>CM056052.1:490822751-491277751 GCA_029574335.1 Rana kukunoris
AAATATAATTTTCTGAATTACAGTGCTACTTATAGTTCTTTTAAAATTAGAATATTTTACTCTTACCAAAATGACCAGCCCCCGTTTGTTCTGCTGTCTACATACATACAAATGTAAATAATATTGCCAATGCATGTTAATATATGTACACAGTGATTACTATATTTGCTAATAATATAAACACCTTGGGCTTTTGGTACAGTAACACAAAGCACAACTGATGTGCTGGACAGCTCCTTAGTGCACAGCATTGCATTTCTCAGAAATTCATTTTGGGTCGATCAGGCCCTAGGAATGTACTGGAGGCATGACAGTGCATGCGCCTCCTAGTGCCTACATGCATGCTTTGTTTTTCTGTAAAGAGTCTGGGCCAGATTCACGTACATTGGCGCATATTTTGACCGGCGTAGCGCACCTCCTTTACGTTAGACCGGCGCAATGTAGAGGCGCAATCACCGTATCCTCGTAGTATTTGCGCAGAAATTTGCGCCGGTGTAACGTAAATTCTGAGGCGTAAGGCGGAGTAATTCAAATTGGGAAGGACGTGGGCGTGTTTCATTGAAATGAGCCGTGACCCCATGCAAATGAAGCGCCGGCCGCATCGCGCATGCGCACATGAAGCAGACCATGGTCAGCACCTCTGTGCGCATGCTCACAACTCGGGGACGGCGCAATCAGTGAAATTGGAAGTGGACCCGAGCAACTTCGTGAACTACGCAGACAGCTTAAATAGACAGACACAAACGCCCTTCCTTTGCAAAAGTACATCCCTTTGTATCCCTTCCTATACAGCAAGGTGCTTTTGTTCTGTTGTGTGTTCGCGTTTGTTGCGTTGTGACTTGTCTTAGTGATATTTGTTGACTGTTTGAGCTAGTGTTTTGTAGAATATATTTGATAGTGTTTTTTGGTGACTGGTTGTGAGACTTTTTGGTTGATAGATTTTGTTTGTTTGTTTTGTTGCTTTATTTTTCATGCTTGTTTTTGTGTGTGTTTTTTGGTGACTGTTTGGGAGAGAGTTGTTGTATGAATATGACTGAAAGAAAGCGCAAGAGCAATTTTACTTTGGGGGAGAAACAAATTATTGGCCGGGCCCTTACCCAATATGGCCGTTTCCTTCACGGCCCGGAGAGTGCCAACACCACCCCGGCCAGGAAGAAGGAGATTTTGCAGAACATTACCAAACAGGTAAATTCATTGGGGGGGGGGGGGAGACCCGGACACGCGAGGGGATCGTAAAGAAGATTAATGATCTCCGGCGTCTGGTCCGAAAGAAGCTGGCCAAAATGGCGGCCCATGCCAGGGGCACTGGAGGGGGCCCACCATGCCCTGTTAGGCTTACAGCGGAGGAGCGTGCGGTGGCCCACACCTTTAATAGGCAACGAGTGGAGGGCCTGCCTGGCTATGACTCCAGTCAGGAGCCCGTGATGACAGGTAAGGTTTTTTTTGTCCTATCTGGTGTGTAGCATGTGTGGGGGGGGTGGAGGGAATATGTGGCAAGTGTGTGGATCCTCCAACCTGTGAATGTTCTGTGTTATCCACAGATGTGCAGGAGGGTGCTGGGCCATCTGGCCTGACTGCACCATCCCCAGGACACCAGCCTGATGAGGACCCCCAGACAAGGCCGGAGTCCTCGGAGGAGTTGGAGAAGAGGAGTTTGAGGAGGAGGAGGATGTCATGTCAGCCAGTGGATTGTTATTTTTGGAGGAGTCTTCCCCTATGGCTGGCAGCAGCCAGCCCTCCATAAGGGGTAGCCCCTCCCACTCCTCCCCCAACAGGGCTTCCCTCCCTAGGGGCTCCGCTTCTCCCCGGCCACAAGCATCAGCTGGAGGCAGGAAGTAGTCCCAGAAGACCAGGGGGGTGGCCGAGGTTCTGCCCGCCAATCTCAGAAGGGACCAGGCCCTTCAGACCCACCATCTGGGACAGGTCAGCCAGACTTTGGTGCGAATGGAGGAAAGCATGTCCTCCATAAAGGATACGCTTGGGGACCTGGACTGCCACTCCCGGGCTCTTACAAACTGCCTAAACGAACTGCAGACTACTACAGCAGATGTTGGGCAGGATGTGAGGGCCCTCACCCAGGCTAATACGGCAACACTAAGTGCTGGCCGTGGGTGCCCCAGGCGTGGGTCACGTCAGCGGCATTAATTTGGTTTCCCCCTTCTTTTTTTTTTTTAACTTTTTTTTTTTTTTGGCTGGAATTTTTTTTTTTTTGCTGGACAATTTTTTTTTTTTTTTGTGTTGTGAATGATTTCGGAATGTGGGGGTGACATTCCTGCTGGAAAAGTGGTGTCACCCTCATTTGTGGTGGAGAAGGGTTCCCCAGGACCAGGGAGAAGTGATCCCCAGGTCCGTGTGAATGGTGTATGAATGTACAGTGACATAATTGGAGCCGTGGCTCACAAGTCCTGCATGGTGGGCTTGTGCTAATCCAATTTGATAAGGATGTGATGTGTCTGTGCTAGGGATCCCAGTGGTGTGCATGCATGCATTCTCATTGTGCCATGATTATTGTGTGTGTTTAATGTGCAAAGATGCCTAATGTGAGCTGTCTCCTGGCTGCTCTTCCCTCAGAAGACGGGGTATCCTCCGTTAGGGGGGGATTGTCTGGTTCAGGGGTCAGGTCATCACATATGTCAATCTGCAGGCCCTTTCTCACTGCGAAGTTGTGCAGTATGCAACATGCACCGATGATCTGGCACACAAAGTTTGGGGAATACAACAGGGTACCCCAAGACTTATCCAGGCATCGGAAACGTGACTTCAGGAGGCCAAAGGTGCGCTCCACCACTGCACGTGTTTGGGCGTGGGCTTCATTGTATCTTTCCTCTCCTGGGGTTTGGGGTTCCGGATAGGAGTCATGAGATGGGGTCCCAGTGCATATGCAGAGTCACCTGTAAGGGAAAAGACAGGAGGATGTTAGTCATGCATGTGCCTCTTGTGATGTGTGCATCATGGGGGGGACAGTCATGCCTGCCACCCATGTCACTCACCAACCAGCCAGGTGTCCCCATACACGTTCTGTTCGAATTCCATTGGGATGGGGCTCTGATTGTATATGTAGCTGTCATGGCTGGATCCGGGGTGTTTGGCACGGACGTGCCATATGAGGCCTTGGGCATCGACTATCACCTGTACGTTGATGGAATGCCAATGCTTTCGATTGCGGTATATGTGCTCTGTCTCATGGGGGGGCTGGAGTGCCACATGTGTGCAATCAATGGCCCCCACGGTACGTCGGAATCTGGCAATTCTGTAGAAATCTGTCATTGCCTTTAGCCGTAGGTCCTCAGTGGTTGGTTTGATGATTTGGTTGGCCAAGCGTCTGAGGATTGCAGGGATAACCTGGTGCACACATCTGCTCATGGAGGATTGTGACATCCCAGCCACCACTCCACTTTGAAAAGAGCCACTGGCAAGGAAATGGAGTGTTGCCAGGACCTTGACCAGTGGCTGCACTGCATGTGAGCGGTGTGTTGGGCTGATGATGTCCTCCTGCAGGGTTGTGGTTAATTCCAGGATGGAATGAGGGGTGAATCTGAAGATGCGATACACCTCAGAATCACTCATGCCAAAGAGGTCTATGCGTGTGCGGTATATCCTCTCCCGTGCCTTCCTCCGTGCCCTCCTCCTTCTTTGCTCCTCTAAAGTCATTAGTATAGCTATGAGCAAGGATGCTCCTGGCATGTTGGCATAAAGTTTGTTGTCCAGCAAGTGTGACTGCTCAGCTCCTCACTAACAGTGTTGCTTTAGCTGACATGTAGACGGATTGTCTAATTTTATTCCACCTTTTATATGGTCTAATTTTAGACAGGACGTGCAGATGTTGCGCACAGCGCGTAGCCTGCGCTGCACCAACTTACTTTTGTGGATCCCCGTAACTCCCTCATTTGCATATTTGAATAGCAAATCAATGGTGTGTCTAGCGCAGTTTTGCGCGGACGGATACGCCGGTCTATCGAAATTACGCTGGTCGAAAAAAAAGTAGATTTCATGCGTATATCGTTTTGGGGATGCGGCGCATCGATACTCATGCGCAAATTTAGACTTACGCCGCGCATCTCCTGTAACGCCGGCGTAATGGCTCTGTGAATCTGGCCCTCTGTCTTTTCAGGAAGAATTGGGTAAATCAGAAATTAGGTTTGATCTATTACTGGTATCTGTGTAGTCTACCCCTTCCTGCTTTCCCTGCTTCCCTACTGACCCTATAATGTTTTGTAGCCAATAGAGTGGCAAGAATAAACAAGATGGGGTGTTGTACCCAACAATCAGGAAAAGGTGTGCATGCTTTTTTCAGTAATAAAACACCTGGTTTTCAGGTAAGGTAGACATGCTACAAACAATTACGTTCCATGTATATTCCATATTTCAAAGTTTGAGTTCTTTATGAGTATTAAATCGGTGGATTAGGGTGGCAGACAGGATTAATGGATAGAACCTGTGGTGTCATTTTGCTTTGTGTGACCCTACATGCTATGTACATTACAGGGTATGAGACCTAAGTTTAGGGAAATGGCACAGGCTCACAGGGAAACATGCACAGCTAAAGCTGTCCATCACCTTCTGTGTGCTGCAATGGGGACTGGATCATCTCCTAGGATTGCATGATGTCATCATAGACTGTCAGAAGTGACTTATGCAGATAGAGGAAGGAGAGGAGAGACATAACTCACACTAGGTGCTTTGTGTTGCTGCAAGTACACACTATAGAAGGCTATGCTTTGCTCATTTTTCATTTTGTGGGTTTCAGAAACACTTTAACTTTCTGGACTGAGATTCTAGAGATCGCACAATCCTGTATATCCTGGTGTGGGTGATGTTCTTGGTTGCGTCCACTGGTGCCTGATAAAAATCAACCTCTCAACTTGCCACAATATTACAGTTTAATTATGAGGAGAGGGGGGTGAAGACAGAGGAAATGCTTCTTTCTTCATGCAGCATACTGATTACATAATCTTAGCCCAGGCAAAGCCACTGATGGAAAACTCTACAGTTTTTTTAGTGTTACTTTTTAATGATAAAAATTAGGACAAATATACTGTTGTATACTGTATTAAGTCAGAAATGTGTTCATACAAGTTTTTACATTTATTGAAAGTTCCACTTTAGTTTATAGCAAATAATCTGTTGCAGGATCACACAAAGAAAAGTGATTCTTTAGCACCACTGCACGTCTCCTTAGCTGCCAAATACTGTCCTTAAGTCAACAATCCTCATTTAAAAATTCAAACGTTAGGGTATGGACCAATAGGGAAAAACTGTCTTATTTACCTCCACTAAAACAACATACATATGTTACAGTGCAAAACGTATATACATGCATGTATCTGATCTTCAGAAGAGTTTAAAAGGTTAGAAGCTAAGGCAAAAATCTTAAGACCTCTTTCACACTGGGGCGCTTTGCAGGTGCTAGAATGCTAAAAATAGCTCCTGCAAAGCGCCCTGTAACAGCCGCTGCTGTCTCTCCAGTGTGAAAGCACTGAGGGCTTTCACCCTGGAGTGGTGCGCTAGCAGGACGGTAAAAAAGTCCTGCTTGAAGCATCTTTGGAGTGGTGAAGGAGCGGTGTTTATACCGCTCCTCCACTGCTCCTGCCCATTGCTATAGCACGGGCAAAGAGCCTTGCGTTTGTTATAACCCTATTGCGGCCACTAGCAGGGGTAAAAGCTTTACCACCGATGCACCCATCGCCCCAGTGTGAAAAGAGCCTTAGCTATGATACCATTCAACAAACGTTTGGTGACAATACCTAAGGCACATAGAAGATCATACAGTAAAATCATTTGATGTGAAAATCGGCAGAAAAAAAAAAGAGATTCCAAAAATAAAATGGATCAAATTAACTTGTAAAGCTTACTATACAGGTTACAATTCAGGTTCCTCAAGCTAAACAGTGTGTATGGAGTAATTGCTACACCCTCGGCTAAAGTATTTTGAGAGCCGGCAGCTGTGGCTGTCAGAATACCCAAAAGTGGCTGCATCTGATTGGATGCAGCTGGTGTTCCGCTGACAATTTTCCGCTCATTGCTTTTGGCAAAAATTGATTAAACAATGGGATTTTGTCAAGCTTAAGTTTTAATTATTGAGTTTTGATAATGTCTATGTTTGTCTGATCTGGTCTTCACATCTAGGTTTAAATAATGAAGCAATTCTGAACAAGAAAAAAAAGTATATATATATATATATATATATATATATATATACACACACATATACATACACACATATACATACACACCATTTGTTAGACATGCTGACTGCATTCATTGTGTTTGCAGGCATTTTTTTTTCTTAATTTTCACTTGGTGATCCTACCAGTTACACATTTTTCAGATTAAAGTGTCAGAATACTTACCAACTATACTGTATCTACGAGGAGTAATATTGTCACTTAAGGACAGGACTGTTTTGTAGTCCACTGACAGAACTGGGGACAATGCAGTCAACAGATATAGAGAGCTTAGATAGTTGTCAGCTCACAATTTATCTGGCCGGATCAAAAGATAGATATCTACTTTGTATTTACTGAACAGATATAACAAAACACTTACGCTGGTATATTTAACAGACCAAAATAAAGCAAATTAGAGAGGTTCATTTATAGGGTTTACAGCTCCCCAAATTTAATAGACACTGTACAAAAGTATAATTAAAAAAACATAATAATAACTTTAGTACACATTATTTTAAACCAGATGTACTGTAATTACACACAAAAAAAGAGGTTTTGAGGTTAGAGTGCTTGTAATATTAAAAATATTTATTTGCTGTACAACAAAAATAACTTGTTCAATGTTTATTAAAAAGATGGAATATTAGGCACTTAAACGTTTGAATAAGTCAATATCCGGTTTCACAATATAAAAAGAGCTTAAAAAGGACTAAGATACCTGGCTATGCTCCTCCTCTTTGGAAACATCATAATAAAATGGTTTAAGAGAAAATATCTTAAAGCTGAAATATCTCTCTATTAGGGTAATGGACATGTTTTTACTTTGGTGTCCCTATGCAGTAACTGCTTTAATTAATAAATAATAAAATGTACCCTACACTTGTCATACTAATCCTTGACATTTTTTGATTTGGCAACTGTTGGATTCGGATTGGATAAAATTAGATATCACAAACTACAGCTTAGAATTCCTGTGTCGGTTATGTTGTGCATCCTAAGAGTGTAGCTAAAACAATGTTTCATGAACTTTGTTGCAATAGTCCGGTATAAGAATTGTTTTAATTAAAAAAAAGACATTGCAATATATTATTATTTTGTAATATTGCGATAAGTCATTTAGGAGGTGTGTCCATTATTTAAGAGATATTGTAGCTATATATGAGGTCTGTATTGAAAGTAATCCAAAATAATTAACTTGTATAGGTCGTTCAAATTTCACATGTTCATAGAGTAACTATTTTAGTAACTCCTATTCTTTTTCTTTGCAGGTAAATAATGGATTCCAAGCAGAAGCAATCTGCCATCATTGGGTTTGTGACGAAGGAGGGGTGCAGGGTGTCTAACATTCACAGAAGACTACAGAATGTTTACAGTAATGGCACCATTGACAAGAGCAATGTCTTGTCATTTGTGACTTTTGTCAATGGTGTCATCTCTGTAAACATTCTGTAGCCTTCTGTGAATGTCCGACAGCCTGCACCCCCTTCTTCAGTGACGGCACACTGCTTAGAACCCATGATTTACCAGCAAATAAAAAGAAAGGTTACTCTACCAACATGTGAAATATAACGACCTGTAAGTAAGTTAATAAAAGAATTATG
The DNA here is from genome assembly GCA_029574335.1 of Rana kukunoris. Classification (NCBI taxonomy): domain Eukaryota; kingdom Metazoa; phylum Chordata; class Amphibia; order Anura; family Ranidae; genus Rana; species Rana kukunoris. Next base: position 490,830,520 of record CM056052.1, read on the forward strand.
CACTCTTTTGTATTACTATGGTACAGCCCGCTTATACGAGTCTGGTGGTATGAGCTGTATATGCAAAAGTGGTTTTATGGTTATAAATAAGAGTCTGGTGGTCTGAGCTGACCTCTCTCGTATATGAATAGTCATGTATAAGAAGACAGAAACTACAACATCATAAAGACAGAAATTGCATCATCATAAGGGCATGTATGAGGTTTGCCCACTCAAAAGTAGTATTATACTTATATGCAATATAATATATGAGTTATATGAGTCTGGTGGTCTGGACTACCCAATGGCTTCTTACATCTCTTGGGAACATTAGCAATGAAATGTAGTAGTATTGCACATCCTCCTGTATTCTTCATAATAGAACATGAATAACATACATTATACAGTGGGGAAGATAGATATTTTATCCACTGCACATTTTGTAAGTTTTCCCACTTACAAAGAAATGAAGGGTCTATAATTGTTATCATAGGCGTATTTTAAATGATAGAGACAGAATTAATAATCCAGAAAAAACACATGATACAATTGAGTTGCAGTTTGGTGAGTAAAATAAGTATTTGATGCCCTACCAACTAACTATAATTCCGGGTCCCTCAGACTGGCTAAAGGAAAATAAAAAACAGCATTTTAGCTTGCACATGATTGGATAATGAAATCAGCAGAGCTTCCTCTCATTTCAGATCTCCCCATCAGATCTACAGTGACTGCACTTCCAAGTGCACTTGTAGTGCAAAGTGGAATTGCCTTTAGTAAATAGACCCCACTATGTATATAAAAGACACCTGTCCACAGAATCCCTTTCTTCCTTTCAAACCTCACCATCATGGGCAAGACCAAAGAGCTGTCAAAGCACTTCAGGGATAAGATTATGCCTTGCACAAGGCTGAAATGGGCTACAAGACCATCAGAAAGAAGCTTGGTGAGAAAGGAGACAACTGTCTGGAAGAAATACAAAATAACCATTAATAGCCCTCAGTCTGAAGCTCCATGCAAGATTTTGCCTCATGGGCTAAGGATGATCATGAGAAAATGGAGGGATCAGCCCAGAATTACACAGGAGGCTTGTGAAGGATCTCAAGGCAGTTGGGACCACAGTCACCAAACAAACCATTGGTAACACAATATGCCACCATGGATTGAAATCCTGCAGCGCCCGCAAGGCCCCCTCCTCAATAAGGCACATGTACAGGCCCATCTGAAGTTTGGCAATGAATATCTAAATAATTATTTGGAATTAACTTGACTCGCTGTGTTTGGAGGATGAAAAATGCTGATCCTAAGAACAGCATCCCTACAGTAAAGCATGGTGGTGGAAACATTATGCTTTGGGGCGGTTTCTCTGCTAAAGTTACAGCCTGACTTTGTCGAATTGAGGGGCTAATGAATGGGGCCATATATTGTAAAATTTTGGATTAGAAACGTATTCCCTGAACAATGAAGACGAGTTGTGGATGGGTCTGCCAGCATGACAAAGAGAAAAAACATACCACCAAGGCAACACAGGAGTGGCTCAAGAAGCAGCACATTAAGGTCATGGAGTGGCCTGGCCAGTCTCCAGACCTTAATCCTATAGAAAATTTATGGAGGGGGCTGAAACATCGAGTTGCCAAGCAACAACCAAGAAACTTTAAGGATTTAGAGAAAATCTGTAAAGAAGAGTGGACCAAAATCCCTCCTGAGATGTGTGCAAACCTGTTCACCAACTACAAGAAAAGTTTTACCTCTGTGTTTGCCAACAAGGGTTTCTAAACCAAGTACCAAGTCATGTTTTGCTTGAGGATCAAATACTTATTTTACTTACTGAATTTCAACTCAATTTATAACAATTTGTATCAAGTGTTTTTTTTTTGGTTGATATTTTGTCTCCATCATTTAAAATACACCTATGATACAATTATAGACCCTTCAGTACTTTGTAAGTGGGCAAACTTATAAAATCAGCAGGGGATCAAATAATTATTTTCCCCACTGTATAATAAATTAAAAATATTTTTTACCACGGTGGAAAAAAAAAAAAAAGATCACTCTCAATAAGAGGTGCAAAAAACGGAAATAATAATTTTGGATAGAATTAGCCATGGACAATGACAGAGACAGTGAACATATGTCATCAACGCTGGTCATCAGGAAGAATAAAACGATAGGGAACTGTCAATAAATTAAGCTAAACAGCAGCTTGTAGTCTTTACTAGTGCATCAAATAACATCAAATAACATTTTCTACAAAAGTTATTATGTACACAAGTTAATCTGCATAGAAGTACTACAGTGCAAATAAATGATAAAACTTCAGGTGCTGTGGAAGGACAAATAGCAGCAATCCTTCCCAGCCAATTGATATGCAAAAGTGGCCATATACCAATATAATTTAGTTAAAAAATGTTTGTTTTTTAGAAATTTCATGCCATTTTTAAATGGTTAGTAGGGTCAAATTTAAGTCAATTGCCCTTCCTAATATTGGGAAAATTCATTCAAACTGCAGGATTCATGCATGATGCAAAAAAAAGAAAACATTTTTTTTTTAACAAAGTTCTACAGGTAAATTGGGTTTTAATTAAGGAAAAATCATTCATTTTACAATGTTCTTGTTCTAGGCACAAAAGAGACCCGTTTAATACGTCTGGGATTCCATTCAAGTAGCAGGTCTGAACGAAATGTTAAGGGCTTTTAAACTAAATTAGTTGACTGAACAATGGCAAGATTGAATGCTCTGACAAATAATTTTTCAGAATTTCTGTATGGAATTATCTTCTGATATTTGGCAAGCTTTTCAATAATCATGAGATCCTGACTTCTGGATAGTTTATCAATGTCCTTTGGAGTTTTAGGTTATTGATCTAGTATTTATCTAAAGATAATTCTTAAGGGTTAAAGTCAGGGAGTGGGTTCTAATACCTAGTTAAGACTGGTGGAAACAGTAGAAGATTACTAGAATAAAGCTGGTCCTAATAGATTAGACTTAAGAAAGCATAATACTGTATAACCTGCAGACTGCCCCATCTCTCACCATCCAAAAACACAAAAATATATATTTTCAGCTCGACTAAGTGACTATATCTGCAGCAGGTTTTGCTTAGCAACCTAAAGTGCAGCCACCTAGAATTATCTGTATATACCCACAGCAATGTCAACATTTCTCCCACTACAGCTGAATCTGAGGATTTACAGCCGAAGGACAGGCGAACCTCCAACATCTACAGGTACTGTCAGAGCTTGCTGCTACCTTCCACCTTTACACATTTCTACTGGCCCCATCATCAAGATGGGCAGCCCCAGAGGCGATTCAGTTCGCATGTGCCGCGCTATATAAGTTTTCATTCATTCATTCATTCATTCATTCATTCATTCATTGGCCAGTAGGTATTTTCAGGAGGTAAGAGGGTGCAGGCAAATGGCTGGTGTTCAGCTGTAATGAGAGACTTTTGGAGCTGCTGAAGGTATGTATAGGGAGGTGAATAAAGTTTATACCAGCAGCTATTTTTATGTTTTATTTTAGTGACCTTAAAAATGGCCATAGATGACTCATTTTTTTTCAATCACCCAAAAACTTGAACAGATAACCTAATGCACATCGTCAATTTGGATGTAGGAATCCTCCCTTATGTGTTATTGTATTCTGGCAGTGGGACTCGTCTGCTGTCAGAATACACTGATCAGCATTGCAGTCAATTGGCTGCAGGTACTGATCGAATGAAAATATACCAGCAGTCTTGTTCGAAGGGAATCGATCACTAGATTTACTCCTCTCAAACCGGAATCGCCATAGATGGATCAAAATTTGGCAGGACCCTGTTGAACCAGACAAATTTCAATCCACATATGGCCAGCCTAAGAGTTTAATCGTTTTCATTTTGCTGCCAATTAATAATTTTTCTATAAAGACACATTTCTTCTATTTTTGCTATAACAGATACTATCAACACACGGGTACTTTTGCTCAACAATTTTAAGATCGCTAATCTGATGCTGACTTTTCTAGGCTCTTAAAGCACATTACCTCATAAAACCCAACCTATGCTAAGTTTAGTGAAACCCCTCTTGATGAACGTTGTAATTTCCAAGTTGTTTTACGAAGTCCACAGTTAGTTGGGATGAAAAAAAGACAAACGTCTATTAAGTTCATGCCAAATAAATAAACACCGGAGATGGGCAGTGTGCATACTTCTACTGTTTCCCCAAGTCTACACTAGCAGGAGCCAGTTGGAGATATCAGGACTCTGTGTCCTGACACCTCTACAGATAACCACCTAAGATAAATCTCCCACCTTGCCTAATGACAGGAAAGGAAATGATGTCAATCTAAATGTGCTAAAGCTTGGCCAGCACAGCTCTGTCTTCATTTTCCTGCTGCATTAGATACAGTAATCAGCTGTTATCCAAACAATGAGTTACAAAGGATTTTAAAATTTTCTGTCAATGTATTTCTTCCTCGCACGCTTTAGTTACAATCCACTGCATTTATCTGTGAGACATCTGTGCAGATAAATGTTGCACTATGTCCAATTTCTGTCCAAATGTCCAACAGGCTCTTTCAAGGATGCTGCTTTACTGGCGTCCAGAATCTGATGTTTGTAATTATTCTTTACACACGCAAATCTTTGTAGCATTAGCCAATATACCATTGTGCCGATGGCTAACATTATTTACCATAAAGCATACAAGGAAGCTTCCAAACTTGGACAACTGCTATACTATATACTCCACAAAGCAGGACTGAATTACCATGGAGGAAGTGTACTACATTGAACTCGATCAGGGCTGTATTTGGGATAAAAAAAGTCAGGGAGTTCCACGGGAGGAAGATATCCAGCAACAATTTTGTTATGCATCAAGTTCAACATTTGGCTCATCATATGTCACAGTACGGTTTGATCTTTGGTGCCTCGAATACTTTAGCCGTAGAAAGTCACCCATCTCGTCAATTGCATCCAGGACCTGTAGAGTACATGTATAGTAAGCTCATATTCAACTAAGGAGACCCCAAATGTATGTATTGGCTGCTTTAGGAATATTACACAAAACACTGAGAGACAGTACCAGAGAGAACATAGCAGTGGATCTGATATCTTTATGATTTTTGGGATGTTTGATGAGGGGTGAACAGCAAAGTGCAACTGTTTCTAACCATCTAGAAATATGAACTGATAAGACAAATGGCAAACATACAAGGCCATTCTCTAAGTTGCCACAAGTCATATAACACCAAAAAGAGCTTTATTTATTGATTTCATATTGTCACCCAATACTCCATTATAGTACCTTTTAAAGGATCAGTAAATGTTCTTCCCCTGTTCGCTGCCACAATCTAAAGAAACAATGTCTGGGTGTTCTGTGAATGAATGGACTACAACTACCAACAGCCTTGGCGACCGTCGGCTTGCAGTTCTTAATGAACTACCATGGCGCTGTGCTGGCTTATTGATTCTTCCTGTCAGTGTGAAACTGCTTGGTCGTACGATGTAGGCAGACAGCCTAAACTTACAGTCTTGTCTATATTCCCATCGCACAAATTCCTGGATCACTAGGCTCATCAGTAATGGGTGCTGTAGCGACTACCAGCTAAACCTTGGATATAACACATCAATGCATATATTTGCCAGAACACCATGGATCCTTCATTATCGTCCAAAGTTTTTATTGCAGAGATCACATAACAAAAGAACAAGTGCAACGTTCCGGAGCTGCGCAGGATCCCATCATCAGGTATGTGACGATATGCCTGACGTTGCACTTGTTTTTTGTGATGTGATCTCTGCAATAAAAGCTTTGGACTGAAATTGTAGATCCACGATGTGCTGTCGTGTATGTGCTTACACTGAGTCTGCATTACACCTGCATGGCATCAGAGATCTGTTGATCGTCGGTGCAATGCTTTCCAGACTCCTAAAAAATAAAAAAATAACACATGTACCATATTGTAAGACAATAATTCCCACAATGTCAAGCAAAAGAATTTCACAAGGGTTAAAACGTTAGTTTACCAATTTATTAATTTTGGGGGATTATCAGGATTCCTGATCAAAATAATCACACCTTTTACATGACTACATTACATAACTTCATGCAAGTTTGAGAACTATGGATTCAGCATTTTCACCCATCTGTAGATACCTCTAGTGTGCAATATCTGTGAAACTTGTCATACTTAATCATGGGTGTTACCTTAGGAGGGAGGCACCCCTAATACCAATACTATAGCCGATAAAATTCACATGCCCAATACGTCCTGGACCACCCTCTTCTTATTTGTAATATTTATCGTTATAATAAAAATGTTGAAACAGAAACTCTCCCACCTTTAAATCGGAACAATACTCACCTCAGCCAGCTATGCGCCATCCTCAAGCTCCCCGCCCAGCTGCTGACATCTTAGGGCAGACACCTTCCAGGTCTCGATCACCGGCTGCTGTCATTGGCCGAGTGGGGATGGCATCACTCCTCAGTTCAATCTGATATGGCTTTGCTGAATGTGTACAGTGAGCTGTGTGGCTCACTGTACAAGGGCAAACAGGCAGGTAAGTAGCTTTAAAGCCGAGTTCCACTCAAAAAAGGAACTTCCGCTTTAAGTGAAGGTGACCCACTGACACGCCACATTCGGCAGGTCATTTTTTTGGGGGGGGGGGGGGGCTGGAAACCCTTTTTTTTAAAGAGGGTTTCAGCTCCCACTTCCTCCTTGGGCACCACAGCGATGGAAGGAAGGTCACCTCTCCCCCCCTCTCAGAAATCTGGGACATATCACAGGTCCCAGATAAGTGCTCGCCCAGTGCGTGCCCGGCTGTAAAGCTACAGCTGGGCGCCCACAGTAGTGATGCCAGTGCCATGGAGAGGAGGGGGAGACGAGTGGGGCTTCGCTCCCCCGCATCGATGGACCCTGGGACAGGTGAGTGTCTGATTATTAAAAGTCAGTACTTGTATCTGCTGACTTTTAATATTTTTATTTTAATAGGAACTCCGCTTTAATGTAGAAGAGACATGTCTCTTCTACATTAAAGATCCTACTTGTTAATTTCCATAGCCTAAAGTTTCACTTTAAGCTCATTAGCATTTTCCGCCCTCAAACTCCTTATTAAACTTTAGGCCAAGCAGTGGTCTTATGCTCCTCCCCAAAGGCTTCTTTACAGAGAAAGCTCTCAGAAGAAGGTTCATCATAAAGCCGGCCATAGATGGATTCAAATTTGGGTGGTTCAGCAGAGACACAGAGTACAGAGAGTAAAGCTGGTTATAGACAATAGGAATTTTGAAATTTTCAGTTTTAAGAACATTTAGTTCAATTTTCTTACTGGGGTCAATTAAATGTTTGTTTTAGATCATAGTGACAAAAAAATACGAAGGAACAGGAGAACATGACAGAAATAATTCTTGAATTAATGATTTTCTAACGATGAATGTTTTTTTTTTTTGCTTGGGAAAGTCCATTCACTCCAAAATCGAATGTTAAAACAAACATTTTTAAAGAAGTACAGCCAAAGCTTGTTTAGCTGTACTTCTTCTGTGGAGTGCAGTTTGTTCAGCTCAAGTCCGCTGACATCAGAGCCGATTTGGACTCGGGCAAGATTGCGGCAATAAAGTCAGGATCCACCCACATGCCTGGACTGGTACCTGGCTCAGCCTCTCAGCAAGCCGCTGAAAGCCTGAGACGGCCACTCCCACTCCCTCCAGAGCCCAGCGCTTCAGTGAGTGCGGGGGAGGGGGGGCAAAGCAGAGACCTGCTGACTAACAGTCACCAGCTATCTGCTAAAGGAGCTGTGAGATGCTGCATCCACCTAGGCAAATATGATCCTTAAAAAAAGAAACATACATCTCTTGCTAACCACTTCCCATCCGCCATATAACAATATGACTTTGGCAAAGTGGTTGTGTTATCCTGATCGGACATCATATGACGCAATCGGGTAACCCTCGATGGCGGGCCCCGGGGGCATGCAACGCGTTGATCGCTGAAGTGGGGTGTCAGTCTGACACGCGGCATATCTGATCTGGGTAAAGAGCCTCTGACGGAGGCTCTTCACCACGTGATCAGCTGTGTCCAATCACAGCTGATAACGGTGTAAACAGGAAAAGCCGTGTACCGGCTTTTCCTCACTTGTGTCTGACAGACGGAAGTAAAGGAGAGCCGATCAGCAGGGGGGGTCTGCACTGATTATCAGCGCAGCCCCCCAAGGATGCCCACATAGGACCACCAGGGATGCCACCCAGAACCACCAAGGATGCTGATCATGAATGCCCACCCAATGCCACCCATGACCACCAGGTATGCCCACTCATGACACCAGGGTTGCCATATTAGTTCCCATTGTAGATGCCAATGAGTGTCCAGCAATAAAACCTGCCAGTGCCTCCTCATCAGTGCTGCCTATCAGAGCCATCTATCAGTGCCACCCATCTGTGCCTATCAGTGCCACCTATGAGTGCCCATAATTGCCGCCTATCAATGCCCATCAGTGTTGCATATCAGTGCCACCTAACAGTGTCCATCAGTGCCACCCATCAGTGCCGCACATCAGTGCCTCATCATCCTTTCCCATCAGTGCCCCTCAGTGCAGTCTCATCAGCTCTCATCAGTGAAGGAGAAAAACAACTTATTTACAAAATTTTATAACAAAAACGAAATAAAATATTTTTTTTTTAATTGTTTAGCAAAAAAAGAAAACTCCAGTGGTGATCAAATACCACCAAAATAAAGCTCTATTTGTGAGAACAAAATGCTAAAAAAATATTTTGGTACAGTGTAGCATGATCGTGCAATTGTCATTCAAAGTGTGACAGCGCTGAAAGCTGAAAATTGGTCTGGGCAGGAAGGGGGGAAAGTGCCCGGTATTGAAGTAGTTAAGTACTTTCAAATGACATTAAAGGAACACTAAAGGTTTGTTTTTTATTAGATCAATTGATTGCTGTAAGCTAGAGCATTTAACTATCACTTACCTCATTTTTCCTTTTGACCTCCAAATTACAGTAATCCAGGTTTGAAAATGCCATTTCCTGTCTCTCCTCTTCTTGCTTTCCACCAGCATCTGAGCTGTTTTGCATGGTGGAAAGCAGAATGTGCTCACCCCCTCCCTCTGACTACAGCCCTGCGTGAAGATGCTCTCTAATCCCTTACAGGCATGGAGGCTAAGCCTAATGGGAACTGTAGTTCCCATTAGGCCGTGATGTAGCGAGAATGAATGCTCACCGCAAACCAGGAAGTCAGTGAGAATAACGATTCAGGAGTGATGAAGGTGAATAAAACGGCTCGATTTCAACAGGTATCAAACTAGTTATAATGCAAAACATTTCTTTTTACTTCATCAGCTACTGTCAGACTTTAATTTAAGAGGAAAATATTTTTGTCTTTACAACCCCTTTAAATCATAAGTGCTCCCCTCTAACCCATAACAACCTCAATTCAAATCTGATTTAGGAAAAGGAAAGTAAAATGTTATTAAACACTATAGGCTACAACTGTTTGCACATCACCTTAGCAGGACTTTATTAAATAAGCCCAGTAGGGATTAAAAATAACAATATAGCGCGGTCTCCAAGCATTTATGTCAATGCCCACAGTAAAAATAATTGTCAAAGTTACAGTATACCTTTTTCCTTATCAAGTGAGATATTCTAATCTCTTGCTAACGCATTAAGCCTAGGGGCTTTCATTGTACTCCAAATGCTTACAGCTCATTAAAGTATATTATGAACACAGTTGTTGACTTCTAGAGCAAGCGTTCTCTGATTTCACAGGCAGCAAGATTCTTTTCATCTGTCCATTTTAGACCAAGGAAAAGTATAGCCTTAGAAGACACGCAGACCTGACATGGGGACGGAGGAATGCGGCACGATCTGTTAACTTTAAACTCAGCAAACCAAATGCTAAAAATATAAAAAGGTAAACATGGTGGTGTATAGAGGCTTTTTCATGTAGGGGAGCAATTATGGAGCATAATGAATGTCAGAGACTCAAAGTCACAATTTATATAAGCAATGGAAATTGTTTCAACTGTTCTTTCTCTCTTTGTGATGCCTATGTTTATCCATTTACACATGGTATTTAGAAGTCATTTCATCTATTCACATTTCAGGATAGCATAATAAAAGACCCATTTACAGCAGGATGATCAGCAGCAGGGTGCATTTAATGTGCATTGCAGGAAAGCAGCCTATTCATTAGAATGGGCAGGCCAGCACACTACGATGGATCAAACATACTATCTGCTCCTTTTTTGGTAATGCAGAGCATTGAGAAGCCATTCAAAATTATTGAAACTGCATTGCACCGAAACACATAACGTAATCGTGTGAACGAACCCTAATACATATAGTGAACTTGATGTTGAGTTATTCACTTTAAAGTGGATGCAAACCCGATTCATTACATTTGAGCTGGGCACATCTAAGGCGGCGTACACACGGCCGAGGTTCTCGCTGAAAACCAGCGAGAACCTCGCTGGAATGCACATTCCAGCGAGGACCTCGGCCGTGTGTACGGTCTCGGCGAGCTTCCCGTCGGGAAGCCCATCGAGCCGAAATAGAGAGCACGCTCTCTATTTCCTCGACGGCCCGCCCGGAAGAATGGCTGGTTGCCATTCCCGACGGGCGGGTCGCCGATTTCGACGGCCGGGAGAGAACCTCGACGGGCGGAACGATGTGTTCTGCCGTTTGAGGTTCTCTGCCGTGTGTACGGCGCCTTACTGTAGTGTTTACTTATTTCTCTCCAAAGCCCCAAGTCCTGTGGCTTTCTCCTGCTCCATTATTCTGTTATCAGCATAACTTCTGACAAGTTCTCCGTCAACTGTGATAAAACCAGGCTTAATTTTGGGTCGATGCTATAAATAGATTATTTATTAGCAAAGAGCTGCCCCATTCACAGCACAGTTCTGCTTATGTGGAGAAGGGGTGTGTGCCTTTCCTCCAATCAGCTGTCTCACAGTGTATGGCCACAGTCCCCTCCCACAGGTTAATCGGGAAGAGAAAATTCTAAGATAATGTTCACTTTCTAAACAGTATATAAAGCTAAAGACAGAAGATATACATGTAAAATTGAAAAAAGGAAGATGAATACCCCGCACTGCCAATATTGGTTAAATGGTAGCTGCTAACACGGCTCGTATGAGAAAAGCAAAATAATAAAATAGGTGGGAAATGTGTAGCGCTTAAAGTGACTGTCTGTTAATGACAGTCAGGAGCACAAAAAAAGGTTAAATAAATTTTGTGAAAAATAAAACAAATAAGAGACCCTGGAGTATCCAGGGACAGACACTGTGTGACTAGTGCGTGATAGACAGTGTGCTAATGGTCTATTGATTGGTAACAATATATAATATGGTCAACTGCTATTGAATGCAATTTTTCACATATAAAAACACACATATACTAAAGAAATAGTGATAGTTCATTTGTTTGGAAAGACATGAAAAGTTACTGGCCCATGAATGCCAGGTGCAATGTTATCCCATGGAAAGTGGATTAGAAAAATGAAGACAAATCCTTGTGTAAAAAAAATAACAGTCAATCTGATGATTGGTGAATAGATGAAATAATAAGTAACTTCTCCACTGTGTTGTTCCCACCACCGAAAGCAATGCAGGCTTACCGGAACCAATTGACTTCAGGTGGCATACGCCACTGAAAGTCAGGATAGGCTTGTAATGGCTGATGTCAAAATAGGCTCCTTGACAGGGCGATACTTTGGCTGGTCATCAAAACCCCTGTGGGATGGATGGATGAAGACCGACTGGGAGTGCGATCCCCAAATGGATGTTCTCAATTTTAGCTGAATATAAAACGCTTGTATACAAGTAGGGCAGCAGTGGAGTCCTCCCGACGCGTTTCGTGAATAGAGCACTTCGCCTGGGGTGAAAATTTTTAAATTCGACGCGATGACGACGGCCATACTTAACATAGGATACTCCACCTAGGGGGCATGTTTTTCTTTACGCCGCATATCGCTTACAGAAACATCAGAAAGTCACTGCGTCGGGCCCGAGTACGATCGTAAATTGCCTATTCTCGCTGATTAACATATTCTCGGCGTTAATCAGCGGGAACGCCCCGAGCGCCATTTTTAAAATTGCAGTTCCGATACGACGGCGAAATACAATTACGCCGCTCGTATAGGAACTCCAACCCGGCGTTTCTTGTTTTCTGCTTACAGAAAACAGAAACGCCAGCTCAAAGTGAGAGTTATGCTGGCGTATCACTGATACTCCAGCCTAACTCTACCTGAATCTGGCCCTATATGTTTATTTGTTTTTTTCTTTTCTTTACATAAAACAGTGTATGGAAAGTCACAGGGCAAATACACTGCCAAAAAGAAACATGAATACAATCCTCTTGACAAAAAAAAAATACATACATATTCGCTCTGGACCCTCCCATAAACTCCCTCACTAAATCTTCCCACTCTAACCCTGTTCTTAGGCAGCGTACACACGACCGAGAAACTCGTCGGGCTAAACTCATCGTTCCGCCCGTCGAGTTTCCCGTTCAGCTGTTGAAAAGCTCATCGAGCCAAATTTCCCCATAGAACAACGAGAAAATAGAGAGCATGCTCTCTTTTTGGCTCGACGAGCTTCTCGACGGGTTGCTCGGCGAAAAGTGTACACACGACCGATTTTCTCGGCAGAATACGTCTCCCATCGAGGTTCTCACTGGATTCTGCCAAGAAACTTGGTCGTGTGTACGGGGCCTCAGTCCTCACTTTCTCTCACAGAGAGACAAGTGATGCATCCGCCCTTTCCCTTGGAGGAAAACAGATTTAACCTCCAAATACGAAAAGGCTTCTTCAAAGTAAGGCCTCGTACACACGAGGCAATTCATTTGTTCAAATCGGTCGGACCGACCAATTTGAACAAATCTGTCTCTTTGGATTTTGGTTTGCTCGCGTGTACACACGAGCAAACCAAAATCCCCGCCAGCAGACGGCGCGCTGACGTGTCGGTGACGTGTCGGTGACGTTGACGCCGCCACGTCACCGCACCAGGAAGTAAAACACTTCCGCGCATGCGCCGAATCCATTCGGCGCCACGCGAGACGACATGTCTGCTGGTAAGTGTACTAACCAGCAGACATGTCGGGCGGACGGGTTCCCACCCGATAGATTTCAAAGCATGCTTTGAAATCTGTCGGGTGGCCAAATCCATCGGCTCGCCCGTACACACGATCGAATCTGTCTGCTGGGACGGTCTAGCAGACCGTTTCCAGCAGACACATTTGATCGTGTGTACGCGGCCTTAGAGCTGTGAAAATGTGGATAAGACTCCCTCAAAAGATGTATCTGGCAAGTTTAAAGTGGAGTTCCACCCAGGAAAAAAAATATAGCCCAAAAATCCTAAAAAAAATAGAAAAAATAAAAATGTATACTCACCTGAAATACCTGTTGCTATGCAGAAGTCTGGATTCTGCCTCTTCCGTAGCCGCAGGCTATCTTCTTCTTCATCTTCTTCTAGTGAATGGGGCGCGCTGCTTTCTGGGAACCGCCTATTCACAAGTTAGCACGAGACTCACGCATGCGCAGTAGGAAACGGGCAGTGAACACTGCCTGTTTCCCTTAGTGTGAATGGCGATGCGGGACCTGCACCGATTGAGGGATCGGCATCGGGGGGGGGGGGGGCATCAGCGTGGGCGAGTAGGGCAGTTAAGTGTCCTTATTAAAAAGTGTCCTTATTAAAGTGTCCTTATTAAAAAACACTGTAAGTAGCTGCTGACTTTAAAAAAAAAATTGCGGGTGGAATTTAAGAGATTAAAAAAAAAAAGGCCTGGATTCTTTCATAAATGCACAAAATAATAACTAGATTCTAATATTTATAGGTAAAGTTGATTTGATTGGCTCTTGGGAAATTATGCATTATTGGGATTGTTTTTGCCTTCCTCTGGATCTGTGTATACTGTATGAAGGTTTTCTATTTGTGTGTGTTCTGTTTCTTATTTTTTTTTTTCTGCAAGTAGAACTGGTTAGTTTTCAACCAGATTGAGGGCACTTTCACACTGGTTCACTTCAAAACTGCTAGTAATGCCTATGGGTTAATGAAGCGCTTTTGCAGCGTTTGCATTGCATTTTTTAGGACATATGACTCAAAAACTGCACCAAAAATACTTAATAGGGGCGTTTTTGAGACTGTTCTCATTCATTTGAATGGTGAGGAGTGTTTTTGGTGCATTTTTTTAACTCACCAAATATGCTTCAAAGAAGCTGCAAGCAGGATTTATTTCAACGCAATGGAAGCGCACCGTCCCAGTGTGAACACAAATTTTAAAGGGAAGATTTTTTTCATACAAAAGCACTTGAAAAACTTCACAGTGTGAAAGGACCGTAAATATGTAACCAATTTTTATATTTACAAACTGATATATATTGTGTGCCACCTCTTATATAATCTAACCACCAGACTGAGAATTCAAATGCACAGTAAAATTATAACATTTTCATCCTTTGACTTTTCTTTACCCATGAACACTGGCGTTTTTCATAAGCTCAATAAAGCTAGAAAAAAGTGCTGGATGAAAAATGCTGATAATAGAATTTTTGTGCCAGCTTCTAGTAGCATTTTAGTAGCCGTTTATTAGCCTTTTTTCATGAAAAAATAAAAAAAAATTCTAAGAAAAAGCTGCTAGGAGCATTTGTGAATGTTTAGGAGCATTCAGCATTTTTCTGCTGGAAAAACACTCCAAAAAACGCTACAATTTTCTTTCTTCTCCTAGACGCTGAAGCTCAAAAAACGCAAAAAAACAATGTTTTTCTCAACGTGATTCTTGTCAAGCCTGCCTTGCATACACACGATCGTGAAAAAAAAAATGCTCGAGCAAAGAGCGGTGACGTAAAACACGTATGACGGCACTATAAAGGGAAAGTTTCATTCGGATGGCGCCACCCTTTGGGCTGCTTTTGCCGATTTCCTGTTAGTAAAGGTTTGGTGAGAGACGATTCGCGCTTTTCAGTCTTCGTGCTTTTCAGTCTGTTACAGCGTGACGAATGTGCTATCTCCATTACAAATGCTAGTTTTACCAGAACAAGTGCTCCCGTCTCATAACTTGCTTCTGAGCATGCACGTTTTTTCCCATGGTCAAAGCCTACACACGAGCATGTTTTTAAATTTTTAATCGTTGAGAAAAATACTCTGGAGCCTGCACAGAATCGTTTTTAATGACCAATTAAAAAAATTGCATTTTTCATGTCATAAAAAACGGTCGTGTGTACGCGGCATAAGGGAAAAAAATAATATTACTAATACCATTCAATACTATTTCTAACTGTGTCCTATTTATAGGTAAGCAAACAAACCTAATTTACTTACAGTGTCTAAAATTTCCTTCGTATGTGCTGCCGAAATACAAAACCTTGCTCTTGCTTCAGTGATGGGAGTGGCTGGGAATCCAACTACAACAACTCCAATCTTCTTCTCCAGCATGTGCCTTGAAAATGCCCTATGGATAGAAGAGTAGGAAAAAATTATAAAAAGGTACATAAATACGAACCGCACTCTGGACTATTTTTTTAAACACATACGTAGTCTGGAGCCTTTACAAGCATGTCACACTTTGCCCATTTGTTGTAGTAGTACAATCTTACCTCTCAGGCCACGTACACACGATCAGACCGGTCCGATGAGAATGGTCCGACGGACCGTTTTCATCGGACCACGATGAAGTAGTTTGATGTGCGTACACACCATCGGGCCAAAAATCCGATCAGACCAGAACGCGGTAACGTAGAACACAACGACGTGCTGAAAAAACAAAGTTTTTGGCCGTAGGTTTTTGGTCTGATGCTTTTGTGTACTAACCATCATTTTTGTCCGACGGACAGGTGTCTGTCGGACAGATTTTAAAGCAAGTTTTAAAACTTTGGTCCGACGGACAACGGGCCGTACGCACCATCGAATTGGTCCAATGAAACTGGTCATGTCACAACTGAGTATAAAAGAGAAGAGAGGCTCCTCTAAGTGCAGCAATATGGTTACATTTAATGAAGGTACAACATTTAGTAACTCACGTGGTTGATGATTAAAACAGGAACATCTAAGTATGCAGGGATCTGGGGTAATATCCACAGACTATCCTCCACACCGCCATCGATGTCATCCCTTCCACACTGCGCTCCATGAGCACTTCAAGCCTCGCTTTCAGATCGCTCTACTGCAGGGTAGTCTGCCCGGTTATGTTTGCAGACTGAGAGCGGTAAAAGCCAGTAGTGAGGAGGATGGTCTATGTGGCCAGCTGTACCCTGGATGCCTTCATACTTAGATGTGCCTCTTTTAATCATCAACCATGTGAGTTGCTAAATGTTGTACTTTTAAATGTAACCATATTGCTACACTTAGAGGCACCTCTATTCTCTTTTATACTCTGCTGGATTTTGTTTCTAATTTCTTTGTGGATGGACATTTTATGGTTATACAACCTATCACGTTGCTAGAATCTTTTTATATTGACTATAAACTAAAGGACTTATGAATCCACAGTTTGGTCTGGTCTTTGTGTGTGTGTGTGTGCGTATGCCTGGTTATTTGAATGGATTTGGGATTCTCTTTCATATGTGTAGATAGAGGATGTTTAATTGTCTGGAGTTTGATAAGTGTCTGCTTTTGCGACAGCATACTGTACTGATGTGCAATTACTTGTCTTATTTCTTTTTGGTTTGTTAAAAAGAATAAAATCTAAATAAACACCTTTTTTTTAAAAAGGACTTATGAATAAATGGTTGTGGAACGAATTATCGAAGTTTCCAGCATTTCTTATGGGGAAATTTGCTTTGATATACAAGTGCTTTGGATTACAAGCTTGTTTTTGGAACCATTTATGCTTGCAATCCAAGGTTTTACTGTATTATGTGTGTCTGTATAACTCATCCAGCACAGGGAGGAGACAAAAAGCCTTATAGCATAACAGGTAGAGCATACACGCAAATACAAAAGGCTTTACTTTTTATAATAGCTCAGGAGGGGAGATTAAGATTTTTAGAGATTCAAGTTGCTAACTGAATCTCTTTAATCTTTCACTGCATTACAATGCTAATTTCTTCTTTACGGCAACTGGAGACCTACCTCTAGGTACACTGATGTTAAAACACATGCACACAAAACTCGGCTATTGATATGTAAAGTTTAAAGTTGTTTACTTTTGGCAGTTCTTTTTAGGGTAGAAACTTAACGTTTTCTGCAAAATGATCACTTATAAATGGCAAATTTTATTGTGTGGCACCGCAGCAGCTTACAGTTATAACAACTGCCTAGAATGACATAATTTTATACACTGGCCATTGTTAAACCCACTGGAAATCTCCTGTATGGATGTCAACAGTATTTGTATTTATAGGCTCTTAGGTGTTTTATTTTCTAAATAGGTTCCTTTAAGCTAGTGCATTGTTGGTTCACTTACAGGCGCGTCTCCCCGCAGGGATGTAGTCCCAAGGGAGGGGGCGAGCATGCTGACTAACCCCCAGCCCGAATGGAGGAACAGGAAGTGAGAAATTGAGACAAAGAAAAAAAACTAGAAGGTAATTGAACCAACAATGCACTAGCTTAAAGGAACCTATTTAAAAAATAAAAAACAAACCTTTACAACCCCTTTAAAGGTAGGTTCATTTTCCTGGAACAGTAAATCACTTCACTGTTCAATCTCAAATTATAATAAACCACTGACGAAAACCTTGCATTTGGCTCTGAGATTTCCCTTTTATTTCCTGCTCCTCCTGATGTCTGCCGAACAACACTTATAAAAAAATGAATTGTAAAGAACTGCAAGAAGAACTCCAACATGGGCCTCCTAGGGCACACTGCTTCTTCCGAGGGCATGAAAAGAATGCTGCTAATACTCCGCTTCGTAGCATTAATAGAGCAAATCCCGATGTTGGTTATTTAATTGGAAGACGCATTTATACTAGTTACATCCACAAGCTTTCCAAAAACGTTATAAAAAAATTAATAACCATGTACTATTGTTGGTTTATATTCATATCAGACATAAGACGACAAATACGTATGGAACTATAATAATACATCTAAATATTTTCAAATCGACAAAGCAAATGAGTGGAATTGCTTATCCATAGACAGGATGGATCTTAGATCAGTGCCACTTGAAACATCTTTTCAACTTGTCGTGGATGCTAAACCTTTGCTACGTGTAATTAATGGAGTAACATGCATGGCTAAGATTAGTTTTACTGATGTCAACGAGAGTTAAATCTCCACAGACTTAATCATACTTAGTGAGATTACAAAAGGATTACTGGAGACTCATATTGGATAGCCTTCCATCTGTTACCATCCTTAATATCTATCATCAGAGGTGAACATAGAGCCTTTGAAGCATGTGGCATTGCACAGGAACCCCAAAGAACAAAGGGTCCATCTAGGTTGCCATTTGGGTAAAATATTGTGATTAAAGCCCCACTCAGAGCTAAACTTTTTTTTCACAAAACCTCCCTCTCACCCTCCTCTAATCTATGGTACTGAGCATTATTTCCACCCTAAATTGTGAAAGCGGGTATACTCAACTAAGTTTGCCCTCCAGGTGCCTCATCACCACTGGTTACATGTGGGGTAACCGCTGATCCAGCATTGTCACGCTCCCCCTGAGCTTGGGACATCCAATAGAAAGTGTTTATGTCATGCAGGCACTGATGTGCACACCCAAAGAGGGATCCTTCCAGAAAGTACAGAGAAAAGAAGAAGGCTTGGGGGTGCAGTTTCACATCACAACTGCTTAGGGTAAATACATGGGCCTTTTAGATAGGGAATTTATTTTTATTTTACACTTCCTTTACCTTTTTACTTTACAGCGATGAGATGAGAGGGGATGGTCATGAGGCTGACTGGAGAGTGGGGCTTTAATGGTTAACAAAGTTATGATTTAACTGAAACTGTTGGCAAAGGCACATGACTGCCGATTACTCAGTTCTCAGTCTGCGGAGAGCAGTGACTGTTTGGTCACCGCTCTCCACTCTGCCCCTCCAGCGTTCACTGGAGCGCTGGGCTGGAGAGGGGGCAGGAGCAGCTAATATGAATGAATAAATGAATGAAAACGTATATAGCGCGGCACATGCAAACTGAATCGCCTCTGGGCGCTTGTTGTTCCTGTCTCCTTTGGTATCAAAAGAGATGAGTCTTGATCTTTCTCCTGAACGCTAAGTGATTCTCCTCCAACCGAATGCTGGTTGGTAAAGCGTTCCATAGTCTGGGACCTTGGATCGCGAATCCTCTTCCTCTTTTGGACTTGTTGTTGGCTTTTATTTTATCGCATAAATACTGGGGAGCATTGTCATGGATACATCTATGCGTTAGACAGAGTGCTTTAAAAGTAATTCTGTCTTTTACTGGCAGCCAGTGAAGGGCTCTCAGTGAAGGTGAGATTGATTCCCAGGGTTTTTTCCCTGTCACAAGTCTGGCGGCCGTGTTCTGAACGACCTGCAGCCGAGCGATTTGGTACTTGGGGAGTCCGAGGTAAAGGGCATTTGCATAGTCCAGTCTGGAGTTAACAACTGCTCCCACCACGACCGCTAAGTCTTCTTTGGGGATGAAAGGAGTAAGTCTACGTAGTAGGCACAGCAGATGGTGAGATCCACTGACTACTGACCCTATTTGTGCGTCCATTGTCATATAGGAATCAAAAATGACCCCTAGATTTTTGACTTTGGCGCTAGGGGTGATGATTTTGCCCAGAATGGGCGGGGGTGTCCATGTTGTTGCAGGTTGATTCATGCGCTTGGCGTGAAACAGGAGAAGTTCTGTTTTCGCTCCGTTGAGTTTAAGATAACTCTTTGTCATCCAGTCCTCTATCAAAGAGAGGCATGTCTCTAGACTGAGGTGGTGATCCTTTTTGTTGTCAATGCGGAAATACAGTTGCGTGTCGTCTGCATATGAGTGGTAAAGCAGTTTTTGGCTGCTGATAATCTCAAAGAGAGGACGAAGTTAGATATTAAACAGCGCCGGTGACAGAGGCGATCCTTGAGGGACTCCGCATGATACTGTGCGTTTCTCAGAAGTGAAAGGTCCTAACTTCACTGTTTGCGATCGGTTTTCCAAAAAAGAGGAGAACCAAGATAAATCGCCTTCTGCGACTCTGGCCAATTCAGCTAGCCGTGTCAATAATAGTTTGTGGTCTACAGTGTCGAAAGCTGCGCTTAGGTCCAACAGAACCAGAAGACAAGATTCTCCTTCGTCTGCGGCTTCGAGAACGTCGTCCCATATTTTGAGCAATGCGGTTTTTGTCCCGTGTCCGGGACGGAAACCCAATTGAAATGGATCCAGTAGCTTGTGGGTATCTAGATGCTGTTGCAGCTGTTGTACCACTACTTTCTCCATTACCATTGAGAGTACATTTAGGCCTGTTATGGGACGGCGGTTAAGAGGATCCTTGGGGTCTAGGGTAGGTTTCTTCAGGATGGGTTGGATTATGCCCTCTTTCAACTGTGAAGGCACTATGCCTTCCTTGAAAGACAGGTTAACAAGCTGCGTGATGGGGGGCGCCAGGATGTCGGCGCATTCCTTCAGCAGTTTAGTGGGGATTTGGCGCTGTGCCATTACGCAAAGTACCAATGATATTTTTTGTGGCATCGATGGAGATGGGTTCCAGCGTGAACTTACCTGATTGTGGTAAATTACTCTGGGTATTGTGTGAAAAATTGCGGGGGGGGCTTAGGGGGGACTTGTTTTGCTGAATGCTTTCACGGATTCCCTCGATTTTATTAATGAAGTAATCCGATAATTCATTGCAAAATTCTTGTGTGTCCGAATTGGGGGCTTCAAGACATCCTGGGTTCATGGTCTGAGTGACCATCTTGAAGAGTTCGCGTGGGCGGTTTAGGGCGCTGTTGATAGCCACGGAAAAATAATTTTTCTTGGCTTGGAAGATTTCTTTATGATATTTTCTTGTTATCGCCTTGTAGGTGGAGAGGTTTACCTCTGAAGAGCTTCTTTTCCAGGCGGCTTCCGCGCTTCTGCGCTCTTGCTTCAGTAACGACAGCTGGTTGTTGAACCAACTGCAGTTGTTGGTTTTCACGTTTCGGCGCTACTAAGTCAGCTGACTGTAGGCTGAGTTTATGGCATCCAGTGTTTCTACGGGCATTTGATGCGGCTGAATTGTTTTTATTTTTTTCCTTAATGTGATTTTGAAGAGTTCCGAGTGGAGCTTCTTCTGACATCTAGTCCAGTGTGTTGTCACTGGTCTAGATGTTTTTGTTGCGGGGGGGATTTTGGAAATAATGAATTTAATTGCATGGTGATCAGTCCATGGCAACGGTTCAATTTCCAAAATTTTTGTTTCCAGATCTTGTCTGAAGATAAGATCGAGTATGTGACCTAAAGCATGTGTGGGCCCACATACTAGTTGCTGTAGCCCTAAACCTTCCAGGTGGTCAATACAGGCGTCGGCAACGGGGTCTTGTGAGGAGTTGGCCCAGAGGTTGAAATCCCTGAGCAGCAAAAGGTGTTTGCTGTTGAGGGTGTAAGTGGAGAAGAAGTCCGACAATGATGGTAGCAGCTGCGATTTTGGGCCGGGTGGCCTATAGCAGAGAAGAATGTGGACGGTCTCCTTTGAATTAGTTTGCAGTTGCAGAGTAAGGGTTTCCATGAATGGAAGAAGGTTTTGAAGGACTGGTTTAGTGATCACAAGGTGAATCTTGTGGATCACCGCCAGGCCTCCTCCTCTTTGCCCTATTCTATTTTCCGTTATAATAGGGTAGTTTTCTGGCACCAGTTCTCCTAGAATGGTGTTACAGTCAGCTGTAAGCCAGCTTTCTGTAATGAAGAGGCAGTCTAAATCGTGTTGTAGAATGAAATCATGGATTTCTAGACAGTGTTTTACTGCCGATCTTGTGTTGATCAAAGCACATGATATGTGCTTAGGCTGGGGTAAATGATTGAGATTTTTGACAGTCGATCGACGATTGATTTTCAATAATTGCTCAATTCTTAGGGCTTTTTTGGTGATGGCTGGCAGTATTGCGGCGAATCGCCTCAGACCCCAGATAGTTTATGCAGAATATTGTAGATTCGCCATGGTAGCCAACACCTGGTAAGGGGAGGGGAAGAGGGGGGGAAGGGGGGGTTTAAGAGTGAGGGAGGGAAGATTAGCTAAATTTTCTCTCCAGGTTGGTCCAGAGGAAGGCAAAAAAAACCTGGCCGTGCAGTGCCAATATGCTGCGGCAGGGAAAAAAATTACTTCCTGACCCCTATAGAGGCAATCGGACGAACCCTGGATCAAACACTGATGGAAGCGGTGGTTGTTAGGGCAGAGTGAATGGGGGGGGAGTGGGAGCCGCTTGTGGTTGTGGGGTTGTGGGGAGTAGAGGGGGGGGGGAAGTGCATTTACCAGGTGTACCCCAGATGGCCACCGACAGGGGGCCTGGTCTGGATGGTGTGCGACTGGATGGATGGCTCGAGCGGGGGGAGGAGAGAGAGGTATCTAGTGGGGGTAAGAGGGGGGTTGCTGTGAATTTATCCGGGGGGTTGCTGGAATGTCCAGAGCGGCGAGCCGCTAGGCCGCGGTTTGAAGCCGCGGCCTTTCCTAAATGCGGCTGCCGCAAATTGCTCCACGAGGTGGTACGAGGGGCCAGGTTCCGGTTTGCTGGCTGTAGGAGGCTAAGGGGGGGTGCCTCAAGTTCCGGCTGGTAGTTGGGGGGCCCGGAGATGGAGCATAAGGAACGAGGGGGGGCGTTCCGCCGGTGGAGGAGATTAGGCCGCCACCGCGGCTTGTCCTGAAAAGGACAGCCGCCTACGGGTCCTGGGGAGAAGTAGGTCGCCCTGAGTAGCAGGGGCTTACCTGGTGAGGTCTGCGGAGGGTGAGAAGCGGCCTGGAAAGGCTGATGGATAGGCCTGGATAGGATAGGCCAGCTTAGGTGAGGAGGTGGAAACCCTGCCTGTCTGGAGCCCAGGAGCTACAACGTCCTACTGGTAGGTACGTGCGCCGATTACTACTGGGACAGTTCTCGCCCTGGGGAGGGTCACTCTTTCAGACCCAACAGGAAGAGCTCCTGGATGCCATTGGAATATGGTCAGGATCTTTCCAAAGCCTGGAGTGGCTCTGTAATGTCAGCCGACAGCAGGATTTAGCCCACTGTCGACTATGGAAAGAAGCAGAATGTTTATGCAGTATATTGATGCAGACAAAAGCCAAGCACAATAGGCAATGGTAATTAGGCCTTAGGGTACGTCCCAAAAAGTTTTTCTGAACGTGTACCCAAGGCTGTCTGTCACTATGCTTTGTACTATACAGGTAGGGTTGGCTTACTTATCATATTAACAACATGGAGCCGGGGCCATAGACAAATGACGGCCACAAGGTGGATCTCAAAATCCAGGATTATTGTCCTCGGCTCCTCAGGCCACTGGGGGGCATGCGATGGCCACCGGTGGTGTGCGCGCATGCCAGCCGCGTCACTGGGGTGCCGATGTACGTGCCTGACGACCACAATGTCTGTCAGGCACCTGCGATCGGCCGTTACACAGACAAGGACGTGGATCTCTGTGTGTAAACACAAAGATCCATGACCTGATAGGGAGAGGAGACCGATGCTGTGTCCCTTGTACATAGGGACACAGATCGGTCACCTACCCAGTCAGTCCCCCACAGTTAGAATCACTAGTAGGGAACACATTTAACCCTTTCCTCCCCTAGTGTTAACCCCTTCCCTGCCAGTCACATTTATACAGTAATCAGTGCATATTTATAGCACTGGTCGCTGTATAAATGTGAATGGTCCCAAAAATTTGTCAAAAGTGTCCGATGTGTCCGCCATAATGTCGCAGTCCCAATAAAAATCGCAGATCGCCGCCATTACTAGTAAAAAAAAATAATACAAAAAATTCTAAATTCTGTCCCCTATAACTTTTGCGCAAACCAATCACTATACGCTTATTGCGATTTTTTTTTTTTTTACCAAAAATATGTAGGGGTATTTATTATAGCAAAAAGTAAAACATATTGTATGGAAAGCCTTGTCTAAAGCTGCATCAGAATATGCTATGGGTTTTCGGATATTTTATGTGCAGATTTCTCTATTCGTGGGTCTGTTTCTAAGTGATTTTTATCTCTAATGTTTCTTAATTAATAATTAAACCAATATCGTATTATACTGTAGACTATGTGAGTGCGATGTTGTTCAAGAATGAATGGATTCTTTTTATTGTGGTGATCAAAAAACTTTGCATGTCTCCCAGCCTGAGAATTCTGGGAGAAAGGTCTCATCAACTACCTACTGCTGTTAATTTAGTAAATGTATTTTTTCTTAGGGTCCCTTTAAAAAGTGGACAAGCCTACCTTTTTTTGTTTCAGCTATAGGAATAAAAAAAATACTTTAAGGCCGCGTACACATGATCGGTCAAAACCGATTGTGTGTGAGCCCCATCGGTCAGTTATCCTTCGGTCAAAAAAAAGAGAACTTGCTTTAAAATTTAACCAAAGGACGCCTAACCGATAAGTCAAAACCAATCGTTAGTATGCAAAAGCATCGGTTAAAAAGCCGCGCATGCTCAGAATCAAGTCGATGCATGCTTGGAAGCATTGAACTTCATTTTTTTCAGCACGTTGTTGTGTTTTACGTCACCGCGTTCTGATATGATTCTTTTTTTTAACCGATGGTGTGTAGGCACATCAGACCATCAGTCAGCTTCATCGGTTAACCAATGAAAACGGTCCTTCGGACCGTTCTCGTCGGATAGACTGATCGCTAAGACCTTGCACAAGTTTTAAAGGATCACTTCAGCCAGAAAAATACATTTACGGAGGTTTCTGGCTCCTTACATAACCTGTAAACTGCAACAGTAAGATTTCTCTGCTATAGTTTCCAACTTTGTGTGCTGGAAGTTTTGGGTGTTCAAGTTCATGTGTACAGTTTCTCTTTTCGCAATTATCATTATATGAAGAATTCAGAAGAGAGTGGGACCCTTCTTAGTGACCACAGTACATGAAAAGACCCAGGAACCTAACCACAGAAATCTCACCAAAAAGAATCACTAAACTGGCAGGCGGTTTTACTATCCAGCACCAGGATCATATTTAGACATGTTACTCCCATTTCTGACAATTTGAACTCCTTTTGGGGCCCGTTTGTATACAAGTGTATTGGCTGACAAATATTTATATACTTTTATACTAGGAACAACCAGCATTTAAAAAAAGAAGTGTGGCTTTCTGAAAAAATTAACAATTATGCTCGCCTAGGTGAATGAAGCATCGATCCGAAGCTGCATCTCCCATGCCTGGCTCTGCAGTTAGGACTGAGCAATCATAGACCACTGATCACTCCGCTCTCTCCCTCTGCTCTGAGCAGAAAGCCAAGAATGTCAGGCCCTGGCTCCCCGCTCTGCCCCTCCAGAACTAACTGAAGTGCTGGGCAATGGAGGGGGTGGGGGAAGCTGGCTCAGGCTCTCGGAGAGACTGAGCCAGGTGCCAATTCAGGCTTTTGGGTGGATCCTGACCATATGGTCGGGATCGTTTAGAGCCTGGACCAGCTCTGTGATGTCAACCAACAGCGGACTTCAGCCCCCTGTCAGTTGAAAACAGGTCACAGGATGAAGACCCATGCATTCCTGTGATCCATAGAAGTAGCCAAAAAAGCTTTGGCTATACTTCTCCTTTAACCACTTGCTGACCGCCGCATGTACATATACGCTCAGCTGCACAAAGCAGCGTACCTATACGTTGCTTTGAATTTGCCACCATGCAGGCGTGTGCCCTTGCTGTGTGGTCCGTGAGCATAAGGTCCGTGCCTGCAATCGTCTCACGGAAAGGCAGAACGGGGAGATGCCTATGTAAACAAGGCATTTCCCTGTTCTGCCTAGTGGCAGGACAGAGATCTACTGCTCCCTGTGATCGGGAGCAGTGATCTCTGTCATGTAACTGGTAGCCCAGCCCCCCCACAGTAAGAATCACTCCCTAGGACACACTTAATCCCTTGATCGCCTCCTAGTGTTTAACCCTTTCCCTGCCAGTGTCATTTACACAGTAATTTTTTTTATAGCACTGATCACTGTATAAATGACAGTGGTCTCAAAATAGTCTCAAAAGTGTTTGATGTGTCCACCATAATGTCGCAGTCCCAATAAAAAAAATCGCAGATCGCCACCATTATTAGTAAAAAAAATATATAATAAAAATGCCATAAAACCATATTTTGTAGACGCTATAACTTTTGCGCAAACCAATCAATAAAAGCTTATTGCAATTTTTTCCCCCAAAAAATATGTATAAGAATACATATCGGCCTAAACTGACGGAAATGATAATTTTTTTAAATCGGCATATTTATTATAGCAAAAAGGTAAAAGATTATTGTGTTTTTTTCAAAATTGACACTTTTTTTGTTTATAACCACCATTTGTGGGAAAAAAAGAGACATCAATTTTGTTTGGGCGCAACATTACACGACCACACAATTGTCAGTTAAAGTGACGCAGTGCCAAATTGCAAAATGTGCTCTGGTCAAGAAGGGGGTAAATTCTTCCAGGGCTGAAGTGGTTTCTAGTAATTCTTACCCAACTTTGCCTGGCAGGTACAAAAGGACTGGAACAACTGGAGAATCTTCATTGCCATAAGTGATATACCCCATGTCCCGTAACCTCTGTCGGAAGTATTGTGTGTTCTCTGCAAGCTGACGTACTCTTTTCAGGCCTATAAAATTAAAAACAAAAGAAATACATCACTCGTCTGCCAAGGAAAAGGAAGATAGCGCTACAAGAATAGAAACAATTTAAAACAATGCCATGAATGTCACAAGGACAGAACGTAAAGTGGCGTATTACAGACAGAACATAGAGGGGAGCAGGGCCGGACTGACCATTGGGACTTTTGGGCACTGCCCCGAGGGCCCCATGCCACTAGGGGGCCCCATCAGGGTTGCCAGGCTCAATAAAACCAGGGACAGTATTTAAAAATCTGTGTTTTTTTTTTACATCTGTCCCTGCTATGTCTTAAACCGACATGCTTTTGATGTGAAAATCCTGAGATTTTAGCTTCCCTGCCTCTGCACTGCCTCCTTGCGTGGTGGCCATCTGTAAGCCCAGGGGCCCCATAATTTTCTATTGCCCGGGGGCCCCATGGGTTGTCAGTCCACCCCTGGAGGGGAGTACTACATACAACAATTATAACCTGACCCTGAGGTTTCAAAACGTTTTACACTATACAAAAATAGTTTGGCTGGAATTCTATTTTGAGACATAGTGCACTTATTCAGTTTGTTCCCCCCAGACCTAAAGTAACCCACCTTAGGTGCATACTTACCTCTATCTAATGGCTTGTCACAATGTTTCCTTCAATCTTTTTTTTGTTCTGGCCACATCTGTGTAATTGATCCTCAGATTTCTAAGGGGTGGGCTACCAATTGTTTACTGTTTGCAGTGTAGTGGCCCAAAGCTGCGGGTTGGAGGTAAGTAGGAGCAACTGGGGAAAGGAAGTGTGGGGGTAAAAAAGATAATTGTACTTTATCCAGAAGTGCACTTAGCACTTTTGATCAGTATTTTCCTAAAGGACACTTGTCGAAAGAGAAGTGTGGGGGGTGGTCACTGCGTTTTTTTAAAATGTTAGTTACCTGGCTGCTTAGAGCTTTAATACTTTTTAAATCACAACCTAACCTGAAGAAGTCAAATCAATCACACAGGTTAACGTTCTTAAAAATGAACATAATTATTCTCATAAGGGTGAACTTTAAACATGCTTGGATATTTTTAGTTATTCATCTAATGCCTCGTACACACGGTCGGACTTTTGACCGTGAAAAAGTCCGCCGTGAAGCCGCGTACACATGGCAGAGAACCTCGACGGGCAGAACACATCGTTCCGCCCGTCGAGGTTCTCTGCCGGCCGTCAGATTCGGCGACCCGCCCGTCGGGAATGGCAACCAGCCATTCATCCAGGCGGGCGGTCGAGCAAATAGAGAACATGCTCTCTATTTCTGCTCGACGGCATTCCCGACGGGATGCTCGCCGAGAGCGTACACACGGCCGAGGTCCTCGCTGGAATGCAGCTTCCAGCGAGGTTTGTGTGTACGCCGCCTGAGTCTTTCCGATGAAAATAGAGTACAGGTGCTCTAAGCTCCATCGGACTTCCAACCAAAAATGTCCGATGGAGGCTACACACGGCCGGACTTTCCGAAAAAAAAAGCCCATCGGACTTTCTTTCTCGGAAAGTCCGGCCGTGTGTACGAGGCATAAGAGATACCTTTGTTTGGGAATGGATTGGTGACCTCTGAACACCCATATATGAACTGATCAGAACATCTTTATCAGTTGCAATTGCTTAGCGGTTGGACTTCTCATGGATTCATCTGGAAAAACCTTTATCAATAGACTTTGTTCCATTTGGGAAAATGACAATATGGTGAACTGATAACATGCCTGGAAGCCTTGTGATATATTGTGTGGCTTGTTGATAAGATTTCTTGCTCTTGCTCTGCCTATTGAACTATGATACCAGTCAATTAATGCTAACAAACATGCATCTTCCTTTGAAGTATCAAAAGGTGAAATCCCTGTCCCTGGTATTTACCAAAATAGATTGCATGTAATATCAAGCCCTATTAATATACTTGTTTCTTCGAAGAGAACTCACCGCAAGCCTTTCATCACCAGGCCACAAGGCCCCTGTGTCAATCAAAGTGAATGATACCGTGGTTTATATGGATATGGAGTAAAAGCCAGAAATGATACCGCAGCACACAAATGTAATGCGATATACTGTAGGTAAAAAGAAATCAGGATACAGGCCATACAGTCTGCTCACTAAACTGACAGAAGTGGCATTCAGCTTCTGCTGCAACTTGTAAGCAAAAAGTAAAACCTGGAATGGGAACGAAGAATGTCTAAATGCAAGAAGATATTTTTTATATTTCACAGCTTAGCAGTCCTTAGCTGTTTCCTTTTTCAGGTTAAAGTGGAGTTCCACCCATTTTTTCCATGTTTGTCTGTGCTGCATGCCCTAATCTCATAGTGTTCAGAATGGACAATTTTTATTTATTTTGTTGCTTGTAAATACCTTTTTTGTAGTCCTTCATTACTTCCTCCTCCTTATTAGCCTGGGCTATTAAGTCACAAGGCTATTTGCAAGGGTTTCTGGGATAGGCATCATGTTTCCCAGTAGTCCTTGCAAACCTGACTGAAAACTGACTGAATCCTATTACATTGCTTGTGCAGCACTGAGCATGTGCGAGATATGCAAAGCTGAAATCCAGGAAGTCATACAGTCTGGCTTCATGATGCCCACACTTAAGATGGCCACGGTCTATTTCTAGATTATAAATGCTGTAACAACCTAACAAAACAGACCTTAGTTTACAGACTAACTTTACTAGAATACATTAACTGGTTCCCGACCACCCACCGTCATATTACTGCGGGACGGTGGCGCGGTCTCGCGGGAGCACATAGCTCTACGTCCTCTCCTTTTCGGCCACGCGTGCCCGGCGGGTACGATAGCCGCCGGGCACCCGCGATTGCTCGTTACAGAGCGGGGAACGGGAGGTATGTGTGTAAACACATACCTCTTGTTCCTGTCAGCGGGGGAAACGCTGATTTTCTGTTCATACAATGTATGAACAGAAGATCAGTGATTTCCCCTAGTGAGTCCACCCCCCCATACAGTTAGAACACAAATAGGAACACACTTAACCCCTTCCCTGCCCCCTAGTGTTAACCCCTTCACTGCCAATGGCATTTTTATAGTAATCCAATGCATTTTTATAGCATTGATCGCTATAAAAATGCCAATGGTCCCAAAAATGTGTCAAAAGTGTCCGATGTGTCCGCCATAATATCGCAGTACCGAAAAAAAACACTGATCGCCACCATTACTAGTAAAAAAAAAAATATTAATAAAAATGCCATAAAACTACCCCCTTTTTTGTAAACGCTATTAATTTTGCGCTAACCAATCAATGAACGCTAATTGCGATTTTTTTTTTTACAAAAAATATGTAGAAGAATACGTATCGGCCTAAACTGAGGAAAAAAAATGTTTTTTCACATCTTTTTTTGGGATATTTAATATAGCAAAATGTAAAAAATATCGCTATTTTTGTTTATAGCACAAAAAATAAAAACCGCAGAGATGATCAAATACCACCAAAAAAAGCTCTATTTGTGGGAAAAAAAGGACGCCAATTTTGTTTGGGAGCGACATCACACCACCACGCAATTGTCAGTTAAAGCGACGCAGTGCCGAATCACAAAAAGTGCTCTGGTCTTTGGACAGCAATATGGTCAGGGGCTAAAGTGGTTAAGCTTGTGTATTACAGGGGTATTTATATTTAAAAAGTGAAATTGTGGGTGGAACTCTCCTTTAAGTACATTTTATGTAAGTACAGAAAAATACCGTATTTTTCGCACTATAAGACGCACTTTTTCACCCCCCTAAAAACGGGGTGAAATGTCCCTGCGTCTTATAGTGTGAATACTGACCAGGCACTAACCCCCCCCCCATCGCAACCGCCGCCGTGTCAAAATCCCTCTCTCCTTCTCTATGAAGGAGAGATGACAGAAATGTGCGGCGCATCCTAGCAGGGGCATACCAAGAGGGAGCGGGGGGAGACGTTTTTCCCCGGGTGTCAAAACATGGGGGATGTCGGTAGCGGTGCTATGGGGGTGCGCTCTGCACCCAGGTCGGGTGTCACCCGCCAGAGGTGACACCATCCTGAAGGCAGTGAGAGCTTTTGCTGTTTTCTTTTTTCAGCTGAACCCCCCCGCCTTCCGGCGCCGTGGTCTAGTCCTGTCTGACTTCCTGCTCCTTCCCCCACAGCTGCTGCTGCAGTAAACGATGTCCCCAGTCCTCATTTCTAGCTGTTTCCTGGGTACATCTGAGCCAGCCAGAGGGGATTATAATGGCAGTGTCCTCCACTGCCTGAGGTGAGCCCTTGATAAGGGGGTGGGAGGTGTGAGCTGGTATGGTATCCATTGCTCATCACCTGAGCTAATGTGATAGAAGAGGCTTAAGGGGTGTTTGTGTCTGCCCTGCTACCCTGAGCTGATCTGAGAAGGGGGGGGGGGGTTGCTGTGTCACCACCACCACCAGATATAGTGTAGCTGAGCTAATTTGATAGGTGGGATGGTATTGCAGTGTGTCCACCACCCACCCATAGTAGTAGTATAATAATAAAAAAAAAATAGTACACCATTTGGTTCAGAATATTTATTTTTCTTGTTTTCCACCTCTAAAACCTAGGTGCGTCTTATGGTCAGGTGCGTCTTATAGAGCGAAAAATACGGTACCTGATGAGTCTGCCAGGAACCCATTGTCCTTGTAACCTTCTGTGAACTTAACTGACATCTTAAACTGGTATTAATTATTTTTTTCCTACAATAAAATAGATGGTATACTTACCTGTTCTGGACAATGATATTCCCTTACCTTCCCTTTGGCAGTCCCCTGCCGATGCTGTCAAATTCCACCCTCCTCCAGGTGCACCTTAACAAGCTGGGTGCTATGGAGGCACCAATGCAGGCACGATCCTGCATCCATAGACACAAACAGCACCAGAAGCCACGCCCCTTCTACCACCTCACAGAAGTTTGACTGACAGCAGTAGGAGCCTTTGGCTCCTGCAGATCTCAGGGTCTCCTGTGAGACCAGAAGTGAGAGAAGCGGTGCTGCAGCTGGGACAGCGCTGGAGCGGTGACATGAGTCAGTTAAGTGTTTAGTGATTGGGAGGGGGAAGTAAAGATAGTAGGGAGTTTACCTTGATGCAGAGAATGCATTGAGTTAAAAAATTTTACTTTAGAACCACTTTAACCACTTGATGCCCATGCTATAGCCGAAAGTGTGGGCTTAAATTGCCACATGATCAGCTAATGACTGTTGATCACGTGATGTAAACAGAAGGGTAAGGAGAAAAAACAAGCCGATTATCAGCTTATGTAAAAGGGCCATTGGTCCCACACACCGACAACCACTGCTGCTAAGCAGTGCCCACCAGTACTGCTAAGCAGTGCCCACCAATGCCCATGAGTACTGCTAAGCAGTGCCCACCAGTGCCACCTATCAGTGCATCATTATCAGTGCTGCTTATCAGTGCCACCTACCAGTGCCCATCGGTGCCCTTCAGTGCCACCTATCAGTGCAGCCTCTAGTGCCTCCCGATCTAAGTCCTCACTAGTGCCACCTCATCAATGCCACTTATCAGTGCCGCCTTATCAGTGCCCATCCGTGAAGCCTATCAGTGCACATTAATGAAGGAGAAAAATTACCTGTTTGCAAAATATTAGTATTAAACTGAAAAAGTTTTTTTTTTTTTCTAAATTTACAGCGGTAATTAAATACCACCAAAAGAAAGCTCTATTTTTGTAAAGAAAATTATAAAAATTTAATATTCTTGGGTTTAGACTTAAAGTGGAGTTCCGCCCTTAAAACCACTTTCTTTCATCCCATCCAGCATACTGGCGTCAGCGCCAGTATGCTGTTTTTTTTTTTTTTTTTTTTTAATCCATGTACTTACTTTATAATAGATCATTTAATTTTGGGTGCACCGCGGTGTATGTCGCCGCTATAAGGCGTCACGCCTTCCGGAAACAGCCGACTCGGCGCCTACGCACAGACCCAGAAGCTGACTGCGCAGGCGCGGTAAATAGCCGGACCTAGTTCGGCTTTTTTCGGAGGGCATGACGCGGCTATATACGGCGCCTGCGAAGTCAGCTTCTGGGTCTGTGCCGAGAAGAGCCGAACGCTAGTCGGCTGTTTCCGGAAGGCGTAACGCCTTATAGCGGCGACATACACCGCGGTGCGCCCAAAATTAAATGATCTATTATAAAGTAAGTACATGGATTAAAATAAAAAAAAAAACAGCATACTGGCGCTGACGCCAGTATGCTGGATGGGATGAAAGAAAGTGGTTTTAAGGGTGGAACTCCGCTTTAACTGAAGGCAGAAATTCATAAACAAATAAATGCAAATTCCAGTCTATTGTGGCTCACCAAGATTACCTGTTGTGATTCCTACAGCACTGTAACCAAACCAGTGGCTTAGTACTGTCAATAGACAGAGTAGCTGTACTGAGCCATTGAGAAGCCTCCCACTAATACATAGTCACATGTGCTTCCCTCTTACTGCCCCATGGCTGCGTGACTGTGTCAAGCTAGGTCGTTTTTTTGTTGCTTGATAGTGGCACATGGACTTTTGGAATTTTGTGATTATTGTCGCAGTCCCATCATGCTCTGGTAGGTAACACGTGGTACCTACCCACGTGGTACCTACCGGAGCATGATGGGACTGCAACGTCACAAGATAGGCCTATATAAGTCGCTGGGAGCCGCGCGCCCGGCATAACAGCGGGAGGAAGCGTCGTGTCAACATCTGGAGAAGAGAAGAGAAGAAGAAGACGTGACAGAAGCGGCGGCCAGTCCTGAAGAAGAAGAAGAAGGCCCAGGAGAGCGCCGAATCAAGATCGGAGAGCGGGAGAAGACCCCGGAGAGCAGAGAAGACCCCCGGAGAGCGGAGAAGATCCTCGGAGAGCGGGAGAAGACCCCGGAGAGCGGGAGAAGACCCCCCGGAGAAGACCCCCGGAGAGCGGGAGAAGACCCCGGAGAGCGGAGAAAACCCCAGAGAGCGGGAGAAGACCCCGGAGAGCGGGAGAAGACCCCCGGAAAGCGGAGAAGAAAAGATGTCGGAAGAACCCCGCCGAGGGGGGGGGGGCGCTTTTATAAAAGCGACCACACACCCCCCCCATACTCATTCACTTAGGGTGGGGGGCTGGTATCTGGGGGCCCCCTTATTAAAGGGGGCTCCCAGATTCCGATAAGCCTCCCGCCCGCATACCCCGACAACCAACGGCCAGGGTTGTCGGGAAGGGGCCCTGTCCTCATCAACAAGGGGACAGGGTCCTCTGGGGTGGGGGTGCCGCAGTGCGCCCCCCTGCCCCAGAGCACCTGACCCCCCATGTTGAGGGCATGCTGCCCGGTACGGCTCAGGAGGGGCCTGACCGGCCGGCCGCGTGCTTTGGATACGGGTCTGGTATGGATTGTGGGGGGACCCCCACGCTGTTTTTTCAGTGTAGGGGGGTCTCCTTACAACCCATAACAGACCTAAGGGCCCGGTATACTCCTGAGGGGGGGACCCATGCCGGATTTTCATTTAAAATCTGGCAGGGACTTCCCCTTCAGGATTCATAACAAACGCCGCCCACGTGTAGAATTGGTGGGAATCCACTTCGGATCCCCGTCGCTTCTATGACGGCTTTGTCGTCATCGCGGCAAGCCAGCTCGGCGCTGGCTCCCGCGATGGGGCTCGCAGGTGGTCAATCTCGCCGAGAAAGGGAGCGAGATTGACACAATATCGCGGTCACCCACTGTATAAATATATATATATATATATATATAT
The DNA here is from genome assembly GCA_029574335.1 of Rana kukunoris. Classification (NCBI taxonomy): domain Eukaryota; kingdom Metazoa; phylum Chordata; class Amphibia; order Anura; family Ranidae; genus Rana; species Rana kukunoris. Next base: position 490,864,795 of record CM056052.1, read on the forward strand.
ATATACACACATATACACACACACACACACACTTTGACACTTCACATCTAATTAATGTATTTATTTATTTGTTTTTTATTATATTCACTCATACGTTAGAAGGCACTAATATGCACGTAAAAAGATAGCACAACACACCCCTTTTAACACACCCCTTTCCCTCTTTATTAGTTTTCTATTTTTTTTTTTTTATTGTTATGTGAAATACAGTGATTGCAGCTGTCTAAATTGGTGAGAATGGTCCCATTCTGAAAGATATTTACACTGAGCGCAGAATACCTTTTTTATTTTTTGATGAATAAATAAAACCTGATCATTGTAGGCACCCCTGTAAAAGGTAAATGGTTTGTCTCAACCCACTAACTGCTACATATGAAGGGCAATTTGTTCTGTTGAAAAACAACACACTTACTGGCTGGATCAACAGGTGAAAATAGAGGAAAGAAAGCCTAAAAAACAAATCTAATGCAGCCACTACATCAAAAGCTGCGCCACCCCCTAGTCCTGTTCCGTGATAGGCAGAACACTCAGTTTCCCAGAAGAGCCTCTGTTCAGTGTTCCGCCTATCACAGAGGTCCTCTCATTCTCGGCCTCGGACAAGAACTGGATAGGGATACTTACCAGAAGAGTACATACATCCCAACTTTTCAACTTCAGAATGAGGGACAAATGAGCATACCTCCCACCCAACGAAGTTGTTGAGCGGAGGGGGTGGGGAGTTTCGCGGATCAGAGTTGTTGAGCGGGGGGTAGGGAGTTTTGCGGGTCGGAGTTGTTGAGCGTGGTGGGAAAGCGGATCGGAGTTGTTGTGCGGGGGGGGGGGAGTTCTGTGGATCCATCGGAGTTGTTGAGGGGGGGTTTAGCGCGAATCGCGGGACAGTCACCATGATTAGGCTCCATACTGGTGTGGAGAAAGCCTCTTGAGGGGGGAGGGGGCAAGAAGGAGTGTCAGGACACCCACTAACACACAGCTCATTTCTCTATCTGCAAAGTAGAGTGTCCTGACTTGCCAAGAGGCTTTCTACACACCAGGGAGAAAGCCTTGCATTACCGCGTGGAGTTACATACAGAAGAACAGGAAGTGAGGATTTCTCAGAAGAAATAAGGACATTTAAAAGCAAAATCGAAGGATGAGGTAAGTGAAGGAGGGAGCTGCGGTGACTCAACGCGATTGGCACTGCGCTGACAAGCCGTTCACCTCTGCAGCTAAGGGTTCGGATCCCGGTCTCGGCAGCATGTGAATTGAGTTTTGGTGGTCTCAGCCCGGCTCCCAGTGGGTGTGTAAGCCTGCGCTTAGTACGCCCACCCCCCTTCCCACAAAACCACCACACTTACACGCACTCGAAATTGGGTTAACATGCACGCACTTTGGCCACACGGTCTCTAAAAAAGTGAGGCGAAGGACTAACAGGGCTGGCTGAGCGGGCTAGATCCTCTCACTCCCTCATAGGGGAGTCCCTCTGCCCCGTTGGGCTTCAAAGCGGAGCAGGTAGGGCGGGCTGTGTGGGAGGACCCACTTACACCCGCCATTGCCACCCGGGGGCATGGAGAAAGATGGCAGATTACTCCCAACTCCTGCAGTCCGGCTCCTCTCTCTAGTACACGCACAAAAAATACATTTTTAAAAAAAAGTGAAGGAGGACTGCACTAAGGTAAAGGAAGATATTTAGGGAAAAAAAACATTTCCTTTACAACCCCTTTAAGAATCTGTAAACTTCAATATAATACATTTGCATTTGGCTTTAATACCACTTTAGGTTTATGCTAGGTATTTAAAATGTGAGATGCTTGTTCATAACAACAGAACAGCCTAAAAATCCTTTTCTCTTGAATTGCTTTCGCAGCCACTGTGCAGCCACTGTGCAGGTATAATGGCTGCAGGCAGGACAAAGTGTCAGCGCCAGACCTTGGGAAATTTAGCTCCATAAAAATAAATGGAACCTTCTTTCTCAAAAGGTAAATGTTTCAATACAATAACTGGAGAATAGAGCACAGCAATAGTACACGCTTGACAGCTAATGAGAAGGACTGGGAATGTGGATTCACTAAAAAGGCAGCAATCTGTAGGTCTCACTGTATAGATGGGAACCCCTGCCTATTCGGAGCACAAATTGTCGCTTTTGTGTTAGTGCGTGCAGTGTGTTGTAATCTTTATGGATCACAGATCCTATAGGTGAAGATCAACAATAGCTTTGTGTAGACCCCTTGCTGAGGGTATTGGAGAGAGGCAGAAAGCAGTTCCTTTTCCAGGATGTTCCAGCCCATTGGAGTCTCTAAAAAGACACCCATTCTATATAATATATATTAGACATCCAGTGCTCCTCAGGACATTTACTCTATTCATGTGCGTAGGAGCAGAACCCTTTCCTGCAATAACAAGGCCATGCTTCCTGAATCTCGGGAACAGGCAGCCATCCCAAGCCAGATGACCCCGTCACATGCCAACGTCTCTCGGACTGTTCTTCTGCAAAATCCACAACAAGAATTAAACTGCTAGCAAGCATAAAGTTACGCAATGTTCAATGATGAACTAAATCCTCAGCATAGAACTATACTACCTTGTAATATTAATCCACACGCCTATTGATGAAACCATCATAAAAACAAAAATAATAATAAAAAAGGAGGACAGTGACCCAACTGTGTCGCTAAACTGCAGAACAGAAAAATAAGAGCACCAGGCAGGAAGTGTGATAGGGCTGTATAAATCTCATGCTGGATGGACAAAGATATTAATCCTTTTTCTGGTAAGACAGCCTTGATATACACTGATCAGCAATAAAATTATGACCACCGATAGGTAAAGTGAATAAAATAAAACATGAGATTTTGGTTTTTAACCACTTCTATATCGGGCCTATTTTGGCACTTCTCTCCTACATGCATAAATCATTATTTTTTTGTTAGAAAACTACTCAGAACCCCCAAACATTATATATGTTTTTTTTAGCAGACACCCTAGGGAATAAAATGCCGGCCATTGCAACTTTTTATCTCGCACAATATTTGCGCAATCATTTTTCAAACGCCTTTTTTTGGGGGGGAAAAAACGGTTTTGTGAATTAAAAAATAACAAAACAGTAAAGTTAGCCCAATTTTTTTGTATAATGTGAAAGGTAAAGTTACGCCGAGTAAATAGATACCCAACATCTCACGCTTTAAATTGCGCACACTCATGGAATGGCGCCAAACGTCAGTACTTAAAAATCTTCATAAGCGGAGCTTATTTTTTTTTTTACAAGTTACAAATTTAGAGTTACAGAGGAGGTCTAGTGCTAGAATTGTTGCTGGCGCTCTAACCCACGCGGCGATACCTCACATGTGTGGTTTGAACGGCGTTTACATATGTGGGCGGGACTTACGTGTGTGTTCGCTTCTGAGCGCAAGCTACTGGGGATAGGGGCGTTTACATATTTTTTTTTATTATTATTTATTTTTTTACTCAATTTCTTTTATTTTTACACTTTTTTTGACATTTTTTTTTATTCCTATTACAAGGAATGTAGTAAACATCCCTTGTAATAGGAATGGTTTGTGACAGGTACTCTTTATGGAGAGATGCAGGGTCACTAAGACCCCACATCTCTCCTCCAGGCTGGAAAGCATTAGATTGTGAAAAAAAATTCACAGATCTAATGCTTTCAGCCGCGTGTGTTTACATTCCAGGACCCAGGCGTGACGTCATAACATCGCGCCCGGGCCTCCGACGATCATAGAGATGACTGTTGACCATCTGGTCACCAGTCTACTCTATGGTTTCTATCTGACTCCGGCGGATCATTTCTCCGGGTCTCTGATGGCAAAGGAGAGCCCAGAGAAGCACCGGATGGCGGCGGGAGGGGGCCGCCTATAAGAACGATCAAGCGGTGGAACAGCCGCTATGATCATACTTATGGTGCACAGAATCGCCAGCTGAAGAGATGGATATCTGAATGATGTCTGTGGCTGCAGGCATCATTCAGATATCCCCACTGAAACCCAGGATGTAATTTCACAATGGGCGGGTATTGAAGTGGTTAAATGCACTTAGGCTGCATTTACACCTGAGCGTTTTGTAGCCTGAAGCCTGAAGCTATAAAACGCTAGAGGGGAAAAAATCCATTATTCTCTATGGAGATAGTTCACATCCCCACTCCAAAACACCTGACGCCGAACGCCTGAAGCTCAAACAAGTTCTGGACCCTTTTTTGTCACGCGAATCGGGCTGATTTGGGCATTTTTGAAAATTTGTATTCCCATATAAACGAATGGAAACGCTCGATTCAAGCGTCTAGCACGACAACAAGCGTTTCTAATTGTGTTTTGTCGCTTTAATCTGTTCTGTGAAATAGACATTTACCCAGGAAGAAGATAAAAAAAAATCTACAAACATAGCAACAAATGATGAAAGAGATGATCATTTTTCCTATTGGCTAAAATAAAAAATGACAAAGTTCAATAACGTCGGACAACGCTGTATGCAAATGCGCGAATACGTGTGAATACGTGCGACAAAACGACCGAAAACGCTACGCTCAGGTGTGAATGCGGCCTTAGGGTGTAGTACACTGTGTTTTGTAAGGATATACATGTGATTCATAAAAATAACTAATATAAATATAATAGGTGATATACCAAAATTAATTACCAAAAAACACTAGCTGCCCATTTAATATGATGTGAATAAAAATCCCCTATCCCTATACAGTGTAGTAATGTGATGTAAGAAGGCAATACCCAACTTATACAAACAGTATACTGAATAATAATGCAACATATACTCATTAACCAATAGTGAGAATAAGACTGCAAAATAAACGTGAGTATAATTAACTGCGGTGCAAGGAATATAGTGCTTCATAAAAAATAGTACACTGTACCTGCTTATGGTAGCCATACACAACTCGAATTTCAGCCAATTCTTGCTGAATCTGCAAAAATTTGAGCTGTGTGTGGTAAATCCTCGGCCCGAACAATGATTGCATTCTATCAGATGTAGTCACCGTTCGAGTATTGAGACAGGTGCAGGTGCTGCAGCCGAAATGTCTTAAAAAAAAAAAAAATGTTCATTAGTAGACGGTACTACTTAGGAAGCATAGAACTGAATCATGTGACAAGATGCTATATTCTCCCACAGAGGCATTGAGAGGGTCCTGCTGAATTTAGCCAATAGCAGGGATGGTTTATCAGTAAGAAAATCTATTTTAAATTTCAGCATGTTTCTATTAGCATTAGAAGTTTGTCAAGTGATTTTACTTGTTTCTTAGATATGTTCTTTAGTCCTGCGTTTGGCATTGAGGAGACAAGCAAAGAAACCATGGGGGTACACTTTGGAGACCTCGCTAAGGTGCGACACCTCATCACTTTCACCTTATCTCCTTTTGAGCAGAGGGCATTTGCCCACATTTTTTCAAAAGGCTTTCCCAATGTTTTGCGGAGATGCGCATCAAGCTTTCCGACAGTGGTGCTACCCTTTGCTCTGGCATATCGCGACCCCCGCAGGAGCCGCTGGTTAGATTTGGGACCGGAGTGTCACCTTTGTAGCATGTCTAGGGGTATGATGAAAAGTAGATGGTGTGAGCAATGATAGAATGTCCAAACAGCAAGTTGTCGTTTTCTGTGCTTTTATTCTTGTGCCCAACACGGCAACAGGTAACTTCAGGTGAATAGAGGAAGCATGGTGAAAGAAGAAGTTGCAGGTTCAGGCCTTAAGTATGTACAGAAGCAGTTCTGCTTCAACGATACCTTTGCTTCGTCGCCACTCCAGCCGGAGTGGGTGTAGTGTACCCGGACATTCTCTCTCACAGAACTGGCAGCCGGGGTATCACTCGGAACTTTGAGAAGGAACACTAGCCTCTGCCACAGACTTGGTTCAATAGAATAGGAGTGGTGCCTCCGCCACAGGCCCTTGCTCTGGAATGCACTTGATGGAGCGGTTCCTTCTCAGTAAAGTAATTGCCTGAATTGTCTTCAGGTAGTCCTTGATTTTAGGTTACCGACTGACAGGTTGCCATAAAACAAACTCCCAGTGTCCGGTCACCTCGATCCCCGATGGCTTGTCTAGGCCCTATTGCAGGGGTGCCTAACCTTTTTAAGAGCGAGGGCCACTTAAGCAACTTGGTAACCAGTCGTGGGCCACCATGAGCAGACCGGAAGGATGACAGGTCACGGCTACTCTAGGCCCTCTGATCCGCACAGATGAAAGGGGAAAAATGTTTTTCGGATTAGAGGTAGGCGGACGTAAACAGACATCTGTCGTTCTGTAGAGGTGAATTGAGCATCCCGTTTGGTCGGGCAGATCATGTAAAAATGGCCTAATACTGCTTTCACATCGATATGCTGTGGTTTACTCACACCGCGAGTGTACCTGTGTCTATCCTGTGGGTTAGCTGAACTTTTCCATAGACTCCGTCTGTGGCAAAAGCCGGCGCTGAAGAGGAAGAATCGGCTTATGGGGTTCTGCTTCGCAGCTGCTTTCTTCCTCTACCACTAGCTTCATATCACAACACCGATGCTGTGGTACGACGGGTCGGCAAACTGAGATCTTTGCTTGCCAACCCGCCATTCTAGAGCAGGAGGTCGCGGGCCACATCAGAGGGCTCTATGGTATATTTGTAAAAAACCCTTGCGCTAAAGTAATAAGTAATAAGCTAGATGAAGGCACGTGTGCATGCCGTAACGCGTAGGGAGTAAACATACACCGGGAGTGACATAGATACTCCTGCAGAGAACATAGGAGATCAGAGAGACACACATCCATATACAATTGACCATTGGAGGAAAGCGCAGTTGAACCTTAATGTGTTGGGTGCTGTTGCTTTTATAGCAGTGAGGTGAGAGGCTTGTGAGGCCGTTTTCCACGGATTGAATATCTGGATAATGCTTTGCTGACATGGGATTTGTCACTGGACTTTACTTCTGTGCACATTTAGTTCACCTTGATTTACTGCATATTTATCTACTTTATTTACTCACTTTACTATTGCTTTTTATGTTTGTTTAGATTTCTTGCTTTGCGCGAGATCATATTTCACTATCAGAGGGTTCCATGGGCCACTGGTTGGCCACCCCTGCCCTATTGGATCGACTGCCTCCGGGCTCTCCTCAGACTGACTCCCCACCGAACAGCAAAACTCGCTTGGGATCTTCTCATAGAAGTGGGGACCCAGTAAGTCACTGGGGCCCCTCTGCTGCAGCTTTAGTTTCTCTGGGCCATTAGGGCCTAGAGTCAGGAACTCCGCGTAGCAAGTGCGCCCCGGCCTGGTAGGCCATATGGCTGGGGCCCGTGATGTGCGCACACCCTAAAGGTGGGTGCCGCACCCGGATCCAACCTCGAACTCCCCACGCCAAAATGGCACCCAAAAGAAGTACCCTCCCCCAGCATGCCCTGCGAGGGAAAAACTCCTCTAATTGGCTGCTGGCAGGAAGGGGCTCCCACTGGTCTCCACTGCCGCCACCTGTCGTTCCGAGATGGAAAGGCATCTTTGGAACACAGAATAAAACGACAGCACAGCACAGCGACTAAATTAACATAAATCACATGGATGAGAGCTAAGTAGTTCTCTCATCCCCCTCCAAATTTAAACAGCGTCCGTACTTGGAAGTACAGGGCCGCTACACATACATAACCTATAACTGGGGGACAAGAGAGCATGAGCGATTGAAGAAGAAGGACTCCGCCCTGTATGAGAATGACCAGTAAAGACATCTGAACTGGCTCTATATCCATCCCAAACTTTGACTTTTTCCTGCACTCTGTGTGGAAGCATATTTATTGGGATGTCTGATTGTACCTTAAATACATTAAAGATTTTTCACTGTAAAAAAAAAAAAAAAAATGCTCTTTAAAGCCCCATTCAATCTTCTGGGTATCAGAGCAGTGAGTCTGAAGGGGGGGGGGGGGGGCAGCATTTGAGACATGTTAAGTATTGCAGCAAAAGCAGCTTATTTATTTAGAAAAAAATATAAAACATCTGGAACTGGGCTTTAAAAAGGGACTCTTCTGAGGACTATCAACTTTGAACTGACCATATTATTTTTATATATATATTATAATCTCAGTAATTACTTTAAAATGAGGTTGGATGCATTTCCAAAACATAATTTTTTTTCCCCTATTAAAGCAAATTGATCCACCCTTTAGAAAGTTTTTTTTTTATCTTCTCTGAAATTATTAGAGGCTAAAGTTTAAGGATGCAAAGTTGTTTTATTTTTTTTATTTTTTTAAGTGTAATCTCAATAGAAATGGATAATTTTCATCCTAATTATCTCAAAAGACAAATGCAAAAAAATAACCCTTTATGTTTAAAGTTTTTTTTTCAATGGTTTTACTCAGTAATGCCCTGTACACACGATCGGGTCGTCTGATGAAAATGGTCCAATGGACCGTTTTCATCGGACGAACCGATCATGTGTGGGCCCCATCGTTTTTTTTCCCATCGGTGAAAAAAAAATAGAACCCGTTTTTAAATTTTCTGATGGTTAAAAAAACGATAGAAAAAAACGATCGTCTGTCGGGAAATCCATCTGTCAAAAATCTACGCATGCTCAGAATCAAGTCGACGCATGCTTAGAAGCATTGAACTTCATTTTTCTCAGCACGTCGTTGTGTTTTACGTCACTGCGTTGGACACGATCGGAATTTTTAACCAATGGTGTGTAGGCAAGACTGATGAAAGTCAGCTTCATCGGATATCTGATAAAAAAATCCATCGGTCCGTTTTCATCAGATGAACCGATTGTGTGTACGTGGCATTAGCGTTATTAAATAAAGTTAATTGGCCTACATTTTTTCAGTCTATATTCTAATGCCGCGTACACACCATCACTTTATGTGATGGAAAAAAACAAAGTTTTTAAAAACGTAAATTTAAATGACCGTGTGTGTGGGAAAACGTTGTTTTATGTCTTGTGAAAAACGACCAAAAAAAATTGAAGCATGCTTCAATTTTTTGAGTTGTTTTTCAAAACGTCGGTTTTTGTTTCACAAAAAATCACTGTGTGTAGCAAAAAAACGATGTTTAAAACAACGTTTTTCAACCCGTGCATGCCCAGAAGCTAGTTATGAAGCGAGCTTCAATGGAAAAGAGTGTTAAACGTAACCTCGCTTTGCTAGAGCAAAAATTTCGTTTTTTTTCATCACATAAAGTGATGGGCCCAGATTCACAGAGCGATTACGCCTGCGCAACAGGAGATGCGCGTGCGTAAGTCGAAATGTGCGCGTGCGTTTCGATGCGCGGCATCCCCAGAACGAGATACGCCAAAAATCTACTTTTTTTTGTCCCGCGTAATTTCGTTAGACTGGCGCATCCGTCCGCGCAAAACTGCGCTAGACACACCATTGATTTGCTAGTCAAATATGCTAATGAGGGACTTACGGGGATCCACAAAACAACGTTGGGGCGGCGCAGGCGACGCAGTGTGCGCAACAGCAAAATGTCCTGTCTAAAATTAGAGCATATAAAAGCTGGTCTAAAAAGAGAAAAAAAGTCTACTTGTTAGATAAAGCAACACTGTTAGTGAGGAGCTCAGCAGTCACACGTGTTGCACAACAATCTGTATGCCAACATGCCAGGGGCATCGTCGCACATAGCTATACTACTGACTTTAGATGAACAAAGAAGGATGAGGGCACAGAGGATGGCACGGGAGAGGATATACCGCACCCGCATAGACCTGTTTGGCATGAGTGATTCTGAGGTGTTTCGCATCTTCAGATTCACCCCTCATGTCATCCTGGAATTAACCACAACCCTGCAGGAGGACATCACCAGCCCAACACACCGCTCACATGCAGTGCAGCCACTGGTCAAGGTACTGGCAACACTCCATTTCCTTGCCAGTGGCTCTTTTCAGCGTACAAGTGGAGTGGTGGCTGGGATGTCACAATCCTCCATGAGCAGATGTGTGCACCAGGTAGTCCCTGCAATTCTCAGACGCATGGCCAACCAAATCATCAAACCCACCACTGAGGACCTGCGGCTGAAGGCAATGACAGATTTCTACAGAATTGCCAGATTCCCACGCACTGTGGGGGCCATTGATTGCACACATGTGGCACTCCAGCCCCCCCAGGAGACATGTACCGCAATCGGAAGCATTGGCATTCCATCAATGTACAGGTGATAGTCGATGCCCAAGGCCTCATATGGCACGTCCGTGCCAAACACCCAGGGTCCAGCCATGACAGCTACATATACAATCAATGCCACATCCGATTGGAATTCGATCAGAATGTGTATGGGGACACCTGGCTGGTTGGTGAGTGACATGGGTGGCAGGCATGACTATCCCCTCCCATGATGCACATCACAAGGGGCACATGCATGACTAACATCCTCCTGTCTTTTCCCTTACAGGTGACTCTGCATATCCACTGGGACCCCATCTCATGACTCCTATCCGGAACCCCCAAACCCCAGGAGAGGAAAGATACAATCAAGCACATGCCCAAACACGAGCAGTGGTGGAGCGCACCTTTGGCCTCCTAAAGTCACGTTTCCGATGCCTGGATAAGTCTGGGGGTACCCTCTTGTATTCCCCAAACTTTGTGTGCCAGATCATCGGTGCATGTTGCATGCTGCACAACTTCGCAGTAAGAAAGGGCCTGCAGATTGACCTACGTGATGACCTGACCCCTGAACCAGACAATCCCCCCCTAACCGAGGCTACCCCGTCTTCTGAGGTAAGAGCAGCCAGGAGACAACTCACATTGGGCATCTTTGCACGTTAAACACACACATTAATCATGGCACAATGAGAATGCATGCATGCACAACACTGTGGTCCCTAGCACACACACACCACATCCACATCAAATTGGATTGGCACCAGTCCACCATGCAGGACTTGTGAGCAGCAACGCCACGCCAAGGCTCCAATTATGTCACTGTACATTCATACACCATTCACACGGACCTGGGGATCACTTCTCCCTGGTCCTGGGGAACCCTTCTCCACCAAAATTGAGGGTGACACCCCTTTTCCGGCAGGAATGTCACCCCCACATTCACACAGCATTCACAACACAAAAAAAAAAAAAAATTACCTGCAAAAGCAAAAAATTTCCAGCAAAAAAAAAAGGGGAAAAACAAATTAATGCCCTTTGCGTGAGCCACGCCTGGGGTGCCCCCGGCCACGGCCCCGGCTTCTCAGGGGAGACTCATGGGGAAGGGGTAAAACCGGGGAAGGAGGAGCAGCCCCTGATCTCTGCCCACCTGGCGGCCTGCCCTCCAAAGCCACGGCTATTCTGTCCAGGGCAGCACCAAGTGTTGCCGTGTTGGCCTGGATAGCCAGGGTAAGGGCCCTCACATCCTGCCCAACGCCTGCTGATGTCGTCTGCAGTTCGTTTAGGCAGGTTGTGAAAGCCCGGGAGTGGGAGTCCAGGTTCCCCAGCGTATCCTTGATGGAGGACAGGCTCTCCTCCATCCGCACCAATGTCTGGCTGACCTGTCCCAGATGGCGGGTCTGGAGGAACTGGTCCCTTCTCAGAGTGGCGGGCAGGAGATCGGCCACCCCCCTGGTGGTCTGGGATGACATCCTGCCTCCAGCTGATGCTTGTGGCCGGGGAGAAGGGGAGGCCCTTGTGAGGGGAGCCATGTTGGGGGAGGAGGGGGGGGGGGCTCCCCTTAGGGAGGCCTGCCTGCTGCCAGCCAGAGGGGAAGAGTCCTCAAAAGCCAAACGTCCAGTGCCTGACATGGACTCCTCCTCCTCATGATTCTCCTCCTCCTCATGATTCTCCTGCTCCTCTTGAACCTCCTCCGCGGACTCCGGCCTTGTTGGGGGGGCCTCATTAGGCTGCTGTCCTGGGGTTGGTGCGGTCAGGCCAGATGGCCCTGCACCCTCCTGCACATCTGTGGATGACACAAAACATTCACAGGTTGGAGGATCCACACACTTGCCACATATTCCCTTTCACCCCCTCCCCCAAACATGCTACACACCTGATATTAAAAAAAAAAAACTTACCGGGCTCCGGACTTGAATCAAAGCCGGGCAGGCCCTCAACTTCATGCCGATGAAAGGTCAGGGCCACCGCACGCTCCTCCGCTGTCAGCCTAATACGGCATGGTGGGCCCCCTCCTGTGCCCCTGGCATGGGCATGCATTCTGGCCATCTTCTGTTTGACCAGACGCCGGAGGTCATTGATTTTTTTGTCAATCCCAGACGGGGTCCGTGTCTCCCCCTGCCCCGCTGAATTGACCTGCTCAGTGATCCTATCCAAAATCTCCCTCCTCCTGGCCGGGGTGGTATTGGCACTCTCTGGGCCGTGGAGGTAACGCCCATACTCGCTAATGGCCCGGGCAAGAATTTGTTTTTCCACAACTGTAAAATTCAGCTTTCGTTTTCTCTCAGTCATCCTTCCAAAAAAAAACAGTCCCAGTCAACAAAATTCACGCACACAAACAAGCACAACCAATCACAAAAAAACACACACAGAGAGAAAAATACTCAGCAATAAACAGTCACAAAAAAACAAAACAAAAATACAGCAGGAAAAGAAACAAACACAAATATATCAATCAAACAAACAGTCTCTCAAACACTTATCAAAAACCACTTTCAAAAATCTACTAACAAACACTTGATCACACAGAACACTAATCTGACAACTACAAAACACACTGCAACGAACAACAGGACAAAAGCACTTGGTTAAATGGGAAGGGACAAAGGGATGTACTTTTGCAAAGCAAGTGCGTTTGTGTGTGTCTATTTATGCTGTTTGCGTAGTTCACAACGTTGCCCTAGTCCATTTCCAATTTCACTGATTGCGCCACTCCCGAGTTGTGAGCATGCGCACAGCGGAGCTGACATGGTATGCTTCAAGCGCGCATGCGCGAGCCGGCCAGCCCTTCATTTGCATGGGGTCACGGCTCATTTCAATGTAACACGCCCACATCCTTCCCAATTTGTATTACTCCTCCTCTGAAAAAACGTTACGCATGCGCAATTTCCTGCGCAAAAGCTACGAGAATAGGGCGATTACGCGGCAAAATTGCGCAAGTCTAACGTAAAGGCGGTGCGCTACGCCGGTCCAATAATGCGCAGATGTACCTGAATCTGGGCCATGGTGTGTACGCGGCATAAGCTTTTGTGTTTAGTTGAGTTTAATCAGTTAATTTTGCAAAGTCGACAAGACACAACCACAAAATATGATTTTCACCATGTAAAATAAAGCATCCGTACAATACCAGATGAAAAAAAAAAACAACACAAAATCAATTAAGCCAGTTTCTTTACTACAACTCTCTCCAGGATTTAATACCAGCGGAAGACTGTGGTATTTTTAAAGGGATATTTTTGGCAACCTCTATCTCCACAGAAATCCACCCATGCACTTACAGCTTTTAAAAAAAACACAACAAAATAAAAATGCGTTTCCATAGACTTGGGGTTTCCACAATGAGAACTCAAACAGATGTGGAACATTGTATGCAGCGGTTTCCAAACATATCCGTGTGTCAACCATTTTAAACATATTAAAATGATGTTTGCCAAGAAATAAAACATTTGCGCAGAAAAACACAGATTTATGGATAATTTATGTTCAGTCATGGTGGTGTGTTATAATGTTGGAAAGAAAGGCATTTAACAATCTGTTGCTTGAAGGAAAAGCTATGGCTGAAAGAGTGGTCTATATTGACATCTGAGCTCTCCCTGGGCCATCCTGCCCCATCAGGCGAGATATTTAGGGGGTTCAAATCCTGGAACCTGTTTAGAGACTGTTCAAAGGACAAATGATTTGTTAGGGGCTTTTCCACATTCTCATTGGAACCTTATTTTTTTTGTCCACCCTGTTAAGCCATAATGGGGTTCAAGCATCCAACTCATTATTGGGCCTCCAAAATGCAATCTGACTAGTCTCTCATTTCCTCATAAGGCTTTGTGGGTCTATGTGGATAGGGTACCTGAGTTCAATGCTTACCAGGGACACTATCTACATGGAGTTTGTATATTTTCCGCTGGCATCAAAAGTGAGTACACCCCTAAGTGAAAATGTCCTAATTGGGCCCAAAGTGTCAATATTTTGTGTGACCACCATTATTTTCCAGCACTGCCTTAACCCTCTTGGGCATGGAGTTTACCAGAGCTTCATAGGTTGCCACTGGAGTCCTCTTTCACTCCTCCATGATGACATCACAGAGCTGGTGGATGTTAGAGACCTTGCACTCCTCCACCTTCCATTTGAGGACGCCCCACAGATTGTTAATAGGGTTTAGGTCTGGAGACCTGCTTGGCCAGTCCATCACCTTTATCCTCAGCTTCTTTAGCAAGGCAGTGGTAGTCGCGGAGGTGTGTTTGTGGTTGTTATCATGATGGAGTACTGCCCTTCGGTCCAGTCTCCAAAGGGAGCAGTAGATCATGCTCTGCTTCAGTATGTCACAGTACATGCTGGAATTCATGGTTCCCTCAATAAACTGTAGCTCCCCAGTGTCGGCAGCACTCATGCAGTCCCAGACCATGACACTCCTACCACCATGCTTGACTGTAGGCAAGACACACTTGTCTTTGAACTCCCTACCTGGTTGCCACCACACACACTTGACACCATCTGAACCAAATAAGTTCATCTTGGTCTCATCAGACCACAGGAGATGGTTCCAGTCATCCGTGTACTTAGTCTGCTTGTCTTCAGCAAACTGTTTGCAGGCTTTCTTGTGCATCATCTTTAGAAGAGTCTTCCGTCTGGGCCGACAGCAATGTAGACCAATTTGATGCAGTGTGCGGCGTATGGTCTGAGCACTGACAGGCTGACCCCCCACCCCTTTCAACCTCTGCAGTAATGCTGGCATCACTCCCAAAGACAACCTCTGGATATGATGCTAAGCATGTGCACTCAACTTCTTTGGTCGACCATGGCGAGGCCTGTTCTGAATGGAAACTGTCCTGTTAAACCACTGTATGGTCTTGGCCACCGTGCTGCAGCTCAGTTTCAGGGTCTTAGCAATCTTCTTATAGCCTAGGCCAGTGATGGTGAACCTTGGCACCCCAGATGTTTTGGAACTACATTTCCCATGATGCTCAACCACACTGCAGAGTGCATGTTCATCATGGGAAATGTAGTTCCAAAACATCTGGGGTGCCAAGGTTTGCCATCACTGGGCTAGGCCATCTTTATGTAGAGCAACAATTCTTTTTTTCAGAACTTCAGAGAGTTCTTTGCCATGAGGTGCCATGTTGAACTTCCAGTGACCAGTATGAGAGAGTGAGAGCGATAACACCAAATTTAACACTACCGCTCCCCATTCACACCTGAGACCTTGTAACACTAACGAGTCACATGACATCGGGAAGGAAAAATGGCTAATTGGGCCCAATTTGTACATTTTCAAGTAGGGGTGTACTCACTTCTGTTGCCAGCGGTTTAGACATTAATGGCTGTGTGTTGAGTTATTTTTGAAGGGACAGAAAATGTACACTGTTATACAAGCTGTACACTCACTACTTTACATTGTAGCAAAGTGTCATTTCTTCAGTGTTGTCACATGAAAAGATATAATAACATGTGAGGGATGTACTCACTTTTGTGCGATACTACAGTATATATGTGGTGGGGTGGCTGTGAATACACCAAGGTGGTCTTTGGGATCTTGGAATTTAAAATTGATTTAATCCGCTTCACTGGTTTTGGGACTTTTTGTTAGTGTCAAGCAATTGGCATATGGACTTCTTGAGAATATATACAATTTTTCATTTTCAATTTTTGTCTTTTCTTTTTGTTTGGTTTAGTGCAACACAGTTAATTAATATAAATATCATGTTTGATCAGAGTGAATGATAAAGCTTTTAAAAACAAAACAAAAACAAAAACAGCTAAATACAATAATGAAATGCATATGTTGGGAGTTGTTTAACCTGCCAAAGGATTTGTAAATCTATCCATTTAGTCCTAAGATTTACCTGCCACACAACACAGACCTGTCTGGCAGAAGAGGAGACCTAATCTTTCACTTACACTTACAGGTCTGGTCCCTCCCCCACTTTATGACTGGAAAGAGAAGCAGTAGACTTATTAGCTCATCTCTGTGTCACTCTGCTCTCTTCTCCAATCATCATGCTTCTTGTCACCACATTTGCATGCAGCACACCTGATTAACTCTGAGTTGCCCCTACTTTTCCTAGTCTGAGCCCTGCTGTACGGGGGGTTGCAAGAGGCTAATGCTAGATCTAATTCAAGTACTCACACACATTTAATAATGTGTTCATGAATACAGAGCTTCAATAATTTGTGTCCTTTATATTTGCCTGGAGTTGAGCTTTACGTGTATTTTTCTACCAGCAGCTTGGGTAACAAAACCCATTTTTAGTGGTTATACTTTGAACAAGTGTTCTTATTTCCTTTTGATCACTGTGTTTGATTTGGCAAAAAAAAAAAAAGGTCACTGTGGAGTTGTGGTGAGGAATGGAAAGGTAATTATGTAACTGTCCCATTATAACACTCACAATCAAAGAAATCCATATTTGATATTTCGAAGACACCACCACTGTTTTATGTGGAAATAAGAGCCGCGTATTCCCCCCGAGACTCGGCATGATGAAGAGATAGTGAAGTGAAAACTTAATTCTCATTTAGGAATGTCATTTTTAAGCACCATTGCTGAACGTATGGAACAACCTGGATCATAAATTGCTGTTATGGGATCTCTATATATACATTCTGTTTTAATATTTAATATACAGCCTGTTTGTTTTGGACCACCGAAAGCAGTTACAGTACATTTGCTTGAGTGTTTGATTGTCCAAAGTATACAAACTTTTTTTTTCCCCCTGTGAAGCAACACATGACCTGAGAAAGTAGACATAAAGAATTGGGAAAGGCAGCTTTTATTGGCAGATGCAGATTACATAGATTTTTGTTTAACTTATTTTTATTGAAAAATGTATTTTTATTTTAGCTTTGAATAGAGAATGATTATGTCGGAGTCCTGTTGGGGAAATTTCCCTTTACGTTCTATCCCACGGACAAAGCAGAGATCTCCCCAAAATTAGGTGTAGCACCCTGATGTTTAGACAGGATTGCTATTAAAGCGGAGCTCCACCCTGATATATATATATTTTTTTTTAAATCTGAAAAAAATAAATAAAAATGAAAAAAAAAATAAAAAAAATACTCACCCTAAATAGGCTGTTGCTATGCGGAAGTCCCGAATCTGCCCTCACGATCCGCGGTGCTGTTTTCTTCCTCCTCCTCTTCTGGGTGTCTTCTTGTGAATGGGCCGCGCTGCATTCTGGGAACTGTGTGTATCCCAGAAAGCAGCCGGACCATTCACAAAGCGCCGCGTCGCTCGCACATGCGCAGTAGGAAACGGGCAGTGAAGCCGCACAGCTTCACTGCCTGTTTCCCTGACTGTGGATGACGGTGCCGGGATCGAGGATCGGCATCGGCGGGGGCCGTCAGCGCGGGCGCCTAGGACAGGTAAGTGTCCTTATTCAAAGTCAGCAGCTACACTGTTAGTAGCTGCCGACTTTGAAAAAAAAAATGCGGGTGGGTGGAGCTCCGCTTTAAATTTAGTTGCCAAGTGATAGTTGCTTTGGCCAATTGTTAGGAGGTCAATTGATTTTGCCCTAATTCTGGAATTGCTGCACATCTCTCTTCTGTCGCTAGTTGGCCTGGTATTTGGTGACATTAGATAAGACAAGGGCATTGCAAGGACAGATTAGGAAGGTATGGGGTGTCTCAGCCAATAGGCAGGGATTTTCTTGGGTCCCTTGGCTTGCTGGGAGAACCTATTTTTTGGGGGAGTCAGGTGACTGGGGTTCTGTGCCACCTGGACGGCTGTCTGGACGTGTGTTATGCTGCCCCAGGCTGCTTGGTCCGAAACTCAAGGCCTATCCCTGGGACATTTGGCTGCTAGGCTGTCGGAGGGCCTATCCAGAAGCAGGAAAAAGCAGCGTAGGGTTGGGAATACAGGCTTGTAGTCCAACCAAAAGTAACGGTTCCGTCGGCTGGGGAACCAGTCGTGGTCGGAGGTAGAAGGAAAGCTGTCGCCACTAGGGGACCATCCACTTTGCTACTGGAGACCATTGCGAGTAGGCTAGGGCCAGTACCAGAGCAAATTTCTCAACAGTGAAGAAGTGGGAAAACTTCAGCAAGTGCCAAGTCAGGGACCCAGCGGGACAGCAGAGGTGATGCTTGTGGAGTGCCAAGCCAGGGACCTAACGTGTCAGCAGGGGTGAAGCTTGAAGAGTATCTGTAAATGCCAAGCCAGGGACCCAGCAGGGAAGAGGGGGTGACGCTTGAGGTAGATATTGTGTGCTACTGTGAAGGCGCTCCAGGAATCCAGTGGCTAGTGGATCTGAAGTCTAGTGAAAGAGACTGGGAGCTTGTTCAGTGAAGACCCACAGTGAGTGAGTGTGGGGTAAAGAGAACTTTTTGTGTTACAGATAGGCGAATATTATTATGGGGTAAAAGTGTAGCGCTAAAAACTAATAGTGTTAAACAAAAAGTTCATATAAATGAGTTCAATAATGTGAAGATGCCAGATTGATCACAACATAACCCACCATTGAAAAAATTCAGTAAGATGAAGAAGGAAGAAGCCGTCACCAACACCCGATTTAACTGACCCTTACCGTCAGCTTATAGGGTATACACAGTAAGCATATAATTCAAAGGCGATATTCACGGTTCCTCCTATTTATGGAACAGACCGATACATGAGAATGAATCCTTCTTTCACTGGCCCACCACATATGCACAAGCTTAATCTCTGCAAAACTTGGCTATAGATATACTCCAGGAAATGAAGCCCAGTAATCACATGTATAGGGGGAAGAAACAAAATACGCTCATTGTGAAGACATCCAAACAAAAGAAAATGTATTGAACATAAGCTAACTAAAACTCACATTTATTAAAATGTTGTAAGCAAAAAGGAAAGCGTCCACGTCTTAGGGCCAGATTCTCTAATATTTTCGGCGGCGTAGCGTAAGCCAGTTACACTACGCCGCCGCTGCTTACTGGAGCAAGTGCTTTATTCTCTAAGCACTTGCTCCGTAGGTTTCGCCTGCGTCGCGTAAATCGCGCAGCGTAAACCCGCGCAATTCAAATGGGGCGGCTTGTATTTAAATTAAGCGCGCCCCCGCGTCGAACGAACTGCGCATGCGCCGGCCGGGGAAAAAGCCCAGTGCGCATGCTCCAGCTCACGTCGGAAAGCGTCGTTGAAACCGACGTCAAAACGACGTGAGCGTCATTTACGCAAGTCCCTATTCGCGAACGAGTTAGTAAAACGACGTAAGCGACGGAAAAAGCCGACGCTGCACACCCTCCACCCGACGCCATACTTAACATGGCGTCCGACGGGACACGACGGCATCCGACGGGACCTCGTAAGGTTACTCCACATAGAAGCTGGGGTGCACACCCCAACCTTACGAGCACACCCCACACCCCCTTCGTAAACGACGTACGCGACGACGGGGCGGCGTAAAAGCGATCGAGAATCGGCGTACTACTTCATTTGCATATGCAAATGAAAAAAAACAACGTAAAGGCCACCTAGTGGCCGGAGTTGTCATTACATCTACGATCCGAAAGTGTAATTGTATTACACTTGTCGGATGTAGAAGCGTATCTATGCAAAAGTGATGCTCAGCATCACTCGCATAGATACGAGTCAAAAAAAAAGGCGATACGACGGGGTATCTGAGATACTCCGTCGTAACGCCTCTGAGAATCTGGCCCTTACAGCACACCCTTACCCTAACTGTATCTCCCATGCACACCCCCCACCTTCTCTTTCCTTACTTTTCTTCTTCTCTTTTCTTTCTTTTTCTCTTCTAATCATTTCCACGTTGCAGGTAATTCTTCTTGACTACCTCCTGGAGACACAACTTTTGTGCACACCCCCACCCCCTTACGCTCTAAGTGTATATTGCACACCCTTACCCCCTAAATTACATGAGCACACCCTTACCTCCTAAGGCTTCAACTATACCCCCCACCTTTATTTTTTTAACTGTCTGATTACAAAAAATGTTGCCTTACACATCTGGACTTTGGACGGAGGCGGGGGGCGGCAAAATAGGTTTCGCCTATGTATTCTGCTGTTTGCTAGATGCATACAAGCTGTTATATCTTTAGCTTGTAATAGTCTACTCAAGAGACTAGGAACAATTGGCTTACTAGGTATTTCCTACGTAATTTTCTCTTGTCTCTCTCTCCTCTCTTAACCACTTGACCACTGGGCACTTAAACCCCCTTCCTAACCAGACCAATTTTTAGCTTTCGGTGCTCTCACAATTTGAATGACAATTACTCAGTCATACAACATTGTACCCATTTGAAATTTTTGTCCTTTTTTTCCACACAAATAGAGCTTTCTTTGGTGGTATTTGATCACTTCTGGGTTTTTTATTTTTTGCGCTATAAAAGAAAAACGACTGAAAATTCTGTAAAAAAGAAAAAAAAAACTTGTTTCTGTAATATTAGCAGGTTATTTCTCACACACAGCAGATGCATACCACAAATTACACCTCAAAACACATTCTGCTATTCCTCCCGAGTATTGCGATACCCCATGTGTGGGACTTTTACACAGCGTGGCCACATACAGAGGCCCAACATGCAGGGAGCACCATCAGGCGTTCTGGAGCACCCAGACCAATTCTGACATTCCTCTCCTACATGGAAAAACCATCATTTATTTGCTAGAAAATTACATAGAACCCCAAAACATTATATATGCTTTTTTAGCAAAGACCCTAGAGAATACAATAGCGGCTGTTACAACTTTTTATATCGCATGGTATTTTCTCAGACATTTTTTGAACGCGTGTTTTTAAGAAAAAACTGTTTTGTGCTTAAAACAAAACAAATCAGTAAAGTTAGCCCATTTTTTTTTCATAATGTGAAAGATGAAGTTACGCAGAGTAAATAGATACCCAGCATGTCACGCTTCAAAATTGCGCACACTCGTGGAATGGCGCCAAACTTTGCTACTTAAAAATCCCCATAGGCGGTATTGCAGAGTATCGCGCAGGGTATTGCAGAGTATCGGGGTATTGCAAAGTATCGCACAGGGTATTGGGGTATTGCAGAGTATTGGGTAATTGCAGAGTATCGCGCGGGGTATTGCAGAGTATCGCGCAGGGTATTGCAGAGTAGTGGGATATTGCAGAGTAGTGGGGTATTGCAGAGTATTGGGCTATTGCTGAGTATTGGGCTATTGCTGAGTATTGGGCTATTGCTGAGTACTGGGGTATTGCTGAGTACTGGGGTATTGCTGAGTACTGGGGTATTGCTGAGTACTGGGGTATTGCTGAGTACTGGGGTATTGCTGATTACTGGGGTATTGCTGATTACTGGGGTTGCAGGGATGGCTGAGCTGGTATGGATGGCTGCATCTGTGACTGCATTTGTCACAGATCCAGCCACAGCGCTGCTGCTGACACCCCGCTCCCCCGCTCTCCTCGCACACTGTACCGAACGGTACAGAGAGGAGAGGGAGGAACCGGCGTCATCAAATGACGCCGGTTTGTTTACAAGTGATCGCGCCGTCATTCGACGGTGCAATCACGTGGTAAACGGCCGCTATCAGCGGCAATTTACCGTGATCCGTGATGCGCCGGGTCTTCTAGACCCGACGAGCACAGACACTTCCGCGAGCGCGTCCCAGGGGACGCGCAATCGCGGAAGTGAAGGACGACGTGTCACAGTAACTCGACCGCGCTGTAGCAGTATTTTTGCAATAGCGCGGTCGGCAAGTGGTTAATGTTTGGCATCTATGCTTCACCGGACACCTGTGTTTTACCTACTACGTTTTTTTTTGTCAGAGGGGGCGAACTCTCTTTCTTCAGCACAGTCTGAACGCATGAGGGGTGCTGGGGGGGTGAGTTTGTCCTCCTCTGCCGGTAACGGCTGTTTAAGTTGGACCTCGCTAGGAGTCTGTTTGTTGTCTTCCATTTTTTGACATGCTATCTGTTGGTCTCTGTAATGCTATGCTATATGCACTATAACAGTTTTACCTGTATTGCTATTGCTATTGTTATTCATATTTAGATATTTCAATAAAAAACTATTGAAAATAAAAGGAAAGTGTCCAGCGCTTCCCTACCAAGATGGTGGCTGTGTTGAGGGGCGGACTGAAAACTCATGGGGCCCCCGGGCAATAGAAGATTATGGGGCCCCCGGGCTTACAGATGGCCACCACGCCAGGAGGCAGTGCAGAGGCGGGGCAGCTAAAATCTCTGGATTTTCACATCAAAAGCATGTCGGTTTCGGACATATCAGGGACAGCTGTAAAAGAAAACACAGATTTTGACATACTGTCCCTGGTTTTATTGAGCCTGGCAACCCTGATGGGGCCCCCTAGTGGCATGGGGCCCTCGGGCAGTGTGAGTGACTCAATGGTCAGTCCGCCCCTGGCTGTGTCTCCATCCACACCGATACGGCACACGTCCCTTAATCCTCCCAACGTTTTGCCACAAACGTGCATCTTCAGGGGTGCCTATGCAGAACGCCCCTAAAGATGCACGTTTGTGGATGGAGACACAGCCACCATCTTGTTGGTAGGAAGCGCTGGACGCATTCCATTTTGCTTGCAACATTTTATTAAAGGTGAGTTTTAGTTAGCTTATGTTCGGAACATTTTCTTTTGTTTGGAAGTCTACGCAATGAGATGCTAATAGAATGCAAGCGAAAAAACACGAGCCTTTACAACCACTTTAAGTCGGACGCACGGTCAAAATCATTGGTAAAGTTGGTTCCGCTAATGGCGTGATTGTCGAACGATCTTTCTGAAAACAACCAGTTTTGGACCAAAATTCGGTGTGTGTATGTCGCGCATTAGGCTGCATTCGCACCCGAGCATATCGTTTTCAGGCGGAAATTTGCGATTTTGTACAGCTCAAAACGTCACCAATGTAAAAAGCAGAAATCTGCTCAAAAAGAAGCTCATGTACTTTTTTGAGCTCTAGGCGTTTTTGCTTCAGACGACAGAACGCTCAGATGTGAATTTTGCTTGTTGGGTATTTTTGAGATGAGCTAAAAACGCTTAGGTGTGAATACAACCTAAAGCCTAGTACATGCTAAACCCAACCGATTGAATGGAAAAAAACTGACAGCTCCGGTCAGAGCCGCTGTACTAATAATCCAATGTTAGTGCAGCGATCCCTCAATCTGAGCTGTTGTTCTCCGATAGGGGGACGACCACCTGCTAGAACACTCTGGTCAGCGTGCTCAGCCATTGGCTGAGAGCGCTGATCGGGAGGTGGTCAGTTGCTGATTTTCCAGCATGCTCATCTGACAGAAGCTGGCTGAATGGCCAGCTTTTGTCAGACAGGCTTCCATACACATAGGCCAAACTTCAGACAGTTTTTATTGACATTCAGCCCTTGTGTACTAGGCTTAAGAAAATAAAAATGATGCAGCAACCACCATCATGATTGGTAAGCTGCAATATATTACATTTTTTGCTTTTGGGTTTAATACCGCTTTAAATATCAGTCACAATTGACTTCAATATGTGACGTGTACTGTATACCAAATACATAAGAAACAAACTATGTTGGGCCTTTAAATTAAGGCATAAGAAATGTATTATCTAGAGTACTAATGTAACAAACTTCAGTGTGTTTACTAGGTCCCTAATGGATGCAAACAATTTCCTAGCCTCGCCCTTGACCGAAACTGAGAGGCGGCATTGCCCACAATGAAAGCTAATTGCTGAAAAGTTTCATACTGTGCCATGAAAGCTTTCTCCAGTCATATGAAGTTTAGCTGATAAAAGGATTCAGAACAGTTATGGCAGATTGGAAAGACATGAAAAGCCTCGACCAAGAGCCAAATAAAGTGACAAATCATTCGTTCAAAATTAGTAGCTCATGTACTGGCAAAATTGTCCTTTCGTTATTTTACAGCACAGCCATCTGTAATAAAAAACATTTCAGGATAAAAGATTTTGATGCCACAAAATGTTCCCTTGTGGTTTGAGATTTAAAGCCTCCAAACAAAAAACACATATTCGCCCTCTAAAGCCAACAGCAATGTGCAAAATGTGCTTACCTACAAAAAACAATCAGAATTCATCTTTTACAAATCTGATTAGCAAATTAAATCCTAGTTGTTGTCGATTGACTTGTGTACGACTACCCTGTTGGAAAATTATTTCTTAATCAGCGCTGCCCGCTAAAGCCAGTGGTCCGTTTAAGGGTGCACAGGTGCCCCCCCCCCCCCCCATGCATCTGGCCCCAATGCAGGATGCCGGATGCATGGATTCCAATGCAGGGGAGATTTTTTTTGGAAGTGCGTCATTAGAGCCAGAAGCTCTAATAGGCTTCAAAATTGGGTGAATGGGGATGAGATAGTAGGTGATGGCGCCTCTCAATTAATGAATTACAATGTGTAAATAAAATTAAAAAATAAAAATACATAAAGTGCTTATCCAATATATCCTTATAGTGAGGTCCACATAGGACTTGGTATTGGTGTGTGAATCAAAGCATGTATTGAACCAAACAACTTGTAAACAAAGTGACCATAGTAGTGGTTCAGAAAAAATAAAATAAAAATAATTAATAATAAAAATGATAAATATGATAAATAAATAATAAATAAATGAACAGTTAAAGTGCTCTGTGCCGTGAAAATCAACAGCTACTATTTTTTACAGTCCATGCAAAAAAAAGGTGCTTTGTGCTTCATATAGTATATTGCAGATGACAGTGTTCACTCTGTGATCCCTCTTTTCATGCTCTATTGCATGGGTCTTCAAACTATGGCCCTCCAGATGTTCAGGAACTACAATTCTCATCATGCCTAGTCATGTCTGTAAATGTCAGAGTTTTACAATGCCTCATGGGATGTGTAGTTCCACAACAGCTGGAGGGCCATAGTTTGAGGATCCCTGCTCTATTGGGTCCCTCACTCACCAGATCCAGGTACCCAATTAAGGGTAGGAAGCCTTCACAGTATTAGCCCTGTGTTGCTCTCTGGCAAGTATCCACTTGTTTGGACCCCTTCAGTCTGACATATAGCTCAGAAGAGAGAGAATGCCCACATAGTGTAGTATTGTTGATAAAAATGTATTTTACATAAAAGGTCAGGTACTCACATTAAAAAGATTAAAATCAAGCATATGTGATATCTCACGAGTCTGAGCAGCACAGCATCCAAACGCAAAACACTCGTGAGATATCACATATGCTTGATTTTAATCGATTTAATCTTTTTAATGTGAGTACCTGACCTTTTATGTAAAATAAATTTTTATCAACAATACTACACTATGTGGGCATTCTCTCTCTTCTGAGCTATATGTCAGACTGAAGGGGTCCAAACAAGTGGATACTTGCCAGAGAGCAACACAGGGCTAATACTGTGAAGGCTTCCTACCCTTAATTGGGTACCTGGATCTGGTGAGTGAGGGACCCAATAGAGCATGAAAAGAGGGATCACAGAGTGAACACTGTCATCTGCAATATACTATATGAAGCACAAAGCACCCTTTTTTTTTTTTGCATGGACTGTAAAAAATAGTAGCAGTTGATTTTCACGGCACAGAGCACTTTAACTGTTCATTTATTTATAATTTATTTATCATATTTATCATTTTTATTATTAATTTTTTTTTTTTTTTCTGAACCACTACTATGGTCACTTTGTTTACAAGTTTTTTGGTTCAATACATGGTTTGATTCACACACCAATACCAAGTCCTATGTGGACCTCACTATAAGGATATATTGGATAAGCACTTTATGTATTTTTATTTTTTAATTTTATTTACACATTGTAATTCATTAATTGAGAGGCGCCATCACCTACTATATCATCCCCATTCACTTTCCACTTCGGTGGAATTACATGTAGGGGCAGCCACTTAATAACATATACATCTATATTAACACCACTGGCACACTTAAAAATATCAGGTCCATAGCGCGGTTTCTACCTACCCCCTTCTTCAAAATTGGGTGAGCTCCAGGCACAGAGCACTGCGAACCAAGCCCACCCAGGTGTGTTGCAATAGCGAATGAATAAAAAATGGGTGTATGCAGCACTGGTAGCATAAAATTAGGGTCCATAGTGTTTAAAGTAAAGTCCTTGTTCAGGAAATGACGCTGGAACCACACACGGTGTAAACAAAGAGACACATTTAGGTGAGCATGAAATTATCCTCCACCGAACATCAACACACTGGGCCTCTTACCAAAGAAAACGGACCACTGAATTACAGGTGGTCCACAGCACCACAATACCTCTTCAATTGCATCATAGGTGGCTGGGTCTTGTAGTCTCAACAAATGGAAGATCATAGGTGCATACATAAAATACAAAAAAGGCAACTCCTCATGGTGTAGTATTAAAACCATGCACATTTTTTTTTCTAAAAAACAGCCAGGGTACTCACATTTTGGCAGATAAAAGCAGGCAATCCAAAGGCTGCAGTCTATCATGAATAGCACTTCTTTCCAACCCCAAAGATGCCCGCGGTCGATACGTTACAGCGTTGTGACGTCAGAGCTCCACCCTACGTGGCGTTTCGTCCAATGGAACGTCGTCAGGGGGATGAACATTCGCTATTGAAACACTGATCCTCCTCCCGGCCAATCAGGAAGCGGGTCCTGAGAAGTCATCATCCAATTGGCTGAAAGGACAGGCGATTGGACGTCTAGGAGGAGGAGGGTAGAAAAGCACAGTGGAACCCACCATTATTCAGAGGAGAAGAGGACACGATGGAAGTTGCAAGCCGCCTGTGACCAACATAGATGGGGTAAGTGTGGGGCTGGATGACCGACAATGCCCGCACGCACAGGGGAAGGGGGAGATGGGTAGCGCGGATTACCCGACTGACATCAAGGGGAGGAGTCATCTGCCAACCAAAAAAAAACGCCAGCCACTGAGTGCTGATAAGTGTATTCTGACAGTGGGGAAATATCCTTGCTGTCAAAATACAATAGCTTAGTAGGAGAGATTTCCTCATCCATATCCAGTGTGTGGATGGGGGAATCAAGTTATTTTCTTTTGTTCAACTTGCTGGCTGTGTGGTACATGTGACAACAATTTCCCATATTCTTCATATGTCTGGGCTATAGGGTAGAGTGGCAAGATGGAAGTATTTTCTTACAAAGTAAAATATCCAATACATTTTGCAAAAGCACAGCTGAAGTCTTCCAAAAGCATGTGGGAAAATGTGTTATGGTCTGATGAACCCAAGGTTGAACTTCTTGGCCATAATTCCAAAAGATATGTTTGGCGCAAAAACAATATTGCTCATTATCAAAAGAACACCATACCCACTGTGAAGCATGGTGGTGGCAGCAACATGCTTGGGGCTGTTTTTCTTCCGCTGGAACAGGAGCCTTAAACAAGGTAGAGGGAATTATGAACAGTTCCAAATACCAGTCAATATTGGTACAAAACCTTCAGGCTTCTGCTAGAAAGTTGAAAATGAAGAGGAACTTCATCTTTCAGCATGACAACGACCCAAAGCATACATCCAAATCAACAAACGAATAGCTTCACTCCAGCCAGAGCCCAGACTTGAATTAGATCTGTGGGGTGATCTGAAGAGGGTTGTGCACAGGAGATGCCATTGCAATCTGGCAGATTTGGAGTGTTTTTTAAAAGAGTGGGCAAATATTGCCAAGTCAGGATGTGCCATGATGATAGACTCATACCCAAAAAGACCGAGTGCTGTATTAAAATCAAAAGGTGCTTCAACCATATTTTTATTTTTATTATTTTACTTCCCTTAAAAAAAGATTTCAGTTTGTTGTTCAACTGAGTTGTACAGTTTGAAATTATTTATCTTGGTCTCATTTTTTTACATCACAGAATCCTGACATTTTAACAGGGGTGTGTAGACTTTTTATATCCACTGTAGTTTCAAAGTGTACAATGACTGATAAAAAGGTTGAGAAGCACTTGAGTGGGGTGCCAAGGGTTGTGTGAATACTTAAAGGTTCTGGTTATGTAAACTTAAAAGAGTCCCAACTATTGGTACAATAGACTATTATTCAATAAGATGGAATTCAGAATTAGAAATCACATATTTGAAAGATGTTGTCAGCATATCAAAAATTTTCTGCAGGTCTTGCCGTGCACAGGTGATTAATCAGAGATGGCCACAGATCTTAAGAAGAAAAAGAGCCAGCACATATTGTTCTCCATCTGTTGTGTGTTACATATTATTGAAATGCCAGCAATCTCAAAGCATTTGAAAAGTTCTCTTTTTTTTTACTTTCTGAAACTGATAACAGATTGCCAGCTGGATAGATAAAAAAGGCACAAAAATCATCTAGCGCTAACAGACCATCAGACGGCTCAACACGAAGACAGCAAGTGGAGCAAAACACAAGACCAGATTTTCAGACAAATTAAGGAGTAGAATTGGAATATTTTCCTAAGTTTGGAATTCCAATTCTGTCTGCTGTCATCTTGACAAAGCTTCAAACACATGTAAAAGCTAATCAAGCTCAAGCGCACATTTGTTTGCCCCGGTGGGTCGTTTTCTTCACATTGCTGTGCCACACCTTACATTTTAAGCGTATCTAAACCAGAGAACAAAAATGTAACACATTGCAGCTGATCGCTCTGTAGATATGGGGGGTGAATAGGTTTTCTTTATTTCCCCCCTAATTTTACCTTCCATTAACACATTTCCTGTCCTAGGATGACAACACATTGAGGCCCCGTACACACGGCCGAGGTTCTCGCTGAAAACCGGCCGTGTGTACGGTCTCAGCGAGCTTCCCGTCGGGAAGCCCGTCGAGCCGAAATAGAGAGCACGCTCTCTATTTCCTCGACGGCCCGCCTGGAAGAATGGCTGGTTGCCATTCCCGACGGGCGGGTCGCCGATTTCGACGGCCGGCAGAGATCCTCGACGGGCGGAACGATGTGTTCTGCCCGTCGAGGATCTCTGCCGTGTGTACGCGGCCTCACTGTACGGTTTCCATAAGTAGAAGTTTTGAACACCTGGAAGTGTGTAATGAATACAGAACACCATCCTCGTCTCCATAACACTGGGGAAGGTGTTCTGTAATCCACATAGACAGATATGAAGAATGGGGCAAAACTTTAATAAGCTGACCCAGAAAGGGCCTACAGACCAGAAAAAATAAAATAAATCAGAAGTGGTCTTTATACTGATTCTAATGCCGCGTACACACAACTGTTTTTATTGTCATGGAAAAAAACTGCGCCAAGCCTGCCTTGCATGTACACAATCATGGAAAAAAATGCTCGAGCAAAGCGCAGTGACGTACAACATGTACGACGACACTAAAGGGAAAGTTCCATTCGAATGGCGCCATCCTTTGGGCTGAATATGCAAATTTTCCTTCCCATAACTTGCTTCTGAGCATGCACGTTTGTTCCCCGTCGTTAAAGCCTACACATGGCTATTTTTCACGAGAAAAGTGTAGAGAAAAAATAGAGCAGGTTTTACATTTTTAAAATGCTCTGAAGCCTCCACACAATCCTTTTTAAATTACCAATTTAATAAATTGCATTTTTCTCATCATGAAAAACGGTTGTGTGTACGCGGCATACGTCAATATATAGAGTAATCAATGATACTCTTCAGGTAACTATCCCTTTCCAGTTCTTGTCCGAGGCCGAGGATGAGAGGACCTCCGTGATAGGTGGAACACTGAACAGCGGCTCTGCTGGGAAACGAGGAGGCGGCGCGGCTTTTGAACAATGGTCTGACTGAATCGGCATCCGGCGTATAAGACGAGTACAAAAGGTCATCTTATATGCCGGAAAATACGGTATTATAGCAAAAAGTAAAAAATATAGATTTTTTTCAAAATTGGTGCTCTTTTTTTGCTTATAGCGCAAAAAAAAAAAAAAACGCTGAGGTGATCAAATACCACCAAAAGAAAGCTCTATTTGCAGAAGGACGTAAGTTTTTTTAGGTGCAACGTCGCACGACCACACAATTGTCTGTTAAAGTGACACAGTGCCGAATCGCAAAACGTGCTCTGGTCAGGAAGGGGGTAAATTCTACCGGGGATGAAGTGATTAAAAAGCCTAACAAAGAAAACTAATGCAACCGCCACAACTAATGATTGGTAAGCTGCAATATCCTAAATGTTTGGTTTTGGGTTTGGATTTAAAACAAAAATTGACACAAGGCATTAATATGATATAAGAGAAGTCACAGAATCAGCAAATAGCACAAAAATAAATAAAACCATCTCTACGCAAAGTGTAGTTGCCTGGGGCGTCGGGAGGGTGTGTCTAGGGGGGCTGGAGCCTCGAATGGGTGCCTGAAAAGCCCAGAGTGTCAGGAATGCAGCATCCAATTGTCAGCCCTGAGCGCTGCCGGCCACTGCCGAACGGGGAACACTATGATTACGAACGGCGCAGAGTGTGGCCGAGTGATATTGAAAGTCTTGCCTTCTGGAGCCTGCAGCGTCCCACAGGTCCAATGCCGGGACCGCGGGACGTGTGACATCCATCATAGGCAGGCTCTAAAAGGCGGCAATTACAATGCCGCCGCGCCGAGCCACATCACTGTAAGATCCTGGCTCAGGCAGCCGGCTCTCCTCTCCTCCTCCTTTCTGGCTGGTTGCCTGCCATGCCATGCCGTGACACATGATGGGTGTGCCGCCGGGATGAGAGGCACAAGATGGCAGTACACTTGCACATGTATGTCAGGTAGGTGAGGTCAGTGTATGTCAGTCAGGTAGGTGAAGTCAGTGTATGTCAGGTGTATCTATGTATGTCAGGTAGGCGAAGTCAATGTATGTCAGGTAGGTCTATTGGGCACTGGTAAGCCAGGCAGCAAGTGAGCTCACACTCCGCCACACAACCCCAAAGCCCAGCCAAAAAAAAAAACGTGCCACGACCACCCCGGAAGGTGCCGACTTCTGGCTGAAGCCCCTGGTCTTTTTGCCACCTAGCAACGCTCCTGGTAGTTGCACTCTGGATTTCTTTTTTATCCATAGTTACATACCGTAGTTACATAGTAGGTGAGGTTGAAAAAAGACACAAGTCCATCCCTGGCTAAGAAATACATTTGGTTATTCATTTTTGTAATGTTTGGTCATTCTAAGGTCTGACCCGGAGAAGGATGTTTTAGCATATTGAACTATCAGGACATTTATGAAATGTGCTTTCCGATACCTATTTCCGGTCTACCGCAGTACAACTATCGTATAGTTTTTATGTTCCCTAAACTTTGGAATGGAAAAATAAAAAACTATAGCGATACAAAAGTAAACAAAACAGACAAAGCACCCCATTACTAGAATATACAAAATGTTGCCACACAAGAATGGCGTGCAGAAATGGCACACGCGGGCTTGTCTGGCGAGATATCTACAAATGTCAGATTACCAGATGAGGCCGAGAGTTAAA
Organism: Rana kukunoris; assembly: GCA_029574335.1. NCBI lineage: Eukaryota > Metazoa > Chordata > Amphibia > Anura > Ranidae > Rana > Rana kukunoris. The sequence continues at coordinate 490,896,085 of CM056052.1, forward strand.
TAAAAACAATTCCTCTATGTGGTTTGCAAATGAAGGCGTGATAGACTTTCATCCCCAAGCCAGTTCCACTTCCCCAAGAGCAACAGTCAATGAAGGCATTCTGACGGCTCTCCCGATTCGAAGAATAAATTATTACAAAAACAATAATGATCACATTGTTCTATCTGCCCTGTGTGCCAAGCTGTAAACACATGTGGAGAAACATACCATGGCACCAGCTCAGAGAAAAACTGTTTTTAGAAATTGTAGTTGTCAATGGAAAAACAAGCTGCAGCTAATAAAATAACTTTATCCTTTATTTCCTGGCAAAGCGCTGAATGGTGGGGCCATTATGGTGTTCCATTTTAGAGGCAATTTCACCATATTTTACGTTTTAAAATAACAAATCAACACTATTGTATCCTAATGGCTATCCTAAAAACACACAAATGTCTAAACTGTATGCGTTTCTTCTATTGAATACTGATTGATTCAAAAATTCAAAAATAAATAAAAAATAATGCAAACTTGTATTACATTACATAGTCAGGTTGAAAAAAATTCACCAGTTCAACCATAAAAAAAATAAAAAATATCGTACAATCCCATATACCCAATTCTTTACCCACAGCTAATCCAGAGGAAGGCAAAAAACCTCAGCAGATCATGATCCAATATGCAAGGCTGTCAGTTAAACAAGCACGACTTCCAAAGGCAGAGGCATAATGGTCTAAATCATGGGCCTTCAAACTACGGCCCTCCAGTTGTTCAGGAACTACAATTTCCATCATGCCTAGTCATGTCTGTGACTGTCAGTGTGTTACAATGCCTCATGGGATGTGTAGTTGTACAACAGCTGGAGGGCTGTAGTTTGAGGATCCCAGATCTACATACACAGAAAAAACTTTTTGAGCAGTGTTACCTGCTAGAGGATTTGCATTCATGCAGTACCAAGATTTAGTACAGTCAAGAGGGTGACACCACTGTGATACAATCAAAGGGTTCGTAAACCCCGGTTTGAAAAAAAAAATAACAAACAAATCATACCTCCACTGTGCAGTTTGTTTTTCACAGTGTGGCCCCGCTCATCCTCTTCTGGGGTCCGCCGGTGTCTCTCGCGGCTCCACCTCGCATCAGTTAACCCACTGGGAGAAGCGATCGCACCGGGGGGTTACTGTGAGGGTGCGCTTTCGAGTCCAGTATTTGCGTCTATAGACACAGAATGCCATTCTCGGCCCGCCCCTGACACCTGCATCATTGGCCAATGGCTGCGCTGCTATTAATCTATCCAATCAAGAGCTGAGAACCCCAGGCAAAGGCAGAGGGATCAGGGTATAGAGAAGGCCTCAATTATATAAGGTGAGTAAACTGGCTTCACTGTGAAGTAGAAATAGACACACAGAACAAAAACAAACAAATGGAGTAGGGGTCCGATAGACCACCGTACTGTAAGGAAACAGAGAAGCAGGAAGTGTGGAGATTAGAAGTACAGCAACTTCAAAGCAAAAACGAACAATATCACAGTAAGGTAAAGGAAGCTTAAAGCGAGGTTCCAACCACAATTAGCATTTTTTAAATGTATGTCCTTTCATCATGCATTTTTATAATATAAATCCGGTCACTTACTATTTTAAAATCCGCTGCCGCTCCGCATAGTTATTCAAAAAAGATAGTTTATAAAATGTCCACACCGTTGTCATTTTGCTTGTAGGCATTGTGAAGCCCACAAGCACTTACTTCCTGGAAGTCTTGGATGGGGAGTTATAATGGGGTAGCGCACTGCATCCTGGGAAATGATGACACACATTTCCCAGGAGCATTAGCGTGCTGAGGAGCCGAGGGAGATGCTGTCAGAATCCTAGGTGATTCTGAAGGCAGATTTCGTGGGACCGCATAGCAACAGGCATTTCCAGGTAAGTAAAACATTTTTATTTTTTATTTTTTAGCTCTAATGAGCACAATAATGAAAAAAAATAATAATTTTGGGATGGAAACTCCACTTTAAGGCATCGTAAAAAAACACAAGGGTTTACAACCCCTTGGGAATACACTTCTGACATCACTCTGCCCTAAGCTTGCTGATTGGACAGTGAGGGACTTTGCTCTCAATTAGCTGGTTCCTTGTTAGCATAGTTACAGCTCATCTGATTAGTTTTTCCCCTGTGAGTTCTACTATACAGGGCACTACAGGAGTCTGATACAAAATCAAAAAAGGGAAAATAGACTGTATTTAAAAATATGTATTTAAAGCGGAGCTCCAGCCGCAGGTAAATGACCTTGCCCCTTTTTTTTTTTTTTAAAGTCAGCAGCTACTACGTCCTTTTTCTTCCCACAGCTTTCTTTTGGTGTAGCTGCTGATTTTTTGCGCTTTAAATAAGACATTTTTGACAATATGTTTTACTTACCTGTCCTAGGCGCCCGCGCTGACGGCCCCCCACGATGCCGGTCCCACAATCGCTCCGGGTCCCGCGCCGCCATTCACACTAGGGTGGTATAGGAAACAGGCAGTGAAGCCGTACGGCTTCACTGCCCATTTCCTACTGCGCCTGCGTGAGTCTCACGCTGGCTTGTGAATGGGTGCGCTGCTCTCTGAGAACACACACAGTTCCCGGTGGTTGAAAAAGGAAGCAGCGCGCCCCATTCACAAGGAGAAGGACAAGAAGAAAAGGCACCGCGGAGTGGAAGAGGCAGATTACGGACTTCCGCATAGCAACAGGTATTTCGGGTGAGTATTTTTTTTTTTTTTCAGGTTTTTTTTTTTTAAACAACATGGGAAAATGTTGTTTTCCTGGGTGGAGCTCCGCTTTAATACATTATTAATGAATACGGAGCTGCATTAAATGTGACACTCTAAGTTCAGCTTTAAATGAACAAAGCTGCCACTTTTAAAAAGGGATCCAGGGCACACACATGTGCTAGCAATATTCGCACTTGCAGAATTGTGTTTGAAATAAAGAAAGGTCAAGGAAACTGGTGTATTTTTTCCCTGAAGACAGAGGCACGGCTGCAGCCACTGATAATAATCCGACAGCAGCCTGGGGCTACGGACAGCATATGCTTCCAGTTTATATATCAAGCGAATGTAGGGAGCGAAGACTCTCACATGAACATCACTGCTGTCAGATTGACACTATTTTAAAACATGCTAAAAGGGAAATTCACTAAGCAGTAGCAGCTACTACTGTACGGCTATTATACCGATTCCCCTGCAACTGATCCTAGAATAGAATGCAAATTGTAAACAAATTTAATGGTTGTTTTATGCATGCTTTCTGATTTTAGTAGAAAAAGACTCACAAAAACATACAGTACATTTATAAAAATGACAAGACTCAAAAATGTTTTTTGTAGATTAGTATTGGCTCTCATTTACCAAATAAAAATGACTGAAAATATGGACTTTTCCCAGACTCTATTTAAAAAAATTTTTTGTATGTTTACATTTTATTACCTTTTTTGGAGATATATCCCTTCTCCTTCATTAGACATCCTTCTGTGGAACTTCCACACAGTAATAGCCCCCGATGGTATCCATCATAATCCTCTCAGAAATGTAATACCAAAGTACTTCTTCTGGTACAGAAGAGAGAAGAAAAAGTGTCCAATGAGTGCTTCACTGAAAATCAGACAACAGATGGACTAGTGTAGTGGTTTAGTTAAGTAAATTTTCCATGTAATGATGAAATATCACTGCTACCCTCATTATTGTTGTCCTTCATGGAAAGGTTGCAGAAGCTCTACTTACTTAATAGTGGTATTTAAAGCCTTTCTCAAATTAGAGCAGGGGTCTCCAAACATAAACAAAGGGCCGGTTTTTGTATGGAGGGCCGAACAAAGGCCAGTGGGGGGTGTTTACATTTTTTAGGGGGAGAAATACCATAGGGAGGAATAGTCCATTAGGAGAAATTGACCTAGGTGAGTGTCTCGTACAGTGGGAGGGATAAGATAAAGGCAAGCAAAGGGCCGCATATCCCTTCTCCTTCAGCCTCCTAGGACATCCTTCTCAAGTTCTCTCCCCAAGGTAATATTTAAAATCTGGTTTGTAAGTGGGTCCTGAGGACCGGAGTTTAGAACCACTGCTCTAGAGCATAGGTGTCAAACACAAGGCCCGCGGGGCTGAATCCGGCCCTCCAGGCCATTTCATATGGCCCAGCTGCAGGAGAGCTCTGGTCCCACTCCAGACCCTTACTTTATGCTTTCAAGCAATGCATCCTGCTTTTTCCCAGCATCAGCACAAGGAAAGGGGGTGCACTGTTATATAAGGGAGAGTGGGGGACTCAACTTCTGATGGTGGGGTGGCTCTTGACATCTAATGTAGGGGGATGGGGATGCGCTGGACATCTAATCTTACAGATACAACCGGCCCTTTTGAGGGCAATCATAATGCTGATGCGGCCCACGATGAAATTGAGTTCGACACCCCTGCTTTAGAGCAAGGGTGTAAACTTAATTTCATTAAGGGCCACATCAGCATTATAGTTATGGCGGGCCTTGTGTTTGACACCTGTGCTCTAGAGGTTGCTAGTTGTTCCTTGAGCAATAAGCAACTTCTATGGGAAAAGTTCATCCGTGAACATGAAGCAGCTGCTAGCACAACCTATGACAAACAGCCTAGACTAAATAGTGATACAAAAATTGCAGCACTAATAATGATGAACAGGTCCTGAAAAGGACAATGAAGAAAAGAGTATAAAACCTGTTTAGGGTCTTAAACACATAAAATTATAAATGGGTAATGATGTTCACCCTATGAATAACTATACAAATTAAATGCAAAAAAGTATATGAAAATTGTGAAAATAAAACTTTGATCAAGTCCATTTGCGATGACTATAATAGCATTGGTGAATTGATAGTCCAAACGAGTGAATGTTGGTCTTCTGTAAACACAAACGTGATGATAGAAGGAAAGCCGCCGCCACCAATAATAGGAACGAAGCTTACCGGATTGAATGAATGAAGGCATACGCCAAATGAGTCTGAAAGGGCTGTATGGTGACACTGTACCAAAAAAACGATGAGCTCAGCATGGAAACTGACGAACATCGAAGTAAGATAGTCACATTTTCATCTCAGCAATAAGTAGCATAACCACAATATTAAAGATGGGTTCCGTGGCAGAGATATTTGGGTTCACCGAAAATAAGAAAAGGTATACACATAGGGCTAGATTCAGAAAGACTTACGACGGGCATATCAGTAGATACGCCGTTGTAAGTCCGAATTCGCGCCGTCGCAACTTTAAGCGTATCCTCAAACTGAGATACACGTAAATGTTGCTAAGATACGACCGGCGTAAGTCTCCTACGCCGTCGTATCTTAGCTGCCTATTTCCGCTGGCTGCTAGGGGCGTGTACGCTGATTTACGCCTAGAATATGTAAATCAGCGAGATACGCCTATTCACGAACGTACGCCCGGCCGTCGCATAAAGATACGCCGTTTATGTAAGGCGTTTTCAGGCATAAAGTTAAACCACCAAAAAGATGGCGCAGCCAATGTTAAGTATGGACGTCGGGACCGCATCAAATTAATGGGGCCGGGCGTAAATTACGTTCATGTCGAAACCAATGAGTCTTAGCGGTGTAATTTGGAGCATGCACACTGGGATACGCCCACGGACGGCGCATGCGCCGTTAGTAAAAAACGTCATTTACGTGGGGTCACACTTAACTTAAATAAAACACTCCCACATCAAACACATTTGAATTAGGCGGGCTTACGCCGGCCCATATACGCTACGCCACCGTAACTTCGGCCGCAAAATCTTTCAGAATACCATACTCGCCTCTCAAAGTTACTGCGGCGTAGAATATATGAGAAACGCTACGTCCGCCTAAATGTATCTGAATCTGGCCCAAAGTGTAAATCCCTTCAACAAGAAAAACATTTATTCAAAAAGGTTTACTCAGATTTGAGGGGATAAAACAAGTGCTTGTATGTAATGAGTAGGTTACATTCAGTAGTAGCTGTAGATACGACCCGACGCGTTTCATCTAAGAAGACATCATCTTGGGTGTTTTTTTTTTCAACCCACTGATTGATCAAATATAACTGTCAATTTATACCCTGCTCTTTTTTTTTATTCTTTTTTTTTAAAATATACAAGAGCATGTACATACAAAAAGAGGAGATCAGATCATCTAACAAAGCTCGATAAGCGATCAGAAAAAAAAAAGACAGAAGATATAAATTTAACAACACGCCATAGACCTCTATGACCTTTGGTGAGATAAGCAATATCAACAAAGAATTCAAAATTGTACAAGCCCTGACAGTTCTTTTGTTTTTTCCATCTTCTCAAATAATATAGTAAAGGCAGGGAAATAGAGGGGGATGGGAGAGAAACGGGAGGGGGGGGGAAAGGGGGAGGGGAGACCCCCCTTGCCTCACCCTCAGGGACCATTAGACTGGTTAAATGCAGTGTCTCCAGCCTGGGCAATGAGGTCCCCAGCTAGATAGGGCTTCCCTTCATCTGAGAAATTTGAATAATTCCAGGTATTTCTATAGGTTTCATGTTTATTTTGGCACGATAGGGCCAAGTCCGTGTGGTTTATTACCTCAATTTTGTAAAACCAGAGGGCTATGGGGGAGGGATGGGGTCCTTATTTCAGGGGGATCAAGTCCTTTGCAGCATTTAAAAAATGGTGAAGAACAGATTTCTTTTATGTCTTCAGAGGTGTTGAGAACGGGTGCAGGAGGAAGAATTCTGGGCAATCGTGAACACTGAAGTCCATACATTTCTGAGTGATCTGTCTGACCTACTTCCAAAATGGCTGTAGTAGTAGGCAGGACCAAAACAAATGTGAAAGGTCATCACAGCAGCATTGTAACACCTCTAGCACAGATCCATGGTATTAGGAAATTGGCTGTGTAGTTTCGTATGAGTCCATACCACTATACCCCGATTTAGTCTCCGGCACTGGCATAATATCTTGAACCCTGCATTAAGTTGCAGAAAGGAGAGCTACTATCTGTGTAAGCCATTCCTTACATTATCCAGTTTTCTTCTTTTTTTTTTAACCAAAGGTTGAAGTAAAGAAGTAAAGAAAGTTGTTCGATCCCTCTCTTAGAGCTATTGTATTCTGGGAGGTAGACGTGCTGACGTCATCGCTTTGAACGATAGATCGCATGCCGGCCGGCTCTCCATTGTCCTATACGGATGTTTGTTGCTCTTTTAACCCCTTCCCTACCAGCCCATAGGGGAATGACGTCATGGTGATCCCCTCGCCGATGAGACAGGACGTTGCACAACGTCCTGTCTTCACGGCGTTCTAGGGCGCGCGCGCCGCCGGCGGCGCGCGCGCGCCCGCGGCACCACCCGCGATCCCGCCGCGCGTGCCCGACGGCCGTGATTGCCGCCGGGCACCCGCGATTTCCGGCAATCACGGCAGGAGTGTGGATCTGTGTGTGTAAACACACATATCCACCTCCTGTCAGCTGTGAGGAGACTGATGTGTGTTCCCAGTACAGAGGAACACACATCGATCTCCTCCCCCTGTGAGTCCCCCTCCCCCTACAGTTAGAACATACTTTAGGACACATTTTAACCCCTTCAGCGCCCCCTAGTGTTAACCCCTTCCCTGCCAGTCACATTTACACAGTAATTAGTGCAGTTTTATAGCACTAATCGCTGTGTAAATGTGAACGGTCCCAAAAACGTGTCAAAAGTGTCCGATATGTCCGCCGCGACGTCACGGTCACAAAAAAAAAAACCGCAGATCCCCGCCATTACTAGTAAAAAAATAAAAATAAAAATGCCATAAATCTATCACCTATTTTGTAGACGCTATAACTTTTGCGCAAACCAATCAATATACGATTATTGCGGTTTTTTTTTTACCAAAAATACGTAGAATATGTATCGGTCTAAACTGAGGGGAAAAAAAGTTTTTTTTAAAAAAATATTGTGAGATGTATTAAATAAAATGGAAAAAATATTGTGTTTTTTTTAAAATTGTCGCTCTTCTTTTGTTTATAGCGCAAAAAATAAAAACCGCAGAGATGATCAAATACCACCAAACGAAAGCTCTATTTGTGTGGGGAAAAAAACATAATGATTTAATTTGGGTACAGTATTGCCTGACCGCGCAATTGTCATTCAAAGTGCAACAGCGCTGAAAACTAAAAATTGGTCTGGGCAGGAAGGGGGTGAAAATGCCCTGTATGGAAGGGGTTAAACTGTAAGTTGCCATTTGGTTATTAAATTTGATTCACCATACGATACACACTATGTGAGTCTCTCTTCATTTTGGGTATCCACGCTGAGCTCTGCGGCCTTTGTGCCTATTGAGTTCGCTCGCTTTCCCTGCTGTTGGAGAACGCTATCTACTGGGAACAAGTCCAATACTTTTGGCCCATTACAGCTTACCTCTGGTAAGCTCACAACTTTATAGGTGGCGGTGCACAGGTGTGATTGGTGACACATTGTGGTTCTGCTGTTTCCCTGCACAGGATTTCCATTTGTTCACTGGTTGCTGCACTGGTTATCTTAATATAGGACTATCATATCGATTCATTAGTGATTGGATATTCCTTTTTCCCTTTTTGTTTGGTTCACATATAGACTATATATGCACTTTGATTTTTATATATATATATATATATATATATATATATATATAATATGTTTTTTATGTTTCACATCACATCGGTTATTGATTTGTCAGCTTTGGCACTCATGGTAATTAACTTTATAATTTTTTTGTGTTGCGCAGCTCTATTTTTTCTTTATTGTATTCTGACAGCAGGAGACTTCCCAGCCATCAGAATACAATGATCACTACTTGCGGATATAGCTGCTGGCAGTGATTGCATGAAAAAAATCCAATAGGCTGGTTGTACTGAAGTCGATCGATGGATTGATTTTATTACAACCAGCCTGCCCATCCATGGATCGAAATCGGGCTGGTTCCTGCTGAACTGGATTCATTTCAATCAATCAGTCTATGGCTGGGCAGGGCTGACAATACTGCTTTGGATGTCACTGTAGCAAAGGCTTTGGGTTGTCAGGTTAAACGGGTTAGAAGCACTGGATTCAGGCAGATTAACCAGTATTTTTGTTGTACTTGCAGAATTTATGAAAGGATAAAACATGCATAAATGTTCATGTGTCGTGGTGATGTACTGAATTTTTGTTTTGCATTCTGTCCAGGCATTTACTTTATTTTTTACTGCTCATAATGCTCTTTAATATTCTGCCTGTGTACCAAAGGGCATGCATTTTACCTGGACCTGTGAAGAAAACTATTATTTCTGTTTAAACAGCACATAACGAAAAATACTAAAGTCACTGGTCATGATGCTACAAAGTAACTGGTCATTAAGGAGTCAAGTAACGCTTGGGTGACAGTTCTGTGTTATACATGCTAATCCAGAGGAGCTTAGTGGCAAGTAATTGCTCCACAAATACATAAGTTCACCCAACAAGTCAGTGGGAGTGACTTTTATTCAAAAGGATGAACTCGTTCAGCACTGCTCCGCAATTATCTTTTGTATTATTTGTGAGACACTTTTTCAGGATTGTTGACGTCTTCACAAAAGAAACCAGGAGACTTATATTTTCAAACTGTTTCTGTTCACTGTTGTCGGGCGACTATGGAAGTCAAAATTGAATACAATGACAAAAACCGGGGGATGTATGACTTTAAAGAAGTGTGTCAAGTTCAACAGAATGAGTTGGCAGCTATGTAATTATGGATTTTTTTTATACTATATTCTTTATACGAACTAGATTACTGACAACTATACTAAGACAATGTGTGAGACTAGGTCTGTTTGAGAAGTTCAGTCTACTTGAAAGTATTAATGGCCCCTGGTGGGTTTAAATTTACTGGCGTTATGTTTCTCTTGCTCTAAAATGTTTGCTCCTATTTATATAGGAAGTCCAATAGGGAGATTGTAGACTCCTTTCCAATGGCTGCAGCAGATGACACAACTACAAATCCAGGTCCAGAAATCTTGCCAAGTCTTCAAGAGATGTGAGAAGCCCAAGGATCATATAACCTCCCCTGGCATCATGCCTGAATTGATTTTCAGTTTTGTGTAGACTTACACTTTTAAAGCTGGCCATACACTGGTAAATTTCTCAACAAACGCCCATATAAAAAGTCTTATCAGTATGTTTGAGATCAGCATTGGATAAAGCCAATAAGAGATTTAATAAAGGTCATCCAAAAGTAATTCATAATTTTGATTAACATTATTTATGGTACAAATGGAATTTTCCATAGCACAACCACATGGACTGTTAGAAAATTGTTAAAAAACAAATGTTCTCATCACGAAGGTTGAAAACGATCATCGATCTAACTCCACTAATGATTAGAAAATCAAATTAGAAAACAGTCCAAAAATGACCATTTGGAAAGGTCAAAGTCCACCTACTGAGTTGATGATTTGTATTATTATGAAGCATGTTAGATTCCAGATAGCAAGATAACTTGTCACAAATTTGTGTCAGTGTTAGCTTGCTGCACATTTTTACTGGCAAGTTGTACACTTGCAGAGCACTTAAAGCACAAGTTCTAGTTGACACTTTTCCAATTTGTAGAAAATTTGCGTAGCAAGTCTCTAGCAAGAGCAGCGTTGCCGTGGTGAGTCTACAGCAAATGCTCTGCAAATCACAGTGACCCCTTGTGGTGGGATTACTATTGCACAACCTAACTGAAGCAAAACTTGCAGCAGACTTGCAGAATATTTGCAAAGAATGATGATCTGGGGTCATGCAATGCGAACTTGCTGCAATTGTGCAACGAATTTGTGAAGCCTGGCAAGTCTAGCAATAGCTCAGCAAGTCATTTTCAAACTTGCAGCTCAATTATTTGCTATCTGGGATGCTAATTTGTATACATTTGGGTCAATTCACAAAGTTTATTTTCAGATTGCGGGTGTTATTTTAACGATTTTGCACGTAATTGAAACTAGTTCAATTCACTAAACGATTTAACGCTTTGAAAAATCATCAAATAACGTTTCACTACACAGAACCAATATTTTAAGGTGTGGATCCTTATTAAAGAGTCAAATCGTTATTTTAAAGAGTCAAATCGTTAAATATGTACAGAAGTGCAATTTACAAAGATTTTCTTGACAGTTATCGATCGTTAAGCAATCGTTAAATTAACACCTCCCTCAGGGTGGCGTTATGACATTTCCCAGGCAATATTTTGTTGTTAGAGGAAGCTTTTGGCGATTTTTGTAGTGTAGTGAAGTTTTTAGTAGTGTTGGGCAAGATAGAACCGTGCTCTATTTGAACTTAAAATTATCCAGAGGCGAAGAAGAACACGTTAGAATGTTGTTCAGATTTATAAACGTGTATTCCGTTCACATACTATTTTAAATGACTTTTCTGAAACCCAGGTGATAGCTAAATTCCGATTATCATCTCCCATGATTTATTCTCTGTATGAGGAAATTTGCACATCACATGCTCAATCTCCATGTGTATTGCTTGTGTGTGTCTCTCTCTCTCTGTATCTGCTCTTTTCCACATGCAGCTGTTCTCCTCCCCTTCTGCTCCCAGAATGCATCTCTCCAGCATTATTTAACGATCTTAAGAGTTATTTTAACGTCCCAAATCTTAATAATAACGTCTGAGTAGCTAGCATAACGATTGGATAAAGAGTCAGTTGAAAACCATAACGACTATGTTATATAACGATTATAGCTTTCGTGAATACCATGTTTGCTAGCGTTAAATAAGGAGTGCTAATTTAACAACTGAAGAAAACCAATAACGTTTCTCTTTGTGAATTGACCCCAATATGATGCATTATTTTGCTCTTTGATACAGATTTCAGTCACAATCTAGATCCCTTGTAGGTAAACTGAAACCCGAAGAAAATATGATCCCATACAATATAAACAGCCAACTTCTTGTCGCATAATTACAGCTATGGCATGATGGCTCACTGCATTCAAAACAAATTGGCCAATATGATGAACCAAGAAATGTTACCTGTCTGTGTCCCATCACGCCCCATAAAGCACTTCATCACCCTGATGATTTGCTCTGTTACAGGAGGAGAAAGTGAAGCTGCATAAAGTGCACTGTGCGAATGTGTTCTCAAGTATTCCACCAGGTCCTGGAGGTAAAACAAATCCACAGGTTAGAGGCTAGTTTACAGTTTAGATTACAGAAAGAAAATGAAGAAGGATAAATAACAATGTAAAGAACCTTTAATAGACAGCAATGTAGGGCTCTGATGTAAAGATGGACTTCATAAAGATTTGGCCATCCTGCCATATCTAATGGGGCATACAGATGATCAGAATTTCCGATGGAAAAAGTCCGTCTGACTTTTTCCATCGGAAATTCCGACCATGTGTATGTCCCATCAGAGCAATTCCATCGGAAATTCAGATAAATTCCATCAGAGTTTACATAGAGAACATGTTCTCTTGTCCTGCGATGGAATTCCGTCGGAATTCCGATGTGAATTTGGTCGGACAAAGGTCCGATCGTGTGTACAGGGCATAAGATGGCTTCACGCCTATGTGTTTTGGTAATGACTTGGTTTCGAATTACCAAAGGGCATTGCTATTCATTTTGAATTCCCCCTAACACACTTAAAGTGGATGTAAACCCCCCCCCCCCCCAAAAAAAAGAGAGAAAACTGACTTTTTATTTAGGCAGGTTTTTATCTGGAAGGCTGTTCATTTTCACTGAACATTAAAAGAGGATTACTCAGATCTGGATTAACTCTGTGTGGCAAGACTGGGCACAGATGATAGGAAATCTTATACTCTACATTGTGACATCAAAAAAAAAATATATATATATTTTTTTTTTGGTGTTTACATCCACTTTAACTTCTTAAGGACCGCCTCCTGCACATATACGTCGGCAGAATGGCATGGCTGGGTACATCCATGTATATTTACGTTGGTTCCAGTACCCAGCCGTGGGTCACGGGCACATGCCCGTGCCGCGCTCCCGTGACCCGGTCCGAAGCTCCGGGACAGCAGGACTCGCGGACCCGATCACCGCTGGAGTGCGGCGATCGGGCGACTGAATCCATCACGCGCCGCCACTGATCCACCACGCGCAGCGATTGGTAAGCAACGGCCACAACCCACTGATCCCCAAGGCTCCATACCCCCTCCGTGGGGACAATGATCTGGTAAGTGGGTATACATGTGGGGGGATAATTGGAGTCCCAACTGACACCCGCAGTTATTAACATCTGTAATTCACGCCATAGATGACAACGCATTTTCGCTGGACTTTCCCTATATTGCTACTGCTTATGCACACTAGGATATAGATGCTAATTTATTGTATCTTATTGGATTTCATATTGTTTTGGAGCTTCCACTTTTTAGAGCATAGAAACACAGTACTTATTGTGATCAGCATCTCAGTTGATTACTGTCACTATTATGCAACTTTATATTGGACATTTATTCTATATATATATTTTTTTATTATTTTCACTTTTTATCCTGTATCAATCATGTATTTCATGGATGGTCATAGCACTTAATAGAGTAACACTTGCTCATTTTAGTGACCATTGATCACACATACTGTGTCACAGCACCCTAAGGGTTTAGCACCAGTATCTCTATATGTCACTATAATTGAATCACTACCTTCTTATATCACGTCTCACCTATACTATGATATAACCTAGTATTTCACATGATTGTAATTAGCACTTAGCACCTTATACTATAGCACTGGATTCTGGATTGTTATTATTAACCTTATTCAATTATATTATATTAAGTTATTTCCACATTGTATTATACTCAAGTACGAGGCCTCACAGCTACTCATTCCATAGGGCATTCACCACCAGGACCACATAAGGACACAAAAAACAAAAAATAACCATTATCCCTCTGTGGGATTATCAGAAAAAGGGATTACTTGGTGAAGCAGGGAGTTTCTTCAAATAAACTCATTGGCTACAAGTACCCGACATGAGGTATACAGATCACACATATATAGCAGCGCCAATTACCTGTACCCAAAATCTATTCTAAAATTGTCCAAAGTGTCTGCCATAATTTCGCAGTCACGAAAAAAAAAGCTGATCACCGCCATTAGTAGTAAACAAAAAAAATTGGAGGCATTGTGGAGGTAGGGGTTCCTTGCTTCATATTTTTTGGAGATGTCCCAAGTTAAAGACTTATTGGACAGGGATTTTTGATCTTTTAAGGTAATTGACCAAGGCCCAAATTCCTTATACGGCGGGACTAGCGATTTTGTCACTGGGAATAGATGCAATCCCCCATGTCCACAGGCTCATTGTATCCCATGTCCTGATAAGCGCTAGGCTGGAATTAGCGAGGAGGTGGAGGAGGGTAGAAATCCCTACACCTTTGGATGTGGTAAGGACCACTGATCTTCATATCACTTATGAGAGTATGTTTGAGGCCTCTCAAAATAGGTTTACTACCGGGGGTCATTCCTGGGAGCCCTGGAGGGATTGGTATAGGAACAACCTGGCTAAATTGTAACTTCTGATGTTCTGTTTGGAGTGTTGCATCCAATGTTTCTTTCCTCACATTCTTTCTTCTTATTATCTTTTCTCCTTCTAATTTTCTGACTTTTTGTCTTATTTCTTCTTTCTTGGTAACTTGTCGAGATCTATACTTAATTACGATAACTAGGTATGGGAAGCTATATTTTATAGGGTTTGTTTGGAAATGGTTATGAACGGTTTTGGTGGCTGTGTGACTGCAATCGGTCGGGTCGGGCCCCCCGGATGCAGTGTGTTCCCTCTGGGGCGTCCGAGGGGCGGTGGCCCGCTAGTGTTTATCATTTTTCTCGATGTTGATAAGATGTCTCGACTAATGGTTGTTTGCCGTTCCACCCTAGGACTGCGTTTATGCTTTGCAATTGTATTGTCTCATCTTATGGTTCTGATGGTTACCTTTGGCTTAATGTATATTCTTTGTATGTGACTTTCTTATTTTCAATAAAAATTATTGATACGAAAATGCAATAAAACTATCCCTTATTTTGTAAACGCTATACATTTTGCGAAAACCAACCGATAAACGCTTATTGCGATTTTTTTTACCAAAAATAGGTAGAAGAATACGTATCGGCTTAAACTGAGGAAAAAAAAAATGTATATATATTTTGGGGGGATATTTATTATAGCAAAAAGTTAAAAATATAGCATTTTTTTCAAAATTGTCGCTCTATTTTTGTTTATAGCGCAAAAAATAAAAACCGCAGAGGTGATCAAATACCACCAAAAGAAAGCTCTATTTGTGGGAAAAAAAGGACGCCAAATTTTGTTTGGGAGCTACGTCACACGACCGCGCAATTGTCAGTTAAAACGGCGCAGTGCCGAATCGCAAAAAGGGGCAAGGTCCTTTACCTGCATTTTGGTCCGGGTCTAAAGTGGTTAAGCAGCACACCTACATTACAGTAAACCACAGCGCATGGCAAAGCACTACAATGCCCTTTGGTGTTCTATGCCAACAAAATGGTGAAGCTGTGATTTTAACTCAACTCTTTCAATCACACAGATGTAAAAGGGGCCCAATAGTAAATTAGAAAAGTTACCTGTTTCAATACTAAGCTGAATTCTACACTTCTGCTTGGAACAGATATGAAACAGTGTTTATACAATAGTTTCAAAAGGGAAGGTGGTACAGTGACACTAGGCAAAGGACCTAACCAAAAAATGACTACAACAAGGCAAGAGTCTTTCTAGTATAGCACCAAGGGACATACATTTAAAACATATGTAAAACATATATATTTCCCAATTTATTAGTCACTTCATAATAAAGTCTAAAAGAATCACATATTGTATGATGCTCAATATAGTATTTAAAAAAACAAAACAAGAAAAACAACAACTACAAAGACCACTCATATAATTGCACCATAGTCTGTGTCCCATTTTACAGACAGAAGGTTGAAGGGAGAGGAGGGGAGGGTTAAAGTAGAACTATAGGCAAAACAATTTTTTTGGAATACAGCAAGGGAGGGTTATAGCCTCTGCCAGATTTTTTTCACCACTGGTGTCCTAATGTAGAGATTTCCCTCCACGTCCTTTTCCATAGCCAAACAGGAAGTGAGAGAAAATCCCTACATATTAAGGGAAATTAAGGGAATTCCTTGGGGACCCCTAGGTCACCAGAACTAGTGTCCCCAATTGGAAGAATATACATCTATTACTTTTCTTTGGGACAACCCAAAATGTGGGATTTTCTTTTACTTTCACTTGCAATGATTATGGTAAACAGGACAAATAGAGAGGGTGAATGTCCTTAATGGAGAGACAGACAAATAAAAATGGACAAGCATTTGGATCGCTCTGCACTCTGTCCAAAATTATTAAAAAGTTTAGCCATATGTTACACTTTAAACCAGTATTGTTCAGATAAGTTTTGCAAATGAAAAAAAGAAGCTCACTGGTTGCCATGCACAATTGCACCAGATTCTGTCTGCTCCATTTTTGATAAATGTGCCCTTGTTTGACAATGTTAATAATTTATTTCTTCTAAAAATGTTTTTTTGCCATTTTGCCTGGCTTCTCACAATATATTCTTACCTTTTTCCCAGCAATGTATCCGCCAATGGCTCCAAAACTTTTTGTAAACGTTCCCATCATTACATCAACGTCTGCAGGGTCCATCCCAAAATATTCCACCACTCCTCGTCCTGTAGGTCCCACTGCCCCAATACTATGTGCCTCATCCAAATATAAGTAAGCCCTGTATTTCTTCTTCAAGGCCACAATTTCCGGTAGACGAACAATAGATCCTTCCATGCTAGAACAAGCAAGAGAGAAAAATAGCATTACAACAACAGACTAGTGTATATTAATCAGGCCCAGTAAATTTCCAGCGATATTAATAGGGTAATCTGTAGGTACCCTTCACTCTAAGGCCCCGTACGAGGAGATATATCCGATGAAAACGGTCCGTCGAAAACGTTTTCATCGGACATGTCCCCTGGGAGATTTTGGTTTGATCTGTGTACACACGATCAAACCAAAATCCCCGCGGACAGACAGCGCGGTGACGTGGCTGTGATGTTGACGCCGCCACGTCACCGAACCAGGAAGTAAAATACTTCCACGCATGCGTCGAATCCATTCGACGCATGCGGGAGATTTCGGTCTGCTGGTTAGGCGTACTAACCAGCAGACATATCCGACAGACGGCTTTCCAGCAGACAAGTTTTAAAGCATGCTTTAAAACGTTTGTCTGCTGGAAACCGGTCTGCTAGCCCGTACACACGATCGAATCTGTCCGCTGAAACTGGTCTGCGGACCAGTTTCAGCAGATATATTCGATCGTGTGTACGCGGCCTAAGGGACACCACTCTACCCAATACCAACGATTGTTTGTGACATATTTGTGCTGATTTAGTAAAGTTAAGAATCTTTGCGCAATAAATTGTGTGAATATTCACTTAATTTATCCAATCTTGTGCAGGTAAAATAAAATAACAAGAATTCGCTTTTTACATAACTGGATAATATGAAGTGAATATTCACACAATTTTCCTTTGCAAAAATTCTCAATTTTCCTTTTATGTAGTACATAATTTAAAAAAAAAAAAAGACATTACTAATGCTTAATCTGATGGTTATCTTGTGTTACTGGGTCCTGCATTTCTTGAAATCTTGATCATCAAATGCACCCCCCAGTGCAGCAGGGGTTAATATAACTGAGGGAGCTGTGGCAAGTACTTGTCAAGAGTGCCTGACTATGTCTGCCCTTCCTGCCACCTCCTCCATTCATAGAGACATGCTATAGCTTGTATGAATAAAACACGATCTATAAATGGTGGGTAGGGGACATCAGAGGATAAGGGTTTCAAGGAATACAGGAACCAACAGCACAAGGGACACATTGGATTAATATAACAAAAGATGAGCATACACACACTAACAACTCAATGTAAATATCTCAACAATCTGTAACCAGTCACATTGGATTAATAGTGAGTAATGTCCCTTGTGCTGCCATTGCTTACTCCTACTTCTGATAATACTTATGACTTGACACAATGATCCAATATCTTCAGTGCTCTAATCTGCTGGCCCAGAACAAGATCAGGTCAGATCAGGAGCTCTTACTTCATTCACTCTTTGCATACTTGCCCTAGGTCTCAGACCAAAGCCACATATTTCAAAAGGCAAACTGGTGGGTATCCAGAGGACTCAACTTTGTGCCCCTGCAGTAAATCAGGTGAGTATCACTATTGGTGAAAGCTGGAAGATGCACTTGGCATTGCATGGGCAATGCCTGTACATAAAATGCAAATGGGACAGCCTCTCTGTGCCTACTGAAATCCTATCATTGTCGCATAAAAGGGATATGGGAGGCAAAGCTCCTACCTTGCCTAGTTCCTATCTCTGCGTGAAATTAAAAAAAAAGTAGAATGTAGATTATCAAGACAGCTAGATGACTAACATTTTCAAAAGGAAAGATCTGCACAACAGCTTAAAGTGGTTGTAAACCCTTACAAACCACTTTTTGCTACAGGTAAGCCTATATTAAGGCTTACCTGTAGCTACCCTGGATATCTGCTAAATCTGGCATGCACACTGAAGCAATGGCACGTCGTTGCTTCAGTTAGACTGTGCCATACTGGCGGCTCTCGCGCACATGCGTTGGAATAACGTCATCGCGGCTCCGGCCAATCACAACGTCAGGGCCCGCGATACCCAGAAGTTACTCCAGAAGTTATGTAGACGGCCGGTGCCATGTACAGCAGGGCTTCGATCTCAGGTGAATATTACCTAATGAGCTAGTATGCTATGCAAACAAGCTCAATATGCCTTTGTCTTGCAGGTGTTGCTTTTTTCAATATGGGTTTACAACCACTTTAAAGTGAAACTTCAATCAGAAAATGAAGTCCTGCTAGATAACTTCAGGCTGGTCCCTTTTGCAGGTATAGCTATGTAAAACATTACAAATAAGTGTCTAAACTGTTTAAAATCCAGTAATATACTGTCTCCCCTTGCTTGGGAAACACAATCATTCTATGTATGTATTGTGTATGTAAATCAGAACGATAGTTCAATGGGTTGCATTGTTAAATCTGCTCCTTTTTTTAAGGCTGTATATTTATCTGGCATGAGGAGCAGTGATTGAGAAATGCCATAAGGGGACAATGGCAGTGACCAGTGAGTTCAGAAGCTCAGGAACTATTTTACCAAATCGTTATCTTGACTAAATCTATTACTGGTCTGCTGAGATTACCATACTTTATTTTTGTAAGAAGCCCTGCAACATAATTGATCTGGTTCTTCCTATTTAGTATTAATCATTATAATCATTATAAATGCTTACTGCCTAAGATGTGGCCTCATGTGTTCTGCATTAAAATGGTCTTAAATAAAACCAGACAACACAGATCAAACCAAATTCTTTGCTATCCTAGCAGATCAAAGCAATGCTCTTAATCATTTACATTATATTCTCCTGACTGACCAAAAGGCCAACAAAAAAAAAGAAAGTGTGGGACAGGCATAAGCAAATATTATGAACGTTTGCCAACTAACACCCAGACAGACTCAATTGTGGAGGACTTCCTTTTCTTCTGATTGATATATATTGATCAGGAACAAATTGGGAACATTGTAGCATTTCCTGTTGCTGACAACCTCTGACCAGTATTTGTCATGGGTAGTTATTTATATTGAGCGGTTTTAGCTTATAATACGAAGAAGAAAAATATGAGGAACATTACAAGGACCAGATGTATTACTGTGGAAATAACAACTCCAGCACTGGCAGACTGCACTTCCTAGAACTGTTGATAAAGACACCCATTTTCCGCTAAGCTTTAATAAATGTGCCAGTATTAGACCATGTGAAAACATACTTGGGTCTTTAATGCCAAAAAAACACTGTCAATCATGCTCCACCAGCAAGAGGGCTGCTTGGCCAAGAGTAGGAGTAGAGGTTCAACAATGTTTTTTGGCTGGAACTTTGGAAGAGAACCTTAAAACCAATTTCCAAATACTAAAAGAATTTCTGAAAGGCGTCCATATTACCCATGGCGAGCAGCTGGTATGGTAGGAAATAATATGGTACCACTGTAGAAAATAAATTATTTTAAGACCAACTAGACATTCCCATGGCTTATATAAAACCAAGTAGTCTGCTGCTTCGTACTTTCATATAGTTATGAGATTCTTCTGTGACCTCAAAAATCCTTACATCACTCAAGCCATGACATGAGTAATGTGTGTGCCTCCATCAAGTGCATCGGCCAGTTTTGATACTAACGTATATACATTAAATAAAACACAACCAGTGTTTAATGCCGTTTACATTATAGGCAAACACCATACCTCCCAAGCCAACCTGTAGTGAATGCCCTTCCCCCAAAAAATAACAAAGCTGCTTAAGACAGTGGTCACCAACCCTGTCCTCAGGCCCCATTAACAGGCCAGGTTTTAGGTATTACCTTGGGGGGATGCAGACTAGAATACTGCAATCACTGAGCAGCAAATTATATCACCTGTGATACATTTCAGTTATATTACAAACCTTGGCTCTGAGGACAGGGTTGATGACCACTGGCTTCAGGTATCTTGTACTTATGGCTTCAGCCAGAATAGACATTTATGAAATGTATTTTGGTTTGTATAGTTCAATTAATTCACTAACCTCTCCAACCCCAAAGGAAGTGAATATATCTGTTTTGTATGAGACCACTACTGTTATAGTAGGGAGTACACAGGGGAAGACTGACAAAAATTGCACTATTGGTTTAACAGTTGAAGTGAACGCCTTATGGCTGCATTACAGGACATTCTTCTTGGGGAACTAGCCTTTCTCAGCCTTTTACCCCCAAGGAACCCTTGAAGTTTTTTCAAGAATCTCAGGTAAACCTTGCTAATGCTAAAACCAATTAAAAATAATTCCTATTTCAACAGTGGCCAGAATGCCACCCTACAAATACATAAACATTTAATAAAGTTATGTAACGGACACTGCCAAGTAGCTTTAGACCTGGAACAATCAGATGGTACGTCTAAAAGCCACAGCTCAAGAAACCCGCAGCAACCTCTGGAGGAACCCAACAATTGGTTAAAGCCTCGTACACGCGACTGGTTTTTCACATCAGGAAAACTGCCATGAGAGCTTTTGGTCGGGAAAACTGCCCAAAAAAAAGAGAACCAGCTTTCTTTTTTCCTGCCGCGATTCCCGGCGTTTTTTAACCCGGCAGTTTTCCTATGGGAAATACTGTCATGGAGCATACAGTTTTCCTGTCAGGAAACCCAGTCGTGTGTAGGGGAAAAAAGTTACCGAGCAGGTTCTTGGTTTTCCCCTGTGTGTACGAGACTTTAAAGGAACCACAGTATAGTTTTAGCCAGTGTGCATTTTGAGTTCTTTTTATGGGAGAATAATTGTTATGTGATTTTCTCTTGTATATTTTTATAATATATTGTGGCATTTCCCTCTAGTAGCCAACCGTAGACCAGGTAGTGTATTCAGCAGCCCTGCCTTTCAGATAAACTAAATTGACCGTTTTCCAGCAGTCTGAGCAGACTGTTAAATATGAACTGGGAGGGAAACAGCCAAGCAAAATAACTGGACATTTGGGGGTTGACTTACTAAAGTAGTGTAGTGCGTGTTTACTTTCATCAATGGTAGCCATCATACTTCTTCCATGGCATGTTTCCTTTAAAGGAGACAATGCTGGTTGCATCCCGATCGCGCTGGAGCCTAGCCTAGTGTCTTCATAGCCTAATGCCTTTTATAAATTAGTATAAACTTGTAACTGCTGTTGTTCGATGGGCAGCTATTAAGGATCTTCCCCTTGGGCCAAAAGTAGGCCACTTTCTGAGAGTACATAATCCTAATGACGTATATTAATCAGCCTCCTTCATTCACTATTATGAATTATCGTTGATAATTCAGCTGGATGTTAGAGGCCCAATAACACTGAATAAATGTCCAAGATTTATACTGTTTTCCCAAACATTCTAAAAGATGAAAGATGCGTAGAGTCAGCAAGCCTAGAAGGAAACGGTGTCCACTGCATTCATTATGGGGATTTGGCAGTTCTTAAGAAAACAGCAGCTGTGCAGCAGCCTGGGTGCCATATAATAGACAGCAATATTTAGCATTAAGACTTTGGTGGTCTGCTAAATCTGTAGATGATCAAAGGACTTGGAAGACTTGAAGTTTTTCTCTGCTTTGCCAAACGATGTTTATTTAGCGTTTAATCTGATTAGAGAGGGGATGGTCCAGACTGCTCAGAAGCAGCAGGTCAGTGTGGTAATAATGTGCTAGAATTGACTGACAGGTGTTTAGATAAAGGTCAGTCTATGAGTTTCGTCTGCTGCAGATAACACTTCAGATGCTGCTGTTAGAGTCACTGGTGGAGTCACGGCCTTGAGAAAGTTTCAAAATGTCAGCAGATCCCAGCAGTTAGACAACCTGACTGATGGATATAATTGAGAGGCTGCACAGGATGCACTATTGATTCAATATGTTCCAGATAAAGTACAAGGAAATCTCTTTTAAATCCCATGATTAAAATCAGAGGCTGTTGATATATCAAAACTTGCCTCTTTATTTACCATCTTCTCAGCTCCTGGCACATTTTTAAGAGACCCCATCATTAACTTAAAAACAATTGCAGGTAAATACACAGACACATCTAGTATTCTAAATGGTTATTTGCAGCGTTTTTCCTTTCTATTAGGGCTTTTTCAGACTTGCGGCGCTCTTTGAAGAGGGATCCTTGTTCAAAAAGCTTTTCAGATGGCATTTTACAGGCAGTGAGGAGAAGTCACTGACCGATTTAACTCTGTAATGCTGTAAAACTACACGGCAGCGCCTATATTGCGTGCGGTCGCGGCTTGGCCCCACTGAACTCAAAGGGTGAATTTGACAAGCGGTGCTGCTTGTCAAACTCTGCAACCAAAGTTTAAATTGATGTGGCCAGGAAGAAAAGCATTGTGGACGCGTCATGAGTACACGAGAAACGTGCAAAAAAAAGTTCCTGTACCATTTTAAAAATTGCGCTGCACTAAACGTTATGGTGCCATGTGTTTTGGCATGTGCGTGTTTGGCGGGGCATGGGGGTGCCATTAAAACTCTGCGATGGGCTAGCGTGTTTTTGTGCATTGTAAGAAAGCATGCAATTTTGTGTACATTCACGCAACTTACTGGTGTGAATGTCGCCTAAAATGTCACCTAAAGGAGAACTTTGGATCAGTGGTCATCAACCCTGTCCTCAGGGCCCACTAACAGGCCAGGTTTGAAAGATAACTGAAATACAGGTGATATAATTTGTTTCTCAGTGATTGCAGTATTCTAGTCTGCATCTCCCTACGGTAATACATAAAACCTGGCCTACTAGTGGGCCCTGAAGACAGGGTTTATGACCACTACTTTATATATACCCAAACCCCTTAGTGCATCTGGCACACTAAGGGCCCTTTCACACGTGCGGACCGTTTTTTAGGTCCGGTTTTTTTTCATCAGTTGATCAGTTTTTTCGTCCGTTTTTCTTCCGGTTTTCATCAGTTGTCATCCGTTTTTTATCCGTTTTTCATCCGATTTCATCAGTTTTTCATCTGTTTTTTTTTTTTTTTTTGGTTAGAACTTTATTTTTATTACATATTTTGATGAAAAACGGATGTTAGCGGATCGGATGTTAAACGGATCGTCCGCTTATGTCCGTTTTTCGTCCGTTCCGTTTTTTTGACGGAAGAAAAATAGGGTTTTCTTCCGTTCAAAAAAACGGAGCTTAACGGAGACGGATGGAAACGGACGTTAGCGGATGCTCATCCGCTAACGTCCGCTAGCCCATAGGGAAGCATTGCAGTCCGTTTTTATCCGTAAAAAAACGGACGAACGGTCCGCACGTGTGAAAGGGCCCTAAAATATTTAGCTTCAGCCTCATGTCCGAGTTCTTCACTGTGCAGCCCTGCTTGATACCCATAGCCCATATTGGTCTTATGTCTAGTGCAACTGCAAGTCGTGATCCCATTTATTCCATTAGCTGTGTACAAAATATGGTGCACCGTTTCTTTAAATAACTAAAATATAAGTAAATATGATCATAAATGAATGTTTTGAAGGTCACTCTAAAAATTATGTGAAACTGAATGAGTTTTTGGTGTTCACATTAAATGGACAACAAACGAATAAACATATGTCTGAAAAATAAAGTGCATGTGCAATACAAGTATATATGCAATGCAATATGTGCATCAATACATGATCTAAACATTAAAATCCATTGAACATTCTCTATTAAATAAAAAAAAAAAAGTCCATATGAACATTTAAATAAGCTGCTCAGTGCTTATGGGAAGGATTCATACTTCAAGGTGCTCCAACGTGTTTCTTCTAATGAAGGGTTAGCCTCAGACAAAATGGATCTCCAGGACAGAAATCAAACATGCACTCCATCTCCAATGGATAATATCAATGGTGAAAAATCCTGTCTTGGAACTGCTGCTGGTAAAATTAACTTAAGCATCCTATGGAATCTCGGAGCTGCTCACCATTCGGGCTTCTAGGGCCCTCTCATCCCTCCTGTATTGAATTGTATTGTAACTGTACTACCTGCTCCCATGTTGTAAAGTGCTGCGCAAACTGTTGGTGCTATATAAATCCTGTATAATATTAATAATAATATATAAATATTTTTTAAGTGTAATCCTGTTTTTTAAATAAAGTCTAGTCAAACTGTTTCACACTATGAGGCTTCTCCCCGTTTATGCCTTATATATGCCCGAAAGATGATTGGTTAGCGGCTCTGAGATTCCATAGGACGCTCAAGTTCATTTTACCAGCAGCAGTACCAAGACAGAATTATTAACTATTGATATTATCCATTGGAGATGGAGTGCATGCTTTTTTGATCTCTGTCATGGAGATATATTTTGTTTGGCAAGAGGCTACCCCTTTATTAGAAGGAGCGCATTTGAGAACTGGAGCACTTAAAGTGGTAGTAAACTCTTTACTACCACTTTTACCTACAGGTAAGCCTATAATAAGGCTTACCTGTAGGTATAACGAATATCTCCTAAACCTGTACGGTTTAGGAGATATTTCCCTCGCAATGCGCAGCGGGGATCCTCGGCTAAGGGCCCGGCAGCCGCTGGACCTTGCCGGAATGAAGTCTCCCGCGCATGGCCGCTCCAGCCAATCACATCGCTGGAGCGGCGATACCCGGAAGACACGCCGAGGCAAGATGACGTGGACCAGGTAAGTTCTCCAAGGTAAGTTCCAAGGTATATATTTCATACTAGCTCACTATGCCTTTTGCCTTTCAGGTGTAAAAAAACAACAAAAAACAAACGTATTGCGGGTATACAACCGCTTTAAAGTGGACTTACAGGATTTTCATTAGACTTTCATGCTTGGATCATGTGCTGATGCACATATATATATTTTTATTGCACATGCACTTTATTTTTTAAATGTATATGTTTATTGGCTTTATGTTGTCTATTTAAGGTGAACACCAATAACTCTTTCAGTTTTACATTATTTTTTAGAGTGACCTTCAGAATATTCATTTATGATCACATTTACTTATGAATTTGTTTTTTAAAGGAACAGTGCACCATATTTTGTACACATTTTTTAGTAGTCTACTATTCAGACTTTTGAGTTGCAGCAGTTCATATTATTGGCCAAGCGCAAGATCTATTTTTCTTATTTCATTAGCTGCCCAGTTCTTTTCCTGGATGGATGGTGGCCACCATGAGCACAGATAGGAATGAAGGCGGCAGGTGGAGTGCAGGAGCTGGCTAGGATGTTTTTCTTACTGTCCACAACCCCTTCTATTGACCGTACAAAATTCTCTGTGCAATGGTAATGTTACTCTGGATTCCCTTGTACTGCTAGGAGCATACAGCTGTGCATGCTACTACCTCTGAGACCTGCGCTGTTACAGACAATTCCAGATCATTACTAACAATCAGGAACCAAAACGGCAAGGTTTCTAAAAGGTGATCACCTTGTAAACCATGTTATGGTGATCACATGGCTTTCTTTATAAACCGCTGTCACTGACAGATATCAGAGTGTTTCTTTCCCTGTGTGTTGGCTGTACACTGGCTTTGCCAAGAAAAATGTATATATTTTTTTAGAAATTTTTCTTAAAGAAGAGTAAAAGAGTATTGAATAAACCCCAGATTTGTTTAGGCTCCAGAAGCTGGTGGAGAGCCAAGTACATCATTGTGCTTTAAAGGAGTTGCAAAGGAAAAAAAAAATTGAGTAAAATTAATGTCTGCAAGGTAGGCAGACAGAATAGTGTAATGATTCTGTTAAAAGACGAGTAAATACCTATTTAATTCCTTCATCTATATCAACTCCAGCGTTCTAGTTTCTGTTCTTTCATTCACTTCCTGGTTTGCGGCGCTCGTTCATGTAAGAACTACATTTCCCAGAATGAATTGTGGCACGCCCAGTAATTCACACCTCCTTGAAGTCTCTAACACGTAGAGAGCGTCCTGCCGCACAGATGTACTTCCCAGGAGGGGGCGAGGACATCACTGACCACCGCAGTAAAGCCTCCCTTCACGGTGGTAAGTCACACTCAGACAAGCAGGAAGTGAACAGAACAGAGAAGAAATAGAGCAACTTCTGAGCAAAAACGAACAATGAGGAAGTGAAAAGAGGAATGTCTGCAAGTAAAGGATACTTATTCTAAAAATGTTTTTTTTTTCCTTTACAACCCCTTTAAAAAGAAAAAGAATACTCAGCACAATAATAAAGTGCCAATGTAGCACATTATTCTATGCCCACTGGTACAGGTATGTTTTAAAAATGTATACAAATGTTCCTGTGTCTTCATTTCCTTATTAAGTTATCAGACATAGTAAGCTAAAAGTAATTCCTTCTTTCTTATGTCATCTCCTTACCTGTAAATTCCTTCAACAAGGATCAGTATTTTCTTCCAGGCTCTGTGGTTTCGTGGCTGGCCAGCGATAATGGCTTCTCGTAGTAATTTTTCCAAATTTTTAATGTCTAAAAAACAAACATAGTTAGAGCTATGATAAATTGCCAACTTGTTTTTCAAAAGATGACATTTGATGTCAAAATGACAGTTCTAAAACTGGCCATAGGTGGATAGAAAATCATCTGGTGCAGCAAGGACTGGCCCAATTTCAATCTATGGCCATTCCCACTCGAGAGAAAGTTGATCTAATAATCCATTCTCCCGAATGGGAATGCTGGAAATTTTTCTTTCAATCAGTGTATTCTGACAACGGAGGGGTCCCTGCTGTCAGGGAGGATTCCTCTATCCAACTCGAATGTGTTGATGGGGATATCCATTCTGTTTTCTTTGGGCAGCTTAGGACAGTATTGGGTATGTTATTACAACATTAGCATTTTCATAGCACATGGTATATGTTGTACACGATCGTAGATGTAAAAAAAACAAATAATTCCCATAGGTCTAAATAAACTAGTGCATTTTTAGCTCTCATGAGTGAATACCAATAGTGCTGGAGCTGCATGAGAACCATACAGTATGAGTTTGAGTTTAGGTGCATTCCGGGAATTCATAGTTTTTAAGCTGCTCAAAAACCAATACCGTTTTTCATTCCCTGCAGGCTGAATAAAATAAATAAAACATAATCTACCATCCTTGCTAAACAGTAAGAACTGCAACTGTATCTTGACAGAATACCACGAGTTTGTATTAGTGAGAAGGAATGTAATTAGCCTGAGATATGTGAACACAAGGGTATCATCCCAAAATAGTAGCAAAAGGGAAAATGAATAGGGGGGACTTTAAATATACCCTTGTGTACACATCCACTATACAATTTACCCAAAATGATTTTGTCTTTTATTTTACACAATATAAAAACAGGTTGCTATCTGTATAATACATTACAAAGATATGTGCATTAAATCATCTGAGGTCAATGCGTTTCACGGATCATCCACTTCATCAGGACCAACAGAATTAAGCACATTGAAATATGTAAATCGCAGGTAATGTAAAACAAATCCAAGTTGAATGCGGCATAATGCTCAGTGTTTATGTAAGGAGAGGTCAATGATCTCAGAAGACAGCCTACCGGTCCATGGGAAGATAGCCCTCAGGTTCAAATACAAAGACCAAAAAAAACAAAATCTAAAGTGATATAGATATAATATTGTCTTAGATCAGGGGTGGAATCCAAGTAGGTTAAAGTGCATGTTCTAAGATTGAAGAGCCCATCAAGCCAAAGGTGTAAAAGATGAAAAAAAAAAACACGTGGGTCAGCAGTAATTCAAAGTCCTAATAGGACCCCACTGATTTTGAAGCAGGAAGATGTAATCCACAATCAAATGAGGAAAGCAACCTCTACATAGGGATAAGCCAAACACAATATTGTATGAGGATCAAGGATAGTATATCCCACCTCTCCTTCCAGGATATCAGCTGCAGATCCTGTGCCTGCATCTTGACAGAAGACACTGGCTGACTGAATACAGTCACTGGCCGTCAAGAATTATCTGCTGTGCTCCTTTAATTTATGGACCCAATTGCATCCTAATTCATGCATCAGACCCACACTGATGTATAGTGCTTGGAGATTCATAAAGGTCCATGTAGCCAGCCACCTATCACTGATATGTACAGGCTGCCTGCATGGAACACCTGTGCATCTAGCACACAGATGAAAACCGCCCTTCACATGGGTGTACAGATTGGTACGTCTGTGTGAATGAGACCTATAGGGATGCATTTATAAAACAGAATTTCAGAGCTATTAATTTTGTGAAAATGCTTGTACATTTGTGCTATGAAGCTGCCAGAAATAGTACATGTACCTTTTTAGTTCACTAGGCAGTCCATTCAGATTAATGGGCTACTTTAAAATGCAATGCAGGTTACTGTGAATGCAAGAATGCAATACAAGTGCTCTAAAAGGTAGGTGAGTCGGGCAGGATATTTATAAGGAACACATCTGATTTAAAAGGATGGGAAAAGTGGTAAAGGACTTGGGTGAGAATGGAGGACTGATCTACCAGGGATGTAATTGGGATTCATAAACAATCCCTCCCATATGGTATTAAGAGGTTCATTAAGTGAAATGTTTCTTTACATTAATCCAAAAAGGGGAAAACGTCTATCCTAAATGCCAGGATAAATCAGGTTTCAGCTACAATGTACTTCAAACAATCTGTAATTATCTTGAAAAGGATGACAATTGTCTGGTAAACAGGGTCTCCCGACTAGCTTAGTGGGTTCCTGATAAAAGGAAGGCGGCACTCTGTAATTTACCCTTTAAACTCTGGTAACTTGAGACATACAGCAATATTCTTCAATAGTCGTTCTTGAAAAGCAATACATTACAGACTGTCAGGTGAAAATTTTGAAATTGTGTTTCTTTAAAAAAAAAAAAAATGTTAAAAGTCAAATATTTCTAGCAAAATTACAAATTAATATTTATATTGTGTTACGAATGCCTGAATCTGGATCTGTGATGAAGCAAATCTAGCCGATTGGTTGCTCCAAAGCTGGCCACAGACTTTAGAGGACAAAAATGTGTGCGCACAATCCAGCTACCCTCAGCTGACTAATAATAGGCCTCATTTCACACAGCATTTATGTGACAGCTGTGGCAAGAATCTAAAGGATTCCTATGGTTGGATTCACAGGTGGATGCAGATAGTTGTGGCTGCTCAGCCTGTACTCAGCTGCCTCTAACCATAGGTAATCGTTGCATGTGCATTTGCATTGCATTGCTGGACAGCTATCAGCCGGTTAGTGCTTTACACAGGCTGAGCGTCTGCAGATATTTGCATACACCTGTGAATCCAGGCACAGGAACCCATTGGTATCTTGCTGCAACTGGCAAACTGCCGTGTGAACGAGGCAGTCTGATGTTGGCTGGTAATAAGATTACACCTAATGCAAACAGCCAGGGTTTAATCGCATGTAAAAAAAAACAAAAAACATTTATGGACAATTGAATTGTTCAGGCATGATTTGTTATGTCTATGAAGGAGGGTAGGCAGAAGTTGGGTTAAGGTTTCCTATGCATGAAGGGGAAAAAAAAACATCTCTTTGCAGCAGACCCCCCCCCCTAACATTTCCTGTGTTCTCTCTCAATCCAGCAATGTGCACGAGAGCCGAGGCTCCTCAGGGACTCTCCCACCTTATTGGTTGAGACATTCATTGGCTCCTGCTGCTGTCAATCACAACCTGTGTGCCAATGAGGAGAGAGGGGGAGGGTCCACACTGCGCATGTGTGTGTGAATGGACACGCAGAGCAGTGGCTCAGGAGCAAGCCTCCCTGGGGCAAGCCTCCCTGGGTGCCCCTATTGCAAGCTGCTTGCTCTGGGGGCACTTGGTAGGAGGGAGGGGCCAGGAGCGCTAGCGGGGGCTGCTCTGTGAAAAAAACACTGCACAGAGCAGGCAAGTGTGCCATGTTTGTTATTTTTTTTTGTTATAAATTATAGCCTTTAATATCACTTTAAGTTTTAGATATGGACTGTAGGGGCTAGTCTAAATCTGGCAATAGATGGATCAAAAATTCACCAGTTCAACAGGGCCTGGAGGGATTTCGACCCATCTATGGCTGTTCCTGTTCATAAAAAGTCCCCCCCCTAATATTTCCTGTGTTCTCTCTCAATCCAGCAATGTGCATGAGAGCTGAGGCTCCTCAGGGACTCTCCCACCTTATTGGTTGAGACATTCATTGGCTCCTGCTGCTGTCAATCACAGCCTGTGTGCCAATGAGGAGAGAGGGGGAGGGTCCACACTGCGCCTGTGTGTGTGAATGGACACGCAGAGCAGTGGCTCAGGAGCAAGCCTCCCTGAGGCAAGCCTCCCTGGGTGCCCCTATTGCAAGCTGCTTGCTCTGGGGGAACTTGGTAGGAGGGAGGGGCCAGGAGCGCTAGCGGGGGCTGCTCTGTGAAAAAAACACTGCACAGAGCAGGCAAGTGTGCCATGTTTTTTTTTTTGTTATAAATTATAGCCTTTAATATCACTTTAAGTTTTAGATATGCAACAAAAACAAAGATTTAGAGCTGCGCCTTGTCACCCGGACTCGATACAATCAAAAAGAGTCCATATATCAGTCGTGTGGAGATAAACAATCCTTCAAACATGAGAGAAGTAGTAGGTTGGCTCCAAGACAAATCTCCGCTGGTCTTTAATCAGGATGGACATATAATAAACACCACTGTGCTCGAACTTGGCTTTTCAATGTGGCCCACCACCAGAAGTATAAGCAGCTTACCAGAGGAATGGCTGTAATCAACAGTCGGCTGTGACCCAGCCGCGGCCTTTAGAGAACCAGGACGAATCCCAAATCCTAGGGCAGTGTTTACACCGGGGCTCCACTCAGCAACTCCACCAATTAGATCATATGTAAATGATAAATAGAGGCAGACATAGCGTAATCCCGCTGGGACATTTATTTAAAATAGTAAAAACCAGAATACTCACATGGGAGATGAGTTAGACAGGCATATAAAATACAAAGTTGCCGGCCGGCAAACAGATCAGCAAGGACCCTCCTCCAGAGCGTAATGACGTCACCGCACGTTAGATTTAGATATGGACTGTAGGGGCTAGTCTAAATCTGGCAATAGATGGATCAAAAATTCACCAGTTCAACAGGGCCTGGAGGAATTTCGACCTATCTATGGCTGTTCCTGTTCATGAGAAGTCAATCTAACGTTCAACTTCTATACACAATCGTTTTCCCCCTCGGGAAAACTGCTTCGTTTTCTTTTGGCCAGAAAAACCGGTCGTGTGTATGCGCCTTAGCAGTTTTCCCGACAGGAAAACTGCAGTTTAGAAAATATGAGAACAACTTCTCTTTTTTCTCACTGCGAATCGCGGCGGCTGTTTTTTCCGCAGTTTTCCTATGATAAACACTGCGAGGGAGCATACACACGGCCTGTTTTCCAGACCAGAGTTCCCCTGGCAGTTTTCCTGTTGGGAAAACCGGCCGTGTGTACTAGGGAAAAGGGATCGAGCCGGTTCTCGGTTTTCTCCTCGGTTTCCCCGGGGGCCTCTTGACTGTCGTGAAAACCAATCATGTGTACTAGGCATAAAGGTCATTGAAAACATTACAGAAATAAAAATGTAGAGTATTAATCATGCACAATCTTTGTCGGAGGTCTTAAGCAAAAGAAAAATTAAAGGAAGGTGAAAATAATACTGGATGAAAGAAACTTAAAATTATCCAAGTTGTTTGCTGAGATAATCATGGCACTTCATCTCTACCTTAACTCTAATGACTGTCAGTAATCATTGTGTGTGTAGGCAGCCTTATATTTATTAGAAAAATATTTCTGGAAATTCCTTGCATTCTCCTACCAGCTATAACCCTGGTGGCTATAATCCAGTGGTCAAGGTTTCAGGCTTTTGAAGGGCCATCCTTGGATGATATACCTATTGGCATCCTTGGAAATATGAAACTAATTTCACAAGACAGAAGACTTCAACGATCTTTGTTATAATAAACTCAAGCACACACATCCAAGTCCATTAAAAGGTGGGCTTATTCAACATCTGGTTAGACAAAAGCACAATACTGACTTGGAGAAGTGTCTTAATTTAGAAGGATTTGGATTTCACCCAGCATCATCATCTGCTTATAATTACCAAAAAGGCTTTGATCAAGGAGTTTGGTTCAATAAACAATCCTCCAGGGAATAATTCTCAATTTCTAATCATTACATGTATATGTTGGGACATTAGAATTATTGTAAGATCAGTCGTCCCTAAAATAAACCTGTCAATTTTTAGATCACGTCAGTAAATAGTAAAATATTTATTCATGTTCAACAGAAATTATAGCCTAGAATGGCAGGATTTATACCTTTAATCACGGCAACCTAGCTGTGTTTTACATTTCCATTGTAATAAATTTACAAGTAGAGATGAATTAATGCATATAAGCATTTCGTTACATAACAGAATGAAGTCGACTTTTAAAACAGCGTAGCTATTTCATGTGTATACACTGGTAATTTAAGCCAATTTGCAAATATAACCTTTGACTTTTTTCTTTTCGTCTTGCAGTTTTTTAACCACCCTGGCGGTATGATTATGTCAGATTTTTGCGTTTCAAAGCTGTACAATTGTTTTGCATAGAAATATGGCGTTTTAAATTGTAGGGCTGTAATTCTTAGTCATAACGCACTTAAATCTGTCCAAACAAGAGTGTAGTAGATATCCTGGGTATGATAAAGTTTGAAACACGAAATCATAAATTATAATATAATAACTATAAATAATTATAAAAAGAATATATAATAATAATAATAATAATAAAATTAATTTCCCCACAATTCCCTATCGCTCAAGTCTGCAAGTTAGAACACTTGCAGACTTGAGCGATAGGGAATTGTGGGGAAATGTATTTTATTATTATTATATTATTATTATTTTTTATAATAATTTATAGTTATTATATTATAATTTCTGATTTTGTGTTTCAAACTTTATCATACCTGGGATATCTACAAGACTCTTGTTTGGACAGATTTAAATGCGTTATGACTAAGGCCCCATACACACGAGCAGACAGATTTGTTCAAATCGGTCGGGCCGACCGATTTGAACAAATCTGTCTGCTGGGGACATATTGGTTTGATCATTGTACACACGATCAAACCAAAATCCCGGCCTCCAGACAGCGCGGTGACGTGGCGGTGACGTTGACGCCGCCACGTCACCGCACCAGGAAGTAAAATACTTCCGCGCATGCATCGAAACCATTCGGCGCTTGTGCGAGAAGACATGTCTGCTGGTTAGCGTACTAACCAGCAGACATGTCGGGCGGACGGGTTCCCAGCCGACAGATTGGTAAGCATGCTTTCCAATCTGTCGGGTGGCCAAATCCGTCTAGCAGACCGTTTCCAGCAGACAGATTTGATCGTGTGTACGAGGCCTTAGAATTACAGGCCTACAATTTAAAACGCCAAATTTAACATCTCTGTTGGGACACTTTTTGGTTGTTCTGGACAATCTCAAGTTTCCAGGCAGTAAGAACAGTATATATAATATAAAACTGCATTCAGGGCACTGGACAAAGTACTAGGGACAAAAGGGAATGTGAAATGATTTCATACAGTAATGTAATCTCTAAAATCACAGTGTACTGTATGTGTTATAAATTAAGTACTTTTTGAATTTGCCACCAGGGTCCACCCGTGCGTTGCGGCACTCGCAGAGAATGGAGCCTGGCACACAGCTGCATCTGGAGGAGGACACAGCCTGCAGACACAGCGGGGGGACATTGCAGAATCCTGGGGACAAGGTAAGTAACCTGCACCAGGATCCTGCAATGCAATCCCGAGTGTCGCTCGGGGTTAACGCTAATGGTACTGAAATTTAACCCCGACCCACACTCGGGAAAACTGCCAGGGAGGTTAAGATATGTACTTGTATCATCAATACAGGTAATTCAAGCAAGTTTTCTAATATCACTTTTAACTTTTTTCTTCTCACTTGCTTTCCTCTAAAAGCTGCACTTAAATCATCAACAATTCTCTAAGCTCAAATTTGAACTTCTAAATGATCTGCAAGATACAAGTCTCTCTGTATAGAGTAACAAAAAAAAGCATCCCCAATATCCTTTTGACATGTGTTCACTTTGCTGGTAGACGAGCAAGAATGATTCACATATAAAAAAAGAATGGCGATTTAGGCGTTCTTTCATGTAACATCTAAAAAAAAAAATTGTCTGTTTCTTCCTCTTTCAGTCAGCACAATTTGTTCTGTATGCTTCCATGACACCCTACTGACAAAATTAGCAATATAACATAATTGTATTTATTTTAGGTACTTATATAGCACTGTCAATTTACACAGTGCTTTACATACATGTACATTGTACATCCACATCAGTCCCCGCCCTCTAGGATTTTACAATCCAAGGTCCCTAACTCACATTCATACATACACAAATTTAAAGGCCATTTTATAAATTTTAGGATCCAATTAACTGGTTCCCGACCGCCTCATGCAGATTTACTGTGGCAGAATGGCTCTCCTGGGCTAAATCCCTTACATGTACAACTTTGCCCAGGAAAGCCGCCGGAGGCGCACGCTTGTGCCCGCGCCTGCTGCACAGTGGGGGACCCAATGCACGTGGCCGGCAGTCGTGATCGCCGCCGGCAACGCGCGATTGCATGCCCGAGCAGCAGCACGGGGGTTTGTGTGTGTAAACACACAAATCCCTGTGCTGTCAGAGGAGAGAAGACAGATTGTGTGTTTCTATAAAGTAGAAAACACCATCTGTCATCTCTCCTAGTTAGTCCCATCCCCCCACAGTTAGAACACACAATAGGGAACACAGTTAACCCCTTGATCGCCCCCTAGTTTTAACCCCTTCCCTGCCAGTGACATTTACAGTGCATATTTATCGCTCTGTAAATGTTCCAAAAAAGTGTCTGACCTGTCCCCCACAATGTTTCAATACTGCAAAAAAATTGCAGATCACTGCCATTACTAGTAAAAAAAAAAATGTAAACGCCATATAAATGCCATAAACCTTTCCCATAGGTTGTAGACACTAACTTTTGCGCAAACCAATCAATAAACGCTTATTGTGATTTGTTTACCAAATATATATAGAAAAATACATATCGGCCTAAACTGAGGAAAGACATTTTTTTCTTTTCTTTTTTAATTGGGATATTTACTATAGCAAAAAGTAAAAGATAGTGTTTTTTTTTTTTAATTGTTGCTCTTCATTTGTTTATGGCACAAAAAAATAAAAAGCGTATAGGTGATCAAATATCACCAAAAGAAAGCTCTATTTATGGTAAAAAAAGGACGTCAATTTTGTTTGGGTACAACATTGCACAACCGCGCAATTGTCAGTTAAAGCGATGCAGTGCCCTTTTTCGCAAAAAATGGCCCGGTCATTGAGCAGGTTGGGATTAAAACCAGAGACCCTTTTGCTGCTAGGTGAAAGTGCTAACCACTACACCACTGTGCTGCCCTTTTTAAATGATATTAAAAAAATATTATTAAAATTATTAAATCAACCAGGGCTAAGTTTAGGGGTTGTGGGGTCCCAAATGCGGCTCCTAACAAATGCAAATGACTACATGTTGTTTATTAATTGTATTTAGTAATAATAAAAACTGGGAAGGATAACTGGATATTTTCTTAGGCAGAGTTTAAAAAACAATTAAATGCATATGATTTTGCAGGTTAAAATGTGCATTAATTAAAAAAAACATATATTTTTTTTTTTACGAGAGCATGTAGAGCAAGCTGTAGTTGCACAGTCTTCCTCTAGATTTGTGCCCTTATCCCTGAACAGGATGTTACAAAAGCTAGAGGAAGAATGAATGAACTATGAAGATACTGATCATCGCAGCCTATTCAAACTACAAGCACAATCCAAGTTGCAAGCTGCTATTTAGTAAAGTGATAAAGCCTCTAGATGGCACTAAATGTCAAGCAAAAGGAACAGGATATCAGAATGCTCATTGCCGGTCTCACTTCAAAACATCAAAGTAAACGCTAAAGTACCCTCGCTTCCAAGTAAACGTCATCTTGTCAACAACTGCAATTATCTATAGATGTTAATGCAATACGTTTATCAGACAGAGTCTCTGCAGTCTCTAATAAAACAAAACACAGACAATGCTCACATACAACATAGGACATTTGCCCATGGTGCTCATTTAATAAAGGCAATAGACTGCTCACTTTGCAAGGGAATTTCCACTTAGCTTAGTGAATGTGAAAATTTATTTTAAAAGAATACTCAAGGCAACAAAAAAAAAAAGGAATATTTGCTTGCAAGTGATTTGATGATGAAGTTAGAGATTCACATCATTTAGTAGGCTAAGGGAAAATTCCCTCGCAAACTGAACACCCTATTTGCCTTTAGTAAATCAACCTATACATCAAATGACACACAGTAGCTCAGAGGCAGCAGTTTTTAAGTCTGGTTACACAAGTGTTTTTTTGTTCGTTTTTTACTCAAAATGAAAATGTGCTTTGGTAATGTTGATATGTGCACTAGTGAGTTATGGCAAGTCTGATTTATTTTTTAATAAGTCCACCATAAAATCTGTATTTAACACTCCTAGAAGCCCAACTCCACCTTCCCATGATCCCTAATAATTCACCCTCCTTCAGCCATGTTGACCTAAGCATTGAAAGAAAACAAAATGAAAGAAATGTGGTACTCCTCTTAGGTTTGATTATTATATAGAACCATTTAGTCCTTTTCTTTGAGCACAGGCAGTTATTGCCACCCTGTAGGCCATTTGATTATAGGAGGTGTCATCTAGACATATTCAGCACTAGGTGCAAGTTTTTTTTTCGTTTCATACAATACAGATTAAAACAAGCCACCCAACAGCACTAGGTGCAAGTTTTAAGAGACGGGAAAGGTTGCCCATTAGTGGCACACACACAATTTCTGTAAAGTGTGTACAGTTTGATTTCTCCCAGCGTCTGTCCCTTGATGGTCATGTGACCACGATTCTAAGGTAAGTAAATGACAAAAAAAAAAAAAAGGAAAAATGGGGATCAGATGGGTGGCTGAAAGACTGTGACATAGGGCTTCAAGAAAGCTGCATGAAGCTTAACTCGAATAATAACAGGACACCACAGAATATTAAAGTACATTTAACGCCAAACTTTTTTTTGTGTTTTTAATACAGTGAAAAACTTTTAAAACCCCTATCAATTTTTACTGGTCCCTTCCACTGTAAAAAATTCACCCCTTAGTCCTAGTGACCATTTTTAATAGATAGAAAGAAGGGGAAAATTCAATATATTACAGTTGTCACTGAAGAAGGTGGTGAGGGTAAAGTTATTTTACTTTCTTACTTTAGTGGGGTACACACTATAAGAAAATTGGAACAGATGAACTAAAATAAACTCTCGCACGACAAAGGTTTTTTGTTTTTGCTTATTTTTTCTAAACATGCGCAGTCTTTCTTTTCAGATCTTTCTTGTACCAAAATTGTAAGAAACCAGTACACATTAAAATAAAAATTGTTCGTTCTGTTCCTGTAAGAGAATTTGTTTTTTTGAGTTTGTCCCTTCTGGAATTTTCGGACGAAAATTCTGAATTGGCTGCCGTAAGAAATGTACACTACACACTATAAGAAAATTCTTTGGACGAAAATGTTCACCTGTTTTTCTTATAGTGTGTATGAGCCTTTACTCTGATCATAAAAAATAAAGAAAATATTTGAAAAACTCTTTAATCAGAGATTTAAAATAATTATTAATTGAGTAACAGCCCTATGCATGTTTACTATATAAAAAAATAATAGCAATGAACTAGCAAATCAGATATAAACTCCATGGACGTTCTTAACCACATTAACTATAAAAAAGAATGTTATCGTGTTTGGACCAAAATATTTATTAGCCTGTTTTAGTCTACTGTATTCATATAATGTACTGTAGATCAAATGGCAAAAACTGGGACACCGGCTGCTGAAAACATCCATACATCCAACCCAATTCACAAGTTTCCATTCTAGATCACAACACATATCTCTTAAATGGAAACATAAATAAATTCAGATATCAGAAAGATTTTTTTTGCTCCTGGAAAACTCTTCATGTAATATAACCTCAGTATAACCTTGTAAATATTACTTTGTTAAATATGGTTAAGCATCACTGAGTGCCTGAGAGTTCAGGAAGATGCTATGGAGACTCCAGAAAGGTCAACTGACCTAAATAGTTTATGTATGAAAGAATCTCTCCAAGGCATTTAACACAAAAATAAATTAGAACTGGAGGCACAGAAATATTGTAAATTTAAAAAAATATATATATATAAATATTTTTTGGGATAATACTAACTACGGTAAGCTTAAAACTGCAGCCACCTACCTTCTAACACCTATACTAACTCCCTTAATAGAAAGATGTATACGGTACTTACAGGGCCGCCATCAGGAATTTTGGGGCCCCTTACACAGCTTCAGGCATGGGCCCCCTGGAGCAGAGAACCGGGGGGGGGGGGGGTGCTGCCGCATGAAATTGAGAAGCGGGGGGGGGCTGCTGCCGCGAATTGAGAAGCGGGGGGGCTCTTTAGAAAAAAGAAGAAATAAAGACAAATATATATAAAAAAGGGGGGTAGCTGTCCGGGGCCCTGGGGACCTCTGTGTCCTTTAAAAGGGTGATCTGACTGATCTAGAGAAGATCTGTGTGGAGGAGTGGGCCAAAATCCCTCCTCCAGTGTGTGCAAACCTGGTGAAAAACTACAAGAAACGTTTGACCTCTGTAATTCCAAACAAAGGCTACTGTACCAAATATTAACATTGATTTTCTCAGGTGTTCAAATACTTCTTTGCAGCTGTATCATACAAATAAATAGTTAAAAATTCATAAATTGTGATTTCTGGAATTTTTTTTTTTTGATTATGTCTCTCACAGTGGACATGCACCTACGATGACAATTTCAGACCCCTCCATGATTTCCAAGTGGGAGAACTTGCAAAATAGCAGGGTGTTCAAATACTTATTTTCCGCACTGTATATATAAAAAAAAACAAGGGGGTTGCCTTCCAGGGCCCTGGGGACCTCTGGGCCCTTTATATATTTTTTTTATATTTTTATTTTTTATTAAACAAAAATAAAAAATACAATTATAAAAAAAGGGGGTTTGACACATAGGGCCCTGGGGACCTCTGAGCCCTTTAATAAAAATGCATCTATATATTAAAAAAAAGAAATAAAATAATATAAAAAAAGTAAAAAAAATTATAAAAAAGGAGGATTGTCATCTGGGGACCTCTGGGCCCTTTAATAATAATAATAATAATAATATTAAAAAAAATAAAAGAAAAAAAATTGGCCCTTTAATAAAAAAATAAAAGAAAAATATATTAAAAAAATATATTTTTTTTATAAAAAAATATATTTTTTATAAAAAAATATATTTTTTATAAAAAAATAAATAAATAGGGGGTTGCCATCTGGGGCCCTGGTGGCCTACGGGACCCTAGACCCCTAAAAAAATGGCCCTTTAATAAAAAAAAATAAATAAAAATATATTAAAAAATATATTTTTTTTTATAGAAAATAAATAAAAAAAGGGGGGGGGTTTCCATCCGGTGCCCTGGGGGCCTCCGGGCCCCTGTGGACCTCCGGACCTCTAAAAAAATAAAACAAAAAAAATTGGCCCTTTAATAAAAAATAAAATAAAAATATATTAAAAAAATATATTTTTTTTATAAAAATATATTTTTTTATAAAAAAAAAGGCTTGCCATCTGGGGCCCTGGTGGCCTCCGGGCCCCTGGGGACCTCCGGACCTCTAAAAAAATAAAAGAAAAAAAATTGGCCCTTTAATAAAAAATAAAAGAAAAATATATTAAAAAAATATATTTTTTTATAAAAAAAATATATATTTTTTTATAAAAAAAATATATTTTTTTTATAAAAAAAAAGGACTTGCCATCTGGGGCCCTTGGTGGCCTCCGGGCCCCTGGGGACTTTCGGACGCCTAAAAAAAAAAAAAAAAAAAAAAAAAAAAAAATTTTTATTTTTTATTTTTTTTTAGGGTGGTTCCCATCCGGGCCCCTGGGGACCCCCGGGCCCCTTACAGGTGTAATGCCTGTACCCCCCTGATGGCGGCCCTGGGTACTTACCTATTCTCAGGCTGCTCCAGTCCAGTCGTGATCAGCTCCCCATGTCAGTTAGCAGTGGCTTCAGGGGACAACAGAGAGCGCTCCAACAACAGAACCGGCACTGGGGAGATCCCATGATCTGTTTTTTTTTTTTTTACCTGTTTTTGTTCTTTAATAAATATGTTATCACGTTTTTAATGAATTATCTAGTCATGTGATATATACCTCATATAAAATCCAACCCTCTCCTATCTGAGATAGGTATAGGTTCAGGTAATACCCTCCTCTAAAATAAAATGTATTACCCTTCTACAATCATTTGAGTTTCCATTATTTCTTAATTCGATATACAAGTGCTTTGGATTACAAGCATGCTTGCGGAACAAATTATGTCAGTTAGCAGTGGCTTCAGGGGACAACAGAGAGCGCTCCGACAACAGAAGCCCCATAGTAAGCCTATGGGTGACGTCACTGTGTCTGCTCACTCTCCCCTGAAACCGGCACTGGGGAGATCCCATGACTGGACTGGAGATAGAGAATGGCCACCACCTGTGATGCTGCTGAGATAAGTACCTGTACCTGTTTTTTGTTTTTTTTACCTGTTTTTGTTCTTTAATAAATATGTTATCACGTTTTTAATGAATTATCTAGTCATGTGATATATGCCTCATATAAAATCCAACCCTCTCCTATCTGAGATAGGTATAGGTTCAGGTAATACCCTCCTCTAAAATAAAATATATTACCCTTCTACAATCATTTGAGTTTCCATTATTTCTTAATTCGATATACAAGTGCTTTGGATTACAAGCATGCTTGCGGAACAAATTATGCTCGCAATCCAAGGTTTTACTGTATTTTAATCAGTAAGGTGTGTTTTTAAAAAACAAACAATTACAAACACACATATACAGGGACCTGTATAATATACTATATCAGTATACACACAATATTGATGTATGTGCTGTTGGCTTTTGACAAAAAGTCAAATTCTGCATACAGCCAACAGCACTGTGCAGCACATTTTGAGGAGTTACACGGAGTGCCAGTGCTGCTGATGTAGCAGATAATGATGATGCCACTGAGGTTACTTGCTTGGCAAATAGAAAAGTTTATTCAACTCTCAGTAACATTTACTGGTAAAACCCGGCACTGTGTCAGTCATAAAATACTGTTGTACTCGCTTGTGTATTGTATTATATTATTGTCTAGTCCTGTATTTTTCTAGTGCATTTCCAATTTAGAAAAGGGCTGTGGGAGTTGTAGATACATCTATGCCATTTTTTTTAAACATATTTTTCCTTCTAAATCTTACTTTACATTCTACATTGTCGATTTAACTGTTGAAGAAAAAAACAACTAACCAGCATATAAACACTTGATAAAAGGCAAGAATATTCTTTAGTTTATTCAAGAATTTAAAACTTAGATTTTGCTAATGGATTGCTATGACCAGCTTTTGAAAGTCATTCAAATAATATGTGATTTTTTTCTGTGCAGGGTAGAATTGTATTAATTTTTATTTAATTTTTTAAACTCACAATGCTGTGTACACACAATATTAAAGTATCTCAAAACTACAATATTTTGGTATTAATTACTTAATTTGTTGAGCTAATTCTGAATTCTTTTTTGCTGAACTCAATTATCCCAGTGTGCTTTAATAAAAAGCAATTATTTTCTAATGAAACAATGCCCTCCATTCAAAGTCAGAAATTAAAGCATATGTACAGGTCATGATTCTAGCAATCAGCAAGAATTCTTGCTCCCAGCTGTCTTTAACCACTTGATACCCGCCCACCATCAAATGACGGCGGGCGGGATACTGTATTGTCCTGACAGGACGTCATATGATGTCCTGTCATTTAAAGACGCTAGGGGCGCGCGCGCACCCGTCGCGTCACTGCGAACACCGTGCGTGTGCACGGCGGCCGCGATGGCTGCCGGGCACACGCGATTGCCGACAATTGAGCTGGGACATGCAGCTCTGTGTGTAAACACAGAGCTGCACGTCCCTGTCAGGGAGAGAGGAACCCGATCTGTGTCACTTGTACATAGGGACACAATCGGTCACCTCCCCCAGTCACCCCCCTCCCCCTACAGTTAGAACACAATCTAGGACATACATTTAACCCCTTCCCTGCCCCCTAGTGGATAATCCCTTCCCTGCCAGTTACATTTATACAGTTATCAATGCATATTTATAGCATTGTTCACTGTATAAATGTAAATGGTCCCAAAAATGTGTCAAAAGTGTCCGATGTGTCCGCTATCATGTCCCAGTCCCGAAAAAAAATCGTCGATCGCCGCCATTCCTAGTAAAAAAAAAAAAAAATCATAATTATGTCCCTATTTTGTAGGCAATATAACTTTTGCACAAACCAGTCACTATACGGTTATTGCGATTTTTTTTTAATTTTATTTACCACAAATATGTAGAAGAATACGTATCGGCCTAAACTTAGATAACAATTTTTTTTTTTTTTTAAATGGGATATTTATTATAGTAAAAAGCAAAAAATATTGTGTCTTTTTTCAAAATTGTCGCTCTCAAATACCACCAAAAGAAAGCTCTATTTGTGGGGAAAAAAAGGACGTCAATTTTGTTTGGGAGCCACATCACATGACCGCGCAATTGTCAGTTAAAGCGACGCAGTGCCGGAAGCTAACATTTTGTCTGGGCAGGAAGTGGTGTAGGTGCACAGTAGGCAAGTGGTTAATATAGGCAACGAGCTAGGATTAGGAGCACTACCACAGAAGCAAGCAATCAATGGGATTCCAATCTCTCCACCATGACCAAGACCAAAGAGCTGTCCAAGGACATCAGGGACAAGATTGTAGACCTACACAAGGCTGGAATGGGCTACAAGACCAGCGCCAAGCAGCTTGGTTAAAGGGTCACTAAAGGAAAAAATGATTTTGCTGAAATGACTGTTTACAGGGTATAGAGACATACAAGTTAACTGATTCCTTTTCAAAATGATTAAAAATAGATAAAAATCAATCATATAATGTGCCTTCAGGTTAGTTTCACTTTTGAACTGGCTTCATGTTTCTGTGAAGTAGAAATAGACACACAGAACAAAAACAAACAAATCCAGGGCAGTGTTTTGTTTTTAAAATGAATCTGATTGGTTCTGGGAAGTTTTAGACACACAGTAATGACAGCTTAGACCACCGTGAGAAAGCTCCCAGCACTGTGGTTATAAGGAAACAGACAAGCAGGAAGTGTGGAGATCAGAGCAGGATTACAGCAACTTCAAAGCAAAAACGAACAATAAGGACATGAAACCAGTACTGCAGTAAGGTAAAAGAAGCTATTTAGCTAAAAAAAAAAATCCTTTAGTGATCCTTTTAAGGGTGACAACATTTGGTGCGATTATTTACAAATGGAAGAAAGACAAAATAACTGTTAATCTCTCTCGGTCGGGGGCTCGATGCAAGATCTCACCTCATGGCGTTTCAATGATCATGAGAACGGTGAGGAATCAGCCCAGAACACAGGAGAATCTTGTCAATGATCTCAAGACAGCTGGGACCATAGTCACCAAGAAAACAATTGGTAACACTACGCTGTGAATAACTGAAATCCTGCAGTGCCCGCAAGGTTCCCCTGCTCAAGAAAGCACATGTACAGGCCTGTCTGAAGTTTAATAATGAACATCTGAATGGTTCAGAGGAGAACTGGGTGAAAGTGCTGTGGTCAGATGAGACCAAAATCAAGCTATTTGGCATCAACCCAATTCACTGTGTTTGGAGGAGAAGGAATGCTGCCTATGACCCCAAGAACACCATCCCCACCATTAAACATGAAGGTGGAAACAACATACTTTGGGTACATTTTTTTGCAACTTGGGACCTTCTTCCCTCAGCCAGGGCATTGAAAATGGGTCGTGGATGGGAATTTCATCATGATAATGACCCAACACACATGGCCAAGGCAACAAAGGACTAT
Organism: Rana kukunoris; assembly: GCA_029574335.1. NCBI lineage: Eukaryota > Metazoa > Chordata > Amphibia > Anura > Ranidae > Rana > Rana kukunoris. The sequence continues at coordinate 490,940,522 of CM056052.1, forward strand.
CTCAAGAAGAAGCACATTAAGGTCCTGGAGTGGCCTAGCCAGTCTCAAGACCTTAATCCCATAGAAAATATGTAGATGAAGCTGAAGGTTCGATTTACCAAGCATCAGCCTTGAAACCCTAATGAATTGGAGAGGATCTGCAAAGAGGAGTGGAAAAAAATTTCTCCTGAGATGTGTGCAAACCTGGTGGTCAATTACAAAAACATCTGACCTCTGATTGCCAACAAGGGTTTTGCCACCAATTACTAAGTCATGTTTTGCGTAGGGGTCAAATACTTATTTCACTTATTAAAATGCAAATTAATTTATAACTTTTTTGAAATGTGTTTTTCTGGAGTATTTTGTCGTTATTTTGTCTCTCAGGCCGCGTACACACGATCGAACATGTCCGGTGAAACTGGTCCGCCGACCAGTTTCAGCGGACATATCCAACCGTGTGTACAACCTAGCGGACAGGTTTTTCCAGCGGACAAATTTCAAAGCATGCTTTGAAATTTGCCCGCTGGAAACCTGTCCGTCGGACATGTCCGCTGGTTAGTACGCCTAACTAGCGTACATAAATCTCCCGCATGCGTCGAATGGATTCGACACATGGGTGGAACTATTTTACTTCCTGGAGTAGTGACGTGGCGGTGTCAACGTCACCGCGTCCTTAGTCCGAGGGGATTTTTGTCCGATGGTGTGTACACGTCATCGGACCAAAATCCGAGGAGACATGTCAGCTGGAAACGGTCCGTCGGACATGTTTCAGCGGACATGTCTCCCCGTGTGTACGCGGCCTCACTGTTAAAATAAACATACCAATAAAATTATAGACTGATCATTTGTCAGTGGGCAAACATACAAAATCAGCAGGCGAACAAATACTTTTTCCTCTCACTGTACAGTGTATGTCAGAGAATGCCCTTTACTCCAATGTATGGAGTGATTTATTTTACAATTATCGAATAGCTTTACGGCATTGCATTTATAAAGGGATAAAACATGGTGGCATGTGCATGTATTACTGAGATGTACTTGATATGTTTCTTCCAGACAATAAAACCACATTGAAAAAAATTGGAGATTGGAGCAAGACAGTATTGGCATAGAGAAAAGGGAGATGAAACTTCTGGTGCCAAAAATAACTATTTAAGGAATGTGAGGTTCTATAATAATTTGTTATTTGAAACTAGAAAATTATTAAATTGTTTTTAAAGAGAAGGACAATATGGAAATAGTTTGTTTTAAAAGGAATCTGTAAGGACAGAACACGGGAACTTATTTTGCCAACTAGTTTAAAGCATGTAGACACAGGGCTCCGATTCTAAACTTGCCTTCACAACGTATTGAGTCGTTGAGTTGGAACAGATATCTAGGAGTTTAGTGATCTTTATCAATTCTTTGGCTTATTCTCCTGTGTGAGGTAGTTGGGCAATTTAACCATTGTATATTCTTTAAACTAAACAAGTTATTGGTGGCACAGACTACATATGTATCTTCACAGGGAATAAAGAGCTAAAATTACAGGTTAAACAGTCTTATAATTTGTCAATGTTTATGGAAGTTGCTGCCAAATATGAACTATTCAGCTATGAATAACTCATTGGTGCCTATTCAGTGAACAGAAATTCTGCTCTGGTACGTCTCCGGAAACCCAGTTATGTGCTTGTTGGGTGCCACCATCTTGCCTCCCACTCAACATAAAAAAGCAAAGCTAAAATGTCAGTTACAGCCCACATGTCTACATCTGCTTTTCCCGAGACTACCATGTATCACTGCACTCTTTGTGGTAAGGGCAGGGGCGTACCTAGAGCATTTGGCACCCGGGGCGGATCCTATATCTGGCACCCCCCCACATTAAAATTTAAAAACACCCTACTGTGCCCCCTGCATACCTCTGCATCCTTCAAATTCTTTTTGTCAATACTGTGTACCCCCTCTCCACAACTGCACCTCTGTATTGGCATACACATTTACATTACACATCACTCTGCATCTCTGGACCCATTTACATTAAACATCACCCTGCATCTTTGGGCCCCTTTACATTACACAACACCCTGCACCCCTTTACATTAAACAGCACCCTGCACCTCTGGACCCCTTTACATTACACTGTACACTGCATCTCTGGACCCCTTTACATTACACATCACCCTGCATCTTTGGGCCCCTTTACATTACACAGCACCTTGCACTTCTGGACCCCTTTACATTACACAGCACCCTGCACCTCTGGACCCCTTTACATTACACAGCACCCTGCACCTCTGGACCCCTTTACATTACACAGCACCTTGCACCTCTGGACCCCTTTACATTACACAGCACCCCACACCTCTGGACCCCTTTACATTACACAGCACCTTGCACCTCTGGACCCCTTTACATTACACAGCACCCTGCACCTCTGGACCCCTTTACATTACACTGTACACTGCAGCTCTGGACCCCTTTACATTACACAGAACCCTGCAGCTCTGGACCCCCTCTGCATGTTACACAGACCCCCTTCAGTGCAGACCCCCCCATTCAGTGCAGACCCCCGTTCACTACCTCAGATCAGCGCAGCGGCACATGCACAGCAGGCCCCCTCCTCCTGTTTACAAATAAACAGAGAGGAGGGGGAGGCAGCTTCACTCTGCTGCTTGGCTGTGCCTGTGTGAAATCCGGGATCGCACAGATAGGCAGCCTGAGGCCACGAGAGGGGGGGGATGGTAGGTAGGTGCAGCAGTGTCACCCTGCACCCCCCCTTACCCCCCCCCCTCACCACTGTAGCTAGGGGGACTGGTAAGATATAGATGAATGCTTAGCCGTTCTCTTGACAAAAAGTCACAATCTGCACACAACTAATGGATCTGTTTAGCTTTTTTTGGGGGAGCAGATAATGATGATAATGGCACTAAGTTTATTTCATTAGGGAAAAGAAAAGACTTATTGTAATTTGTAGTAACAACTACTGGTGAAACCTGAGTATTGTATTATATTCTTGTCTGGTCTTGTATTTCACTAGTCCATTTCCGATTTAGAGTAGGGCTGTGAGAGATGGAGCTCCTTCCATGTTACCACAGCAGCTAAATTACTTTTTTTTTTTACCTGAATTTCCTCTTTAATCCTGTATAAAGGAAAAGGTTGAGAACAAAAGCAGACATTTTTCTTAGAGAAACCAACTAGCATCTAAATATATGATAAAAGGCAAAAGCCCTATTCAATTTATTCCATCATTTAAAATTTAGTGGTAAAATTCTAATAGATTGCTACAACCGTCACGTGAAAATTCTGCAACCCATATGTGATCATTTTCAGTGCAGGACACTGTTTAATAATGGCTATTTTTAAGAATTCTCCAAATATTGTCTTACAAAACAGAAGTAGAATTTCAAAGTTGTGAAGAAAGAGGAAAGAAAAAGAAACAGACAAGGCGAGAATTTATCTCACCACATCTAGTAAATGGCATATCCTGAAATTTGGAGGAACAGTCAAATGTCAAGTGTCACCCAAAGTTTAAGCCTGAAAGACAGCCTTAGCACAACAGTAACTCGCAGATTTAATAGACAAACTGGAATTGTGTGCTTATTTAAAGAAAACAGAACCCCCTTTGGGGAATGGTCCAAAATAATGTTCTATCAAAAAGCCACAACAAAAGCATTCCTTGGTGTTCAATAGAAATAACAGAACAATCGAGAACTGTTCTGCCATACTCTAAATTCAAAGAATTAAAAAAAAGTTCATCTTTCTTTTATTTTTATTCCTAGAAATGTATTTTGTTTAATTTTCTTGAGGCATTGCCTGCTGAAAAAGAATTTGTGTACTAAGCTGTGAAGTTGACCATGCTTAGCCCTGTACTTAAAGGGGAAGTAAACTCCCCTATTTTGTTTTTATCTATAGGTAAGCCTATAATAAAACGTACCTATATGTACTGTAAATATCTCCTAAACTTGCACTGTTTAGGAGATATTTACTGTATATGCCGGCTTTTATGTCATCGCCGCATGCATTTGACCGGAAATGTATGATTGCAGCGTCATACAGTTTAGCTGCTCTGTCTAATCTTCTTACAACTATCAACAGACACCATAAGCCTTCAATGACATGTTGATTTGTCAAGTTAATTCTAGCTATTTTACTGCTCCTCCTATTTGGTTACAATCAGCCAATAACATTCATCATCATCATTATTTTTATTTTACTTCCCCACCCAATTCCAGCAGCAAACTTTCCTCTCTATAATGTCGAATCTTTCCTCTCTATAATGTCGAAATTTTTCTCTCTATAATGTTGAATCTTTTCTCTCTATAATGTTGAATCTTTTCTCTCTATAATGTTGAATCTTTTCTCTCTATAATGTCGAAATTTTTCTCTCTATAATGTTGAATCTTTTCTCTCTATAATGTTGAATCTTTTCTCTCTATAATGTCGAATCTTTTCTCTCTATAATGTCGAATCTTTCCTCTCTATAATGTCGAATCTTTTCTCTCTATAATGTCGAATCTTTTCTCTCTATAATGTCGAATCTTTTCTCTCTATAATGTTGAATCTTTTCTCTCTATGTAGAATAATCTGGGACTAATAGAAAGGTTAGGTTAAGGTTAGGCACATTTGACCAACGAAAACAAAAATAAAGCATTTATTTATGTTGTATCTTTCGGTTTTCGTAGTCTGTGCGTTCAACGAAAATACCTGAAATTCGGATGAAAATGTGCTTGGACGAAAACAAATGCACATGTCTACTGATTATACACAAGTCGATTAACAGATTGACTTGTGTACAACCAGCCTGACCATACATGGATCAAAATTCGGCCGATTGCAGCTGTACCAGACACATTTTGAAGCATTTATGGCCGGCTTAAGCAGTATAGGCTGTAGATAATTTTGGTTTAGCCGAATAGTAATAGTTTGAAATGATGTATAAAATTTAGGTTACCGCAACCAACTTTTTCACAGGATAATCTGCTAGTTCTATACCACACAATCTGACACTGAATGTTTGGTATTTACACTTTTACAGCCAATGTAGGATAACAGCAACCTTATTTTTGTTAGATGTTTTTGTTTTACAAAGCATAACTGGAAAAGAAAATTAAAAATTGCTGCTTACTATTTTAGAAATATCCTACTTCATTCTCTTTGTTTATGAGGGGGCTGGAGAGTTGTGTTTGCTATAACCACTTTAATACAGGGCACTTTCACTCTCTTCCTGCCCAGGCCAATTTTCAGCTTTTAGCACTGTCGCACTTTGAATGACAATTGCATGGTCATGCAACACTGTACCCATATGATTTTTTTTTAACACAAATAGAGCTTACTTTTGATAGTATTTAACTGGTTGCCGACCAGCCACCGCAGTTCTACGTTGGCTCTCTAAGCGGCCACTAGGGGCACGCACGCTCCCCCCCCCGGAGTCCCCTGCCCGGCGGGCGCGATCACCGCCGGGCACTCGCGGTTGCTTGGTACAGAGGGAGGACCGGGAGCTGTGTGTTTACAGGGGAGAAATGCTGATCTTCTGTTCATACAATGTATGAACGGAAGATCAGTGATTTCCCCTAGTGAGTCCACCCCTACATACAGTCAGAAAACACCCAGGAACATACTTAACCCTTTCCCCGCCCCCTAGTGTTAACCCCTTAACGGCCAGTGGCATTTTTATAGTAATCCAATCCATTTTTATAGCACTGATCGCTATAAAAATGCCAATGGCCCCAAAAATGTGTCAAAAGTGTCCAAAGTGTCCGCCATAATGTCGTAGTACTGAAAAAAATTGCTGATCGCCGCCATTACTAGTAAATAAAAAATATTAATAAAAATGCCATAAAACTACCCCCTATTTTGTAAACGCTATAACTTTTGCGCAAACCAATCAATAAACGCTTATTGCAATTTTTTTTTAAAGAAAAATATGTAGAAGAATACGTATCGGCCTAAACTGAGGAAAAAAAATAGTTTTATATAGTTTTAAGCGATATATATTATAGCAAAAAGTAAAAAATATTGCATTTTTTTTCAAAAAAGTGGCTCTATTTTTGTTTATAGCGCAAAAAATAAAAACCGCAGAGGTGATCAAATACCACCAAAAGAAAGCTCTATTTGTGGGAAAGAAAGGACGCCAATTTTGTTTGGGAGCCACATCGCACGACCGCGCAATTGTCAGTTAAAGCGATGCAGTGCCGAATCGCAAAAAGTGCTCTGGTCATTAGGCAGCAATATGGTTCGGGGGTATAAGTGGTTAATCTTTTTTTTTTTTTTTAAATAAATAAAAAAAAAAGACAGAAAATTTTGAAAAAAAAAAACGTATTTTATAACATTTTGCAAATAAATATATTTTCCTTCATAAATTTAAGCCAAACTGTATTGTACTACCTTTCTTTGGTAAAAAAAAAACAGTGTTTATTATTTAGGCTGTAGGAAAGTCCACAAGCTATGCTATATATATATTTGAAAACTGATCAGGAAACTACTGTCACCAGTGCAGTAGAACATCATTGTATAACTGGTGTGGTGGTGATCTGGGACACTGACTGGCGACATTTTTTTTTAACACACTGTGGCCAGAGCAGTACAGTGGTATCATAGTCACACTATGGGGAAGCGATCAGAACTTTTTTTTTTTTTTACACATTATGATTGCTTATACAAGTGAATTTCACTTTTATAAGCAACAATTGTTACTGAATTAAATTGATAAATTCAGTGTTTATTGCTGTGATTAGCTGTGACTGGCCACAGCTAATCACATGGTACAGATGGCCCTGTCTGTACCATGTGATCACCATGACCAATCATAGCTAGCAACACAATTGCATACAATGAATGGCATGAATCAAAGCCATTCATTGTTTACAATTGTCATGTGATCTACTGTGATTGGTCACAGCGATGACATGGTACTGGTAGCGGGCTGGTACACTGATCAGTCATCTGCTGTGTCCGGTGGGCATAGCTGGTAACAGTTTGTGCCACAAGAATGACAAATGCCCTACCCAGCCATCATTTGACAATAAGCTAGGCGGGAAGTGGTCAAAAAAGAAGTATGACCTAAGCTTTTTTTGGCTATAACTCTCTTTTGGGCAACAGGAGTAAACTTACTTTTGCTCTCCTGTGACACAGAATCAGTTGGAAAAATTTGCTGTCAGCTGACATTAGAGAGCCACTTCAGACTGTGGAAGAATCCCAACCATGTTGCCGGAAACCCACCTGGATGCTTGATCGACAGCTGGTGCAGGCTCTCAGCAAGCAATATGATTTGAAATTAAATGTGGTAAATCAAAACAATATTTTTTTTATTTATTTTGGAACTTTGTGTGCAATAGAGGAGTGAAACTTTTTTTTTAAAATAACAAACTTGTTATACTTACCTCCACTGTGAAGCTTGTTTTGCACAGAGTGGCCCCGAACCTTGTCTTCTGGGGTCCCTTGGTGGCTGTTTTGGCTCCCCTCCGCAAGAACTCAACACCTTAATGTGAGCAAGCTCGCATGGTGTTGTGTGCTTGCGGGCGTGCTCACGCGATACAGCTGGCAGCCATAGCCACTCACTGTATCACTCGCCCCCCCCCCCGGTGCGCCGCATCATTGGATGTGATTGACAGTAGTGCAAGCCAATAGCTGCGCTGCTTTCAATCAACCAATGAATGAGCTGGGAATATGGCCAAGAAGCCTGCTCATTCATGGCACGGGGCTTTCGAGGGGTCAGGTAAGTAATGGGGCGGGGGGGAGCAGCTAATACTCGGATGTTTTTTCACCTTAATGCATAGAATGCATTAAGGTGAAAAAACATTTACCTTTACAACCCCTTTAATTGTGAGCATCACCAATCAATTCCCCTATATTAATAGCTCACTTATTAGGCCAATGGCCTAACTCACTGTTTGAATAATCGTTATAAACCTTTATGTTACTTACTTAGGACGGAACCCCTCTCCCATAACAAAAATGTGCGCTTAAATTTTTTTGCAGATGTTAGATTTTATCAGATGAACTCTTAATGGAATCCTTTGTTACTGTGGGTTAATATCTACAACTGAGAAATAACCAATAATATTGATTTGACATTTATGTTGACTTAATTACCAAGCGCTCTTATCTAAAGTTTTTTTTTTTCCTTCTACCTTCTCTACATACTCCTCACCCCCTAGTGTTAACCCCTTCCCTGCCAGTCACATTAATACAGTAATTAGTGCATATTTATAGCACTGATTGCAGTATAAATGTGAATGGTGCCAAAAATGTGTCAAAAGTGTCCGATGTGTCCGCCATGATCTCGCAGTCGCAATAAAAATCGCAGATCGCCGCCATTACTAGTAAAAAAATAAATAATAAAAAATAATAATTCTGTCCCTTATTTTGTAGGCGCTATAACTTTTGCGCAAACCAGTCGCTTATTGCGATTTTTTTTTTACCAAAAATATGTAGAAGAATACGTATCGGCCTAAACTGAATTTTTTTTTTTTTTAAATTGGGCTATTTTTTATAGCAACAAGTAAAAAATATTGTATTTTTTTTTCAAAATTGTCGTCCTTTTTTGTTTATAGCGCAAAAAATAAAAACCGCAGAGGTGACCAAATACCACCAAAAGAAAGCTCTACTTGTGGGGAAAAAAGGACGCCAATTTTGTTTGGGAGCCATATCGCACGACCGCGCAATTGTCAGTTAAAGCGACGCAGTGCCGCAAGCTGAAATTTCACCTGGTCAGGAAGGGGGTTTACATGCCCAGTAAGGAAGTGGTTAAAGAATGTTCACCGGACGCAGCCGCGTACAGCCAGGCTGACAACGTTATAGGACTGAGCACTATTCCACTTTGGCCGATATGCTTAAGCTTTTGAAGTGCCATTTATCAGCCAAGATTGTGGATCTGATGTATATTTATTAGATGTAAAGCACAACAAAGGGGTCTTCTATAAACGTATACCCCAAGGCAGTGTTTCTAAATCCCGACACCCATCTTGAAAAGCCAGTGTTTGAAATCAACCCTAGTGGAAATCAGCTTATAAAAAGTAACCCTTGACCTAAATTTGTAATTTCAGTACCTCCTTACTTGTGTTCAATTTTTTTTTTAAAGCAAGCTACAATATTTTTAAGGAACTTGGTGGGCTTTATTAAAAGTGACTCATGAAGTTGTTCCAAAAATGCAGCACTTAAAGCTAACTAAAGTCCAAAACACTCACCTCCTCTCCAACAGTTTGACACTCACAAGGTCCATTGATATCATATCCCCAGCTACTTTTGGGTGCTTTTTTTTCAACCATCTTGGTTAGCCAAAATTAAATACTTCTTCTTTTAGATTTTTCTCAGGAGAAGTTGTCATGGCTGACTGAAAGTTTTTATTTTTGAAGATTGTTGGGAGTGAACCTGTCCGATGTCTGTCCTCATTAAAGCAGAGTTCCACCCAAAAGTGGAACTTCTGCTCATTTGTCTCCTCCGGTGCCACATTTGCCACCTTTCGGGGGCGGCAGGGAGCGGATACCTATCTGTGACAAATATACTGTTTCCACTTCCGGTAGCCACAGCCAAGGGCAACCCCAGAAAAACAACCCCACACCATAATCCTGACCTCAACCTAATAGAACACCTTTGGGATGAATTAGAGTGGAGAATGCAAGCCAGGCCTTCTTATCCACATCTGTGCCTGAACTCACAAATGCGCTTCTGGAATAATGATCAAACATTCCCAAAAAAACACTCCTAAACCTTGTGGACAGCCTTCCCAGAAGAATTGAAGCCAATAGCTGCAGAGGGTGAGCCAACTCAAAGGCAGGTGTCCCAATACTTTTGACAATATAGGGCCAGATTCAGGTAGATGGGCGAATCTTTATTTTGGAGTAACTTTTCTCATTTACGTTACTCCGCCGAAACTTTAGGAGCAAGTACTGTATTCACAAACCACTTGCTTCTAAAGTTGCGGCGGCGTAGCGAAAATGAGCCGGCGGAATTCAAATTGGGCGGGTAGGGGGCGTGTAGTATTTAAAATAGGCGCGATCCCGCGGCGAACGTACTGTCAGTGTCGTACTGTCAGTGCGCATGCTCCAAATTCTGTCAGTGAACGTCAATGACATCAATGCCCATTCACGGACGTTTTACGCAAACGCAAACCTAAATTAGAATGGTAATAAATATACTCATTAAAGTGAAAACCAAGACCTGATAATAAGAGTATCTTCACCACGTGACTGGTAAACCAATTCAGAATGTGATCCCTTCACCAGTAAAGATGGGTACTCTCACCTCAAGGAAAGACCTTTGTTTTATCAAAGGTCTAATGAGCTTAGATCAATGGTAGGAATCCGGATGGATCAGGGGTGTATACTATTCAGCCGTAGGACCTGGAGATAAGTAAGTATCCTCAGTGGCACCAACGAACAAGTATGTAACCGATGATATGCAAAGAAAAAACTAAATCTAAGAGCTTCCGTATAACCAGGTCAATTTATTACGTTTAAAACGTGCAGGTTACTCACATTTATGATGAGAATAAAAGGCATCTAACACCATGAGAAAGGTAGCTCAGATGAAAATATGGGACGACAACGAGTGACGTGGAGTGGTTCCTGACCCCGGACGCGTATCGTAATACAACTTCCTGCTACACTTCCTGCGTACACTATTATACTTCAATTATATATATTGATCTTTTAGATATTTTTGCGCTGATTGTACTCCCTACTTTTGTTTTACGCAAACGACTCGAAATTGTTTAAATTCGACGCGATGACGACGGCCATACTTAAGATAGGATACTCCACTAGGGGGCTGGTTTTTCTTTACGCCACGTATCTCTTACGGAAACGTCAGAAAGTCACTGCGTCGGGCCCGAATACGATCGTGAATTGCTGATTCTCGCTGATTAACATATTCTCGGCGTTAATCAGCGGGAACGCCCTGAGCGCCATTTTTAAAATTGCAGTTCCGATACGATGGCGAAATACAATTAGGCCGCTCGTATAGGAACTCCAACCCGGCGTTTCTTGTTTTCTGCTTACTGAAAACAGAAACGCCGGCTCAAAGTTAGAGTTAGGCTGGAGTATCACTGATACTCCAGAGTAACTCTACCTGAATCTGGCCCATAGTGTATATTAGAATAGATTTTCTGTCATTTCTAATATATCTGGATGGATAGTCTTCTCATCGCTGGACCGGAGAGATCATCCGTCTTTGGAGAGATCACCCGTCGCTGGATAGAAGACAACGTTGGAGCAGGGAGCCGCATCGAGAGTGGATTACCACCGCTGGATTTTATTTATTTTTATTAATAAAGGATTTTTTTCTACGGTGTCTATGTGTTTTTTTTTTAACTATTTACACTTCCTTTGTGGAATGGTAGGGGTACAGTGTACCCCATTACCAATTCACATAGGGGGGGCCAGGATCTGGGGGTCCCCTTTGTTAAAGGGGTCTTCCAGATTCTGATAAGCCCCCTGCCTGCAGGCCCCCACAACCGCCGGCTAGGGTTGTGGGGATGAGGCCCTTGTCCCCATCAACATGGGGACATCCTCCCATGTTGAGGGCATGTGGCCTGGTGCGGTTCAGGAGAGGGGGGTCGCACTCTGTCCCCCCAGGGGCGGACTGACCATTGAGGCACTCGGGCACTGCCCGAGGGCCCCATGCCACTAGGGGGCCCCATCAGGGTTGCCAGGCTCAGTAAAACCAGGGACAGTATGTAAAAATCTGTTTTTTTACATCTGTCCCTAATATGTCCAAAATCGACATGCTTTTGATGTGAAAATCCTGAGATTTTAGCTGCCCCACCTCTGCACTGCCTCTTGGCTTGGTGGCCATCTGTAAGCCTGGGGGCCCCATAATCTTCTATTGCCCGGGGGCCCCATGAGTTGTCAGTCTGCCCCTGTGTCCCCCCCTCTTTTCTGCGGCCGGCCAGGTTAACGTGCTCAGATAAGGGTCTGGTGTGGATTTTTGGGGGAACTCCACGTCATTTAAAAAAAAAAATGGGGTGGAGTTCCCCTTAAAATCCACACCAGACCTGAAGGGTCTGGTATGGCTATTTGGGGGAACCCCACTTAACTTTTTAAATTGACGGCAAGGTTCCCCTTAATATCCATATCAGAAATGACACTTTGTGCAGGGACAGTTCTATGTATGGGAAACATGCATTTTTTCACATGCTGACTTTACACCCCCCCAGGTACGAAATTTAAAGTAATATTACACTTTTACTGTTTCACTTTTAGCATTATTAAATTCACTGCTCCCAAAAAAACGGTAGTTTTTAAAACTTTTTTTTGCATTGATACATGTCCCCTGGCACAGGACCCGGGTCCCCAAACATGTTTTATGTCAATAACTTGCATATTACATACACTGAAAATAAAAGCCAACACCTAATTCCCCTGGAGCCCCAGAGTGAACCACAAGTTAAAGATACTTACTGTTGTGTTTGTAAATTCGAATAGTAGCTCCAGAAAGTCTGGCTCCAAGAACCAAAGACGTGTGGTTTAACTCGTCACTTAATATTAAGCAGCCCTGCAAAGTGAAATTATATTAATAAATAAATAGATAACGTATGTCATTAAAAGATAACAAGCAATTTGATATGCTTCCTATTTTGTTGGCAAAGATTATATGCTAGGACAGAGGAACAACATTACCTGTAAGAGAAAACAGGCTTTAGGAGCTAACATTTATGGTACATTTTTCCAAAACATCAACTGTTCAGGATAAATCAAACTAAAAATCCATATTGGCTATTGGTCTATGACTGGATGATGCATCTAAATGACTTGCAAACCGCAAAGAGGCAACAGACTAACGATGAATGAGCCCATTTCTCAGAGAGAATGACGAGCAGTGAATGGTTCATCCATCCTTGCTTGAATTGGGCCTACTAGACAAAATGTTGTGCATGCATGGTATAAGACTTGCTCTCTTTTCTGTTACGAAAATGAAACAATTATTGTTTGGCTACTGAGTTTTCGCAACATATTGGAATATCTCTGCCTGTTTGCTATGGCTGTCGTTAACTCCAAAAATGGCAAATATGGTACTTGAATACATTGTTATGGCTCATGATCTTATTCCTATTTCTTTTGTTGGTTACATTTACCTAAAGACATTGAGGGCCTATACTCAGGCAGATATTCATCAGCAGCCAAAAACTGCTCTATCACTCATATGCAGACGACACGCAACTGTATTTCCGCATTTGCAATAAAAAGGATCACCACCTCAATCTAGAGACATGCCTCTCTTTGATAGAGGACTGGATGACAAAGAGTTATCTTAAACTCAACGGAGCGAAAACAGAACTTTTTCTGTTTCACGCCAAGCGTATGTATCAATCCACAACAACTTGGACCCCCCCCCCCGCCCATTCTGGGCAAAATCATCACCCCTAGCGCCAAAGTCAAAAGTCTTGGGGTCATCTTTGACTCCTACATGACAATGGACGCACAAATAGGGTCAGTAGTCAGCGTATCTCACCATCTGCTGCGCCTACTACGCAGACTTACTCCTTTCATCCCCAAAGAAGACATAGCAGTCGTGGTGGGAGCAATTGTCAACTCAAGATTGAACTATGCAAATGCCCTTTACCTCGGACTCCCCAAATACCAAATCGCTCGTCTTCAAGTCGTTCAAAATACGTCCGCTAGACTTGCGACTGGGAAAAAACCCTGGGAATCAATCTCACCTTCACTGAGATCCCTTCATTGGTTACCAGTAAAAGACAGAATCACCTTTAAAGCACTCTGTCTAACGCATAGATGTATCCATGGGAATGCCCCCCATTATCTATGCGAAAAAATAAAAGCCCATAACCCCAATCGCGCTCTGCGATCCACCAATCAAAATCTACTCCAGATACCGAAAGCCAAAGGAGATAGAAGATTCGCTGTCCAAGGTCCCAGACTATGGAATGCTTTACCAACCAGAATTCGGTTGGAGGAGAATAACTTAGCATTCAGGAGAAAGATTAAGACCCACCTCTTTTGATTTCAAAGGAGACAGGAACAACAAGCGCCCAGAGGCGATTTACTTCGCATGTGTCGGGCTATATAAGTTTTCATTCATTCATTCATTCATTCATATTGTATACCATAAATCCCTGAAACAATCATACAGAATAATTAAACATTAAAGCGGAAATCTCCAAAAACAACACATATAACAACAAAAAGCAGCCTCTCTTTTGCTTCTCACAAGAAAAAGGTTTTTATTCCCCAAAGCTGGGTAGATCGCCCTTACTTTCTCTTTAGTGACAGCATTGTTAGAGAAAGTCCTCTCAATGGTCACACAGACACCAGTTAAAATCAATCCCTACTTTATTCAAAATGAAAAAGAAAAAGTCTTGGCTTGAGTAACAACTTAAAGCAAGCTTGTGCTTTGCCCACTTAGGGCAAAGCAACAGTTTTGGTTAATCACATTCCCCACACATGGCTTCCAACTGTCCCTGATTTCGAGGGACTGTCCCTGATTTGGAGCAATGTCCCTCTGTCCCTCTTTCTTACTCATTTGTCCCTCATTTTGGTCTGATCTATATAGTGCACTTTATCTATCAAAATGAGATTTCCAGTGCTAAACCTTTCATCTGATTTCTAAGTGCTGCATTCGTAAATTCCAAAAGCCAATATAAAGGAATAGTAGTGGTAAAAAAAAGCACTTGTGGGTTTAATCAAGCTTGTTTTTTTTGTACAATTCTCCTTTAAGGGGGTATGGCAATGGGTGTGGCCTATGCCTGCATACTTTTGCTGATAGGTGTCCCTCATTCTCATTTCAAAAAGTTGGGAGGTATGCCCACACAATCTACAGCAACTTCTGTTTAGTGCTAGGAGTCAAAAGAAATACCTGGTATGCTTCTGTGTAGGGAAGGACACATCCATTTGACAGCACTGGGCCAACCAGCCCTATTGTGTGGGGATTGCAAAACCCTGTGAGCTGCAACTCCAACAATGTATAGCTTACACAGGGCTTTGCTTTCACTGAACAGTGTCCGATTTAATGAAAGGAAATATGTATTTGTGCAGACTGACTTTGTGCCGAGAAAAGTAACTTTAAAGGGTAATTACACTTTCGTGGGGGGGGGGGGGGGGAATAGCAAATAAAGAAAAAATAATATAGCACACACAATAACGACACAAGTCATGTTGTAAATTAATGTTATTAAAAATGATCATTCCTTTTCATCTACAGCTATGTAATTCTGAAAATGCAATATAGCTACCTGGAGGTGTTCTGTACACAGAGGCCCGGATTCACAAAGCACTTACGCCGGCGTAACTCACCTTTTCCCGGTGTAGCGTAAATATGCGCCTGGCGTATGTGTGCGCCACAGTCACAAATAGGCCATCCTACCCCGACGTATCTTACTTACGCCGGAGTGGCGTGGGCGCAAATATGGTCTGGACGTATGTTGCTTCTCCCATTGATTAGGCATTCAAATATGCAAATTAGGGAAATACGGCAATTCGCGAACGTACTTGCGCCCGGCGCATGATATACGCAGTTGGCGTAAGTTTTAAGTCCGGTGTAAAGTTATTCCCCATAGATGAAGCACAACCCATGCAAAGGTATGGACCAGGGAACACAAGCCTACGTATAGTACGTTGGACGTCTGTGAATATGGGCCGACGTGGGTCTGACTGGGCATAGGTTACATTCACAGTGTACACAGTGATCCAGCGTATCTTAGGCAGTTGTTCCGACGTGGTTGTGCACATGCGCATGGGGATACGTCCACATCTCTAGGCATGCGCAGTTTGTTTTAAGTACTTGTCTGGCGCCCGGCCCATCATTTGCATGGGGTCACGCTTCATTAGCATGGATCACGCCCACTTCCACTTACGCCAGCCAGCGCCTTTGAAATGTACGCTACGCCGGCGCAGAGTTGGGAGCAATAGCTTGCTGAATTCAGTGCATGCCTCTCCGCGCTGTGCCGGCGTAGCGTAAAAAAGATACGCTAGGGCGGCATAAATGTGCGCCAATGTCTGTGAATCCGGGCCAGAGTGTGCAAAGGACGTGCCTCATAAACATAATTTCCTGCTTGTGCGATTGGCTCACTGATTTTTCTATTAGTGTACACTAAGATACAAGTCAGATTTCTGGCATCCCCTGCAACAAAAATTATATTTTTGGTGCGATACTTCGATACTTCCAATAGGAGACAGCTAAAGGGATGCAGAACTCCTTATTAGAACTCTTCAGGTGCACAGCTGATTAAGAATTATAAAACCACTCAAATTAGACTCACAGGGCCAGATTCAGGTACATCTGCGAATTATTGGACCGGCGTAGCGCACCGCCTTTACGTTAGACTTGCGCAATGTAGCCGCGCAATCACCCTATTCTCGTCGCTTTTACGCAGAAAATTGCGCATGCGTAACGTTATTTCAGAGGCGTAAGGCGGAGTAATACAAATTGGGAAGGACGTGGGCGTGTTACATTGAAATGAGCCGTGACCCCATGCAAATGAAGGGCCGGCCGGCTCGCGCATGTGTGCTTGAAGGAGACCATGGTCAGCACCTCTGTGCGCATGCTCACAACTCGGGAACGGCGCAATCAGTGAAATTGGAAGTGGACTAGGGCAAATTAGAGAACTACGCAGACAGCATAAATAGACAGACACAAACGCACTTCCTTTGCAAAAGTACATCCCTTTGTATCCCTCTCTATACAGCAAGGTGCTTTTGTTCTGTTGTTTGTTAGCGTTTATTTGTTTGTTTGTGACGTGTCTTTGAGATATTTGGGGACTGTTTTGCAGAGTGATTTTTGTCTTTTATGTGTTTTCTTTGTTGTTTTTTTTGTAAAATTTAATTTTTGCTGGGCTTATTTTTTTTTGCTGGTCATTTTTTTTTTGGTTCTGTTTGTGTATGATTTGGGAATGTGGGGGTGACATTCCTGCCGGAAAAGGGGTGTCACCCTCATTTGTGGTGGCTTGTGCCAATCCAATGTGATGAGGATGTGGGGTGTGTGTGCTAGGGACCACAGTGGTGTGCATGCATGCATTCTCATTGTGCCATGATTAATGTGTGTGTTTAACGTGCAAAGATGCATAATGTGAGCTGGCATGAGATGGGGTCATGAGATGGGGTCCCAGTGCATATGCAGAGTCACCTTGAAGGGAAAAGACAGGAGGATGTTAGTAGTGCATGTGCCCCTTGTGATGTGTGCATCATGGGGGGGGGGCAGTCATGCCTGCCACCCATGTCACTCACCAACCAGCCAGCTGTCTCCATACATGTTCTGTTCGCAATCTGTGGGGATGGGGCTCTGATTGTATATGTAGCTGTCATGGGTGTCATGGGTGGTGTCATGTGTTGGGCTGGTGATGTCCTCCTGCAAGGTTGTGGTTAATTCCATGATGGCATGAGGGGTGAATCTGAAGATGCGAGACACCTCAGAATCACTCATGCCATAGATGTCTATGCGTGTGCAGTATATCCTCTCCCGTGAAGAGTGAAGAGTGAGGGGCTTGTATCAGATAAGAATATTGTATTAGATTAGATTAAATTGTAAAGTTTATATAAGCAAATAAAAAGTAAAAAAAAAAAAAAAAAGAAAAAAATCCCGTGCCCTACTCAGTGCCCTCCTCTTTCTTTGCTCATCTAAAGTCAGTAGTATAGCAATGAGCATGGATGCCACTGGCATGTTGGCATACAGTTTGTTGGGCAACACGTGTGACTGCTCTGCTCCTCACTAACAGTGTTGCTTTATCTGACATGTAGACTTTTTTTCTCTTTTTAGACCAGCTTTTATATAGTGTAATTTTAGACAGGACATTTTGCTGTTGCGCACACTGCGTACCCTGCGCTGCCCAACGTTCTTTTGTGGATCCCCATAACTCCCTCATTAGCATATTTGACTAGCAAATCAATGGTGTGTCTAGCGCAGTTTTGCGCGGACGGATGCGCCTGTCTAACGAAATTACGCTGGACAAAAAAAAGTAGATTTCTTGCGTATCTCGTTCTGGGAATGCCGTGCATCGAAACGCACGCACACATTTAGACTTACGCCGCGCATCTCCTGTTACGCAGGCGTAAATCGCTCTGTGAATCTGGCCCACAGTTTTTTTCTCAACAAAAGTATTGAGTTTTGTATCATAGTATGGTTTTCAAATTTTTGTGAACTTGATCTGAGTCTTGAGTATATGTTACAACCACCTGTATGGCTAAAAAAACATGATAGTATTCCTTTATTTTGGATACTATATGCCACCACTAGTGGTCACTGTTCCAGTGTCTATTCCCCTCACTAGTGATAGTTATTATCGATCATTGCCACATGGGTGTGCTTGTATTGGCACACTTTCCTAATGAGCAATAGGATATCCTTCTGGATATGTTTGGCGCACATTGTTACTGTTAACATCTATATAAAAGATGATGTGCTTGTGATGACGATACAAGGTTTTGACCTTATTTATGTGTCAATAAAATATATTTTTAAGTGATAGAGGTCGTTGACTTAATGGTCAATTTCTTACATCATTGACATTCGATCAATCATTGTCATCTTATTACTTTTATCCATGTAGATTTTGTTTTTTATGTTAGGGTATATATTGATTGAATACACGTTTTAACTAGATATACATTACATAACTTAGCATATTGGCAACACTTTCTAATCAAAGATGGTGTTTGTTGCGTTGACTGCTCGAAGCTGAAACTGAGGCGCGGTTCCTTGCTATGTATAGCGGCGAGTCATTACACTGCCTGTGCCCCAGGACGATGGCTGACATGTGACAAAACGTGTCGGGAGGAGCGACGTGCTGGTGTCACTGCGCTGTTCAACGTCCTGACAGGCATTTGTATTGTAGCCGACCAGCTTTTGTTTTATTCAAAGAGCCTTACCTATATGTAAGTGGTACTGTTTTTTATTTAAGCACTTGCTTACTGGGCACATATACCCCCCTCCTGCCCAGGTGAAATTTCAGCTTCCGGCACTGAGTCGCTTTAACTGACAATTGCGCCGTGCGACGTGTAGAGTTCCCCACAAGTAGAGCTTTCTTTTGGTGGTATTTGATCGCCTGTGCGGTTTTTATTTTTTGCGCTATAAACAAAAAAGAGCAACAATTTTGAAAAATAAAAAAATAATTTTTTACTTGTTGCTATAATAAATAGCCCAATTTAAAAAAAAAAAAAAAACTTTTTTTTTCTCAGTTTAGAGCGATGCGTATTCTTCTACATATTTTTGGTAAAAAAAAAAACGCAATAAGCGACTGGTTTGCGCAAAAGTTATAGCGCTGACAAAATAGGGGACATAATTATTATTTTTTATTATTTTATTTTTTTTACTAGAAATGGCGGCGATCTGCAATTTTTATTGGTACTGCAACGTTATGGCGGACACATCGGACACTTTTGACACATTTTTGGCGCCATTCACATTTATACTGCGATCAGTGCTATAAATATGCACGAATTACTGTATAAATGTGACTGGCATTGAAGGGGTTAACACTAGGGGGTGAGGAAGGGGTTAAATGTGTATCCTAGGTGTGTTCTAACTGTGGGGGGAGGGGGGGTGACTGGGGGGTGACCGATCTGTGTCCCTATGTACAAGGAACACAGATCGCTCTCCTCCTCTCCAGAGACATGACGCTGTCTCTGTGTAAAACGGCAATCTATGAGATCATCTCTCATTCGCCGCGCAGATCGCATCGCAAACGGCCACTCTGATTGGCCGTTCGCCGCGATCTGTGATTGGCTGTGTCCAAGGGACACGGCCAACACAGGGCTTCCCCGAAGCGCGCTCTAGAGCGTGAGCTGGGAACACCCAGAGGGGCGGCTGTCAAAAGACGGCAGGTTGGATATTCAGACCCGCGCTGTAGCCGTCATTCGGCTATAGCACGGGTCTGAAGTGGTTAATAAACACTCGGCTTTCACACTGAGACTGCAGGGGAGCCTTTTTTCAGGCACTTTACAGGTGCTATTTTTAGCCCAAATCACCTGAAAAATGCCCAAGTGTGAAAGGGGTCTAACTAGCCTCTGTAGCTGCAAGCACTGTGAATTAAATCATCCTCAAAATCAGAGATTTTAAAGTCAAGTTTTAATGAACCTACAGCACATGACGTTTGCATTACAAGGCTGGGAGGCAGCCAAGTCCTGTTGTAAATTCTAAGAATTCGATTTTCCACAGTGCCTGCAGCTACAGATGTCAGTGAAGGGTTATTTTAAAGTTCTTTTTTTGCACCTTAAACTTGTAAATCTCAACTGTCTGAGCACATGTGCACTTTAAGTATTAGATGTACAGCAGGGATAAATGAACTGGTCTTAGCAAACTAAAGCCTGTGCAGAATTATTTTTTCTTAACCTCTTGCTATGGATAACTGGAGCAAGTACGTTCTAGCAGACTAGGATTTTAAAATAGATTGTGCAGATTCACAAAGATGCAGTTTGGAAGTATAAAATATTAAATCAGCAAGGACCTAGAAATTCAGCTATATGCAAAATATAGTTTTACAGCATCATTTATACAGAGAATACAAAACCATGTGGTCACAAAGATCTGCTAGCAGTAGAGCAGAAGTAGCCTCATTTTTATCTCCTGCAGACAGGAGATAGACAAAGTAATCTGAGAATTGCAGAGAAATAGAGAAAACAAAAAACTGTGTGTAATTCACCGAGACATGCTGACAGACT
The DNA here is from genome assembly GCA_029574335.1 of Rana kukunoris. Lineage (NCBI taxonomy): Eukaryota > Metazoa > Chordata > Amphibia > Anura > Ranidae > Rana > Rana kukunoris. The sequence goes on from CM056052.1 coordinate 490,961,086, forward strand.
GCGCGAAAATGATTATTGTTGCAGTAGCAATACAATTAAAGGAAATCTCACACTGCGGATTCACATCAGGAATGTTCTGTAGGAAATATGATTGCCCAAATACTGAGACATTCCTAAAATAACTGTGTATTTTCTTACTGTGTTGTTTGATCCAAAATCCTTTCATATGCAGAAAAATATTTATGTGTATGTAATATTGTCAATTATTGTACAATTGCACAGAGCAATGGTTCTTTTAAGCAGTATATTCCAGTGCTTTACATCTTTATATTATTTATTTGCCATATTTCTATAGAGCCATCAAATTATGCAGCACTTTACAGAGTACATGAAATAATTCCTTTAGGCTCTGCCAGCGGCGGTGCGTCCATAGTGGGCGCAGGAGTGCCGCCCCCTCTCTCTCCTGCGCCGTCACTCAAGTGTACAATACATAGAGATTCATGCATTGCATGAATCTCTATGTATTGTCGCCGCTGCCGCCCACTATTCAGATGGCCGCCCCCCTGGTAAGCGCCGGCCACCTGAATAACATTAGTTGGTTGGTGTTTGGAAGTGGCTATCAGAGCCTGTTGGCTGTAATCGGCTTCCAAATAGTTAACCAGAGGACGCAGGGGGTGTGCGTTCCCTGGTTAACACTGGCTTGTCTCAGCGAATAAGCTTCACCGGGTCTGGTTACCGGTAAACTAATTGGCTGAAGCGCAAAAGTTACAGCGTCTACAAAATAGGGGATAGTTTTATGGCATTTTTATTTATAATTTTTTTTTTACTAGTAATGGCGGCGATCAGCAGTTAATCTGCCCAACAACAAATTGGCCAAAAAAAAAGCATAAAAATATGGAAAAAACCCAGCAAAATCACGTGCGCCAAAATGCACAGCAAAAGCAAACAGCATAAGGCCGCGTACACACGACCGAGAAACTCGTCGGGCTAAACTCATCGTTCCGCCCGTCGAGGTTCCCGTTCAGCTGTCGAAAAGCTCATCGAGACAAATTTCGCCATAGAACAACGAGGAAATAGAGAGAATGCTCTCTTTTTGGCTCGACGAGCTTCCCGACGGGATGCTCGGCGGAAAGTGTACACACGACCGGTTTTCTCGGCAGAATACGTCTCCCATCGAGGTTCTCGCTGGATTCTGCCGAGAAACTCGGTCGTGTGTACGGGGCCTAAGTGTGTACTGGGCCTTATGCTGGATACACGGATCAATTTTCAGATGAGAATATTCATAGGAAAAACCTTTGTACATTCGCTGAATGAAAGAATGTCGCTTGAAATGTTCACTTGCTTTTAACATTCTGTTTTAACCACTTGGGGCCAGATTCATAAAGAGTTACGACGGCGTATCAGTAAATACGATGTCGTAACTCAGAATCTGCGCCGTCGTATCTTTAAGCGCATGCTCAAAGTGAGATACGCTTAAATGTTGCCAAGATACGACCGGCGTAAGTCTCCTATGCCGTCGTATCTTATCTGCCTATTAACGCTGGCCGCTAGGGGCATGTACGCTGATTTACGCCTAGAATATGTAAATTAGAGAGATATGCCTATTCACGAACGTACGTCCGGCCGTCGCAGTAAAGATACGCCGTTTACGTAAGGCGTTTTGAGACGTAAAGATAAAGCACCAAAAAGATGGCGCAGCCAATGTTAAGTATGGCCGTCGGGACCGCGTAAAATTTTTCACGTTTTACGTCGTTTGCGTAACTCGTCCGTAAATGGGGCAGGACGTAAATTACGTTCACGTCAAAACCAATTAATCTTAGCGGCATCATTTGGAGCATGCGCACTGGGATACGTCCACGGACGGCGCATGCGCCGTTAGTTAAAAAATTAATTTACGTGGGGTCACACTTAATTTGAATAAAACACGCACACATCAAACACATTTGAATTCAGCGAGCTTACGCCGGCCCATTTACGCTACGCCGCGGTAACTTAGCTTTGTGAATACAGCACTTGCCTCTCTAATTTACGGCGGCGTAGCGCAGCTTTTGATTAATGGACGCCCGCAGTCTGACTGACTCTGCCTTTTACTTTTACCTTTGACTCTGTATTTTAAGGTATGGAGATCGTCGAAGTAAGGCATGCAATGGCACAGTGAGGTATGCAATGGCACAGTGAGGTATGCAATGGCACAGTGAGGTATGCAATGGCACAGTGAGGTATGCAATGGCACAGTGAGGCATGCAGTGAAACAGTGAGGCGTGCAATGAAACAGTGAGGCGTGCAATGAAACAGTGAGGCGTGCAATGGCACAGGGAGGCGTGCAATGGCACAGGGAGGCGTGCAATGGCACAGTGAGGCATACAAGGCACAGTGAGGTATGCAATGAAAGAGTGAGGCATGCAAGGAAACAGTGAGGCATGCAATGAAATACGCTATATAGGCATGCAATGAGATACGCTGATCCACGAACGTAGATGCACCCGGCCGCTTCATATACACGATTTGCGTAAGGCTTACGTCTGGCGTAAAGTTACCCCTCATATAGCAGGCACAGCTAATGCAAAGGTAGGGGCCAGGGAACCACACCGTCGAATTTTACGTTGCGTACGCCGTTTGCGTAGTTCTACCTGAATAGGGCAGTGCGTAGGTTACGTTCACCTCGTAGGCATTGCGCCGACGTATCTTACGGAGTATACGCAACGTGATTCTGAGCATGCGCGCGCATGTCCAGTTCGACCGGCCATTCATTTGCATGGGGTCACGCTTAATTTAAATAGATGACGCCCACCTCCTTCCTACTTTGAATTAGGCGGGCTTACGCCGGCCAATTTACGCTACGCCGCCGCAACTTACGGAGCAAGTGCTTTGTGAATACGTTGGCGTAGCATATATTCAATACGCTACGCCCGCCTAAAGATGCGCAAAGCTACCTGAATCTGGCCCGATGTGTTCACAGTATATACTGTATACTGCACTTTTAAAACCACGTATGTCTAGAAATACAGTAATCTGTTTTTATTAGAAGAGCTATTTTCATATGCTTAGTCATTTTTCCTAAGTCTCTACAGACATCACTGGGCTTGCTGGGAAAACTCTGCCTGGCAGTGTTGTCACTAATTAGTGCAATTTATAATAGAGTTGTTTATGTCTCATTAGGGATTCACTCGGTTAAAGGGAACCTCGCTGCAGAAAACAAACATTTTACATCATCTCATGTTGGATACTGAAGATTAGATATTCTCTTTGAAACCTATTGGGCCAGATTCAGGTAGAAGTTACGCGGCTTATCTCTAGATAAGCCGCGTAACTTCTAACCTACGCCGGCGTATCTGTTTTCTGTATTCAGAAAACAAGATACGCCGGGATTGAGTTAAGATACGAGCGGCGTCATTGTATTTCGCCGTCGTATCGGAACTGCAATTTTAAAATGGCCGCTAGGGGCTTTCCCGCTGATTTACGCCGAGAATATGTAAATCAGCGAGATACGGCAATTCACGAACGTACGCGAGCCCGACGCAGTCACTTTACGACGTTTACGTAAGGGTTTTCCCTTAAAGATAAAGCAACAAAAAGCAGGCGCATCCTATGTTAAGTATGGTCGTCGTGACCGCGTCGAATTGAAAAAGTTTTACGTCGTTTGCGTAACTCGTCCGTGAATGGGGATTGACGTCATTGACTTGACTCATTCAATTTTTTTTGTTTTTTTGTTTGAATTTTCACATCTATTGCGCAACTTGTTTTTTCTATATTTGCTTAATTTGTGTGTGTCTCACATTTAAAGTTGCAGCATCTTCATTATTTTGTTTATTGACAGTGCAGTATTACCACATCCTTTATTCTACATGTAACAATATAGAAAACTAGTTTAACACCAATAATCTAAGCCAGTGGTCTCCAAACTGTTGCACGGGGGGCCAAATGTGGCCCTTTGCTTACCTTTATCAAGACCTTGGGACACTATTCCCCCCACTGATACAAGTCACTGTTCCTTCTACACCATTAATGAGCAGGGATGAGCTTTATGTTCGGGTCGAACATGAGTTCGACTTGAACATTGGCTGTTCGCCCGTTCGCGGAATAGCAAAAAATTTGGGGTGTTCTCGGCAAATTCGAAAGCCGCCGAAAACACCCTTTAAAAGTCTATGGAAGGAATCAAAAGTGCAAATTTTAAAGGTTAATATGCAAGTTATTGTCATAAAAAGTGTTTGGGGACCCGGGTCCGACCCCAGGGGACATGTATCAATGCAAAAAGAAAGTTTTAAAAACAGCAGTTTTTGTTCGGGAGCAGTATTAACCCCTTCCCTGCCAGTGACATATACACGGCAATTAGTGCATTTTTATGGCAGTGATCGCTGTATAATTGTCACGGGTCCCATAAAAGTGTCAAAAGTGTCCATTGCAATGTCCGTTGTAAAATCTCAGATCAATGCCATTACTAATAGAAATAAAAAAAAATACGTAGAAGAATATATATTGGCATAAACTGATGAAGATTTTTTTTTTAAATTTGGGGGATATTTATTATAGCAAAAAGTAAAAAATATTATTTTTTTTTTCAAAATTGTCGCTCTTTTTTTGTTTATAGCGCAAAAAATTCAAACCGAAGAGGTGATCAAATACCACCAAAAGAAAGCTCTAAGGATGCAAACTTCATTTGGGTACAACATCGCACGACCATGCAATTGTCAGGAAGGGGGTAAAATCTTCCCGGGGTTAAACCTGGAAGAGGAGTGCCATTTTCTGGCAGACAAAACTTTTGATGGAGCATGAGGAACAGCAGCCAATTGAATGCAAGTATTATGCATTAACCACTTAAGCCCCGGACCATTTTGTAGCTAAAGGACCAGGCCACTTTTTGCGATTCGGCTCTGCGTCACTTTGACAATTGCGCGGCCGTGCAACGTGGCTCCCAAATAAAATTGACATCCTTTTTTTTCCCACAAATAGAGTTTTCCTTTGGTGGTATTTGATCACCTCTGCGGTTTTTATTTGTTGCACTATAAACAAAAATAGAGTGATAATTTTGAAAAAAATATATATATTTTTTTTACTTTTTGCAAATAAATATTTCCAAAAAATATATAAAAAAAATATATTTTTTTCCTTAGTTTAGGCCGATACGTATTCTTCTACATATTTTTGGTAAAAAAAAAAAAAAAATCGCAATAAGCGTTTATTGGTTTGCACAAAAGTTATAGCGTCTACTAAATATGGGATCGTTTTATAGCATTTTTATTTTTATTTTTTTACTAGTAATGGTAGCGATCTGCGATTTTTAACGTGACTGCGACATTATGGCACATTGGACACTTCTGACACATTTTTGGGACCATTGTCATACACTATACGAAAATTCGGCCGAAATTCGGTCGTTCAGACAGCTCTTTCGTTTTTCGGCCAGTTAATGGGCACAAAATCGATAATCGCTGGGATGTTTTTGAAAAAACGAAGGACACATTTGGAAGTTTTTTATTTATGTCCACTGAAGGATTTATCGGTCATTACATGATGGCACTATCGCTTGCGCTCACGACTGAATGTTCATTTTTCGAAAGTTCGTTCGGACGATTTTTCGTGGAGTGTATGGCCAGCATTATTGTGAAAATTACAATAGCAGTAAAGGGGTTAACCACTAGGTGGCGCTGTAGGGGTTAAGTGTTCCCTAAGTAGTGATTCTTACTGTAGGGGGCGTGGCTTGCTGTGACACGTCACTGATCGTGTTCCCGATGACAGGGAACACGATCAGTGACAGTGTCACTAGGCAGAGCGGGGAGATGTTGCGTTTACACTAACATCTCCCCATTCTAATAATCTCTCCATGAGACAATGGCGGGTATGCCCTCAGCGATCAAGTCCGCGGGACAACCGCAACAAGCAACAACCGCTTCTTAAAGGGGACGTACAGGTACGTCCTTTTGCCTGCCCGTGCCATGCTGCAGACATATATCTGCGTGCGGCGAGCTGCTTCATTTAAAGTGCCAGGCAAAGTGTTTTTAACAATACCTGGAATTCAGTTTTAAAGAATAAAAAAAAAAAAAAAGTTATATGGGTTGTCAAACCTGAGCTTGACCTATGCTCAGGGCTGCTGATAGGGGGGACCACCAGTCCTCCTGTAGGGGGCCCAGGCTCACAGGGGGGCCCAAACAGCAGAGGAAATCAGTGTGGTCGGATGAAGGGGCAATTACAGGATGCCCTATGTGACTCTCTGCAGCAGCTGAAAATCGGTTTCTCTCCCTCCCACCGACTTTCAGCTGCTGCAGGGAGAGACATAGACACAGCTTGCCAGCTTCCCTGACCCATTTAAAAAATAACAAATTGTAACCCTGTATTGTTTCAAACCCTTGTAAAATGTAATAAAATTCTTGGAATTGTATTACATAAAATTGTAATCCCTTGTAAAATGTAAGAAAATTACAAATATTTTGTAAAAATTTTAAAATATATTTTTTTCAAAACATTTTAATGTTTTTTTTTTATTATTATAAAAAAAAATCTGTTCAAAAATGTAAAAAACGATTTAAAAAGGACTAATTCACACAGCTTCTCCGTTATCTTTGTCTCCACTTAGAATGATTTTAGTATATTTTAAGTAAAAATCTTGGGGCAGATTCACAGAGAATTAGATTCTCGTAGCGTTTCCGAAATACACTACGCCGCCGTATTTTACCTGGCTCTACGTGGAATCCAGGTAGATTTTGTCCAGTAAACGACGGCGGCGTAGTGTATTTCTCCCGTCGCAATCCATCTACGCGAGTAGGGGGCGTGAAGGATTTAAAATAGGCGCGTTCCCGCGGCGATCGAACTACGCATGCTCCGTTCGCAAATTTCCCGCCGTGCATTGCGCGAAATCACGTCGTTACGTCATTCGTTGTTTGAGTAGCGTCGTTTACGGACATTTCTATTCCCGAACGAGTTACGTAAAAAAAAAAAATATTAAATTCGACGCAGGAACGATGGCCATACTTAACATGGGCTACGCACCGTTAGACCAGCAAAAAGCTGGTCTAACAGTACGTAAAAAAAAACAGACGTAAGCGATTGCGAAGACCGCTCGTATCTTCGTGGATCGCCGTAAAAACACATTTGCATATCCCGACGCATCAAAACGACGCGTACTCCTCCCAGCGGCCGCCAAAAATATCGCAGCGTAGATCCGAAGGCTTACAAAGACGTAAGCCTCTCGGATCGAAGCCCGAAGCCGCCGTATCATGGTTTGAGGATTCAAACTAGTGATAGGGGGCGCGCGAAATTTGAAATTACTCCTGTCTAACACCAGTTAGACAGGCGTAATTGCTTTATGAATCTGGGCCCTTGTTTTGATATATTTGAGGTGGGCCCTGCCAGGTAGGCTGTACGGGGCCCCGTGATTTCTAACAGCAGCCCTGCCTACGCTACAGGCTTATGCTGCCCCTGAGAACTCGCTCTGAGCTGGAATGCAAACCTTTAATATCCAATTATCTGAAATGCTCAGATCTTCTTCATTTCAAAAATAATTGCTTTGTTTGCAGCGAAGTGAAAAGGTAGTGTAGATGGAGCACGTGTGGTTGAGTTAGAATGGTGTCATCTGGGGATATCCATCTAAAAATATAGCAGAGATTTCCCTGGTAGCCGAGCGTGTGCTCGAGAGACTGCCGACAAGCACGGCTTGGTCACACCGACGTATTACTAAGTAATAGGCATGTAAACACAAAGCTGATGTTTGACTTGTTGGATGGATTATGGAATAAACAGACATTACCATCCCTGGTTTTCTCTTTAATCCTACCTGCAGAAAGCAATTATAGACGAGTACATTCACTAATTCTTAAAATAACAGACAGCAGGCAAACCAAACGCTCTAAATAAATGCAGAACTCTGCAACAAAACAAATAACACACTTACACACGCTCACCGGCCAGTTTATTAGGTACACCTGTTCAATTGCTTGGTAACACAAACTGCTAATCAGCCAATCGCAGGGCAGCAACTCAATGCATTTAGGCATCTAGGACTTGCTGAAGTTCAAACCCAGCATCAGAATAGGGAAGAAAGGGGATTTAAGTGACTTTGAACGTGGCATGGTTGTTGGTACCAGACGGGCTGGTCTGAGTATTTCAAAAACTGCTGATCTACCGGGATTTTCACGCACAACCATCTCTAGGGTTTACAGATAATGGTGGGGAAAAAGAGAAAATATCCAGTGAGCGGGGGTTATGTGGACGAAAATGCCTTGTTGATGTCAGAGGAGAACTAGCAGACTGGTTCAAGGTAATAGAAAGGCAACAGTAATTCAAATAACCACTCGTTACAACCAAGGTATGCAGAATATCATCTCTGAAAGCACAACATATCAAAACTTGAAGCAGATGGGCAACAGCAGCAGCAGACCACACCAAGTGCCACTCCGGTCAGCTAAGAACAGGTAACTGAGGCTACGATTTGCACAGGTTCATCAAAAATTGGACAATAGAAGATTGGAAAAACGTTGCCTGGCATTATGAGTCTTGATTTCAGCTGCGACATTCAGATGGGAGGGTCAGAATTTGGTGAAACAACATGAAAGCATGGATCCATCCTGCCTTCTATCAACAGTTCAGGCTGGTGGTGATGGTGGTGTAATGGTGTGGGGGATATTTTCTTGGCACACTTGGGGCCCCTTAGTACCAACTGAGCATTGTTTAAATGCCTTGGCCTACCTGAGTATGTCCATCCCTTTATGACTACAGTGTACCCATCTTCTGATGGTTCCTTCCAGCAGGATAATGCACCATGTCACAAAGATCAAATATTCTCAGACTGGTTAACTGAACATGACAATGAGTTCACTGTACTCCAATGGCCTCCACAGTCACCAGATCATAACCCGATAGAGTACCTTTGGGATGCGGTAGAACAGGAGATCATGGACGCGCAGCCGACAAATCTGCAGCAACTGCGTGATGCTATTATGTCATTATTGACCAAAATCTCTGAGGAATGTTTCCAACACCTTGTTGAATCTATGCTATGAAGAATTAAAGCAGTTCTGAAGGCAGGTCTGAAGGCAAAAAGGGGTCCAGCCTGGTGCTATGCAAGGTGTAGCTAATAAAATGACCGGAGAGTGTGTGTGTATATATGTATGTATGTATATATATATATATATATATATATATATATATATACACACACGTTATTATTATTAGTATTATAATAATACTAATAATAAATATAAATATATATACACACACGTTATTATTATTAGTATTATAATAATACTAATAATAAATATATATATATATAAGGATTGCACCGATACCAATACGAGCATCGGTACTGAGCAAATGCTCCGATGCTTGATCTGATACCTGAACAGTCAGGGGTGATCGGTGGGAAAGTTACAAGCACCGATCTCTGTGTATAGATTTCAATAAAGCAGCCGACAGCTGCTTCACCTCCTCTCCCTCCCGCTGCTTTATTGAAATCTATACAGGGGGATTGGTGCTTGTAACTTCCCCCACCGCTGCACCGATCACCCCTGACTGTCCCCGTATCCTCCTTCAGTCACCCTCTGTGTTCTCCTTCTTGCTCCTCCAGTCCCCCCCCCCCGGTCCGCTTCGGTGCCTTTGTCCTCGATCTGTCAGGATGGAGAGCGGAGGAAGGAGTCAGTAAATCTGTCATTTACCGACTCCTTCCCTCTCCGTCCATTCATAACTGAGCATTGTAAACTGTGTTTATGATGCTTCAGTTTATGAATGGAGAGGAGTCTGTCTCCTGTCCATTCATCTCTAGTGCAGCAGAGGTTGCAGAGGAAGGAACTGGGGAATCTGTGTCCTCAGTCCCTTTTCCCTGTCACAAAAGGGAGCTGTCAGGGGTCTGTTAAGGCTCATGATATCTCACTAAAGCCCCCCAACAGGGCTGATAAAAATTTTAAAAAAAGAATTGCAATAAATAAATAAATATTTAAAAGGTTAATTTCTAAAAATAATAATAAAATATAATTAAAAAAAAACACAGACATCACCCCCCCCCCCCCTCAAAAAAAGAAGCATTGTAAAAAAAAAAAAAGTAAATAATAATAATAAATAAATAACTGACACAGTCCATGGCCAGAATAAATTATTATTCTGGTCAATGAAATTAATTAATGCCCAAGCACATGACATAACTAGACGCACCTAGATAGACATTTACAAGCATTAAGTGTTTTTTTTTTTTTTTTTTGGTGGGCAGATGCCCTGCTGTGTGCATGCGACCTTACTGACCGGCTCCCTTTAAATAAGCCTAATGCCGCGTACACACGGTCGTTTTTTGCGATGAAAAAAAACGAAGTTTTTTAAAAAGTCATTTAAATTGATCGTGTGTGGGCAAAACGTCGTTTTTTGTCTTAAAAAAAAAAACGACCAAAAAAAAAATTCCAACATGCTTGAATTTTTTGTGTCGTTTTTCAAAACGTCGTTTTTTGTTTCACAAAAAGTCACCGTGTGTAGCAAAAACGTCGTTTAAAACGACGTTTTTCAACCCGCGCATGCCCAGAAGCTAGTTATGAAGCGAGCTGGTGAACGTAACCTCGCTTTTTGTGAAAAAAACGATGGTGTGTATGCAACATTGTCTTTGAAAGTGACGTTTCAAAAACGTTGTTTTTTACTTCACAGAAAACGTCGTTTTTTTCATCACAAAAAATGATCGTGTGTACGCGGCAGAAGAGCATGCAATTTGTACATAAAGAATACACAATTATTACCAAAACAGCAGAATTTGCTAAATATTCCATCGTCAAGCACAGAAATATAAATAAATTACCTTCCCAACAAGTGCCGGAATATTTGTAGAGTTTGTGGCAAAGCCCATACTGAAGACCATTGCCATCTCTACGTTGAGGAACTCCGCCACCAAATCCTCCAGCTCTTGATGTTTATCCAAATGCCCTGAAAAGGAATACTGTAATTAACATGTGTTTTAATAACCCTGGATAATAGGAACACGGAAGATTATCACAAATACCCTTCACCTAATTACCCAAGAATGAAGCAAGTTTGTCACAGTTTATATGGACGTCCCCTATGTAAGCATTGTGTAATCCAGTCTGTTCACCTGACGACAGACTGTCAGCCCATGGTGGAATTCAGAGTATGAGGAAAATGTATGGAAACAAAATACATTTCTGTCATGTGACTCACAAAGTCCCTTGGGCTATAAGTAGTTGTGGTGTATATGGAAACAAGTCTTGTCTGGCATAGAGACACATATAGATCTTCTATGACCCTTGTGAAAAATAGATAAACACAGATCCATTCCAACCTGGAGCTGTTCTACTGCATTGCAATATTGGTATAGTGTTACATCTGGATCAAGAGGAAGTTGGAGAATAATTAGGAGAATAATAAACAACTAAAAGCTATCATCTCTGGCTCCGTTCACATCTTGGCGTAGGAGAAACGCACGCAGAAACAAGTCGCTCTGCTAATGTTTCTGCAAACGCACTTTTGGTGCCATTATCTTTTATTGTCACCCCCCACGTGTAGCAGTCAAGCGTTTTCCATGCCAAAGCACACTTCATTTATTACCAAAAGTTTGGTACACTGGCTTCTTTGGCGTATTTTTGGAGTAGAATGGCGCTGCTCCAAAAACATGCTGCAAAGGCGTGCAAAAAATGAACTTTGGGAAGAGATGTGAACAAGGCCTCAAAGTAGGTTATGGATTAGGCAACTTTGAACATTAACCAATCAATCTAAATACGATTTTTTTTTTTAGAACCATACTCACCTAGGTGGAAGCAGCATCGCTCCAATGCATCTGTCCCCCGCTGGCTCTAACACTGAGAACTGAGTGATTAAACACAGCCGATCGCTCGCTTCTCACAGCTCTGTAAACAGAGAGCTGCTGACTGTCAGTCAAAGGCTGAGCCAGGTGCCAGTCCAGGGATTTGGGCAGATCCCAACTCTATAATTGTTATGATGCCGGAGACTGGACCGACTCTGTGACGTCAGCAGAGGGCGGACTTCAGCCCACTCTCTGCTGAAAACGGGTCACAGGAGTGCAAAACAAACTGTGATCCACAGAAGTATAGCCAAACAAGTTTTAGCTGTACTTCTCCTTTAAAGTAAATCTGTTTACTGAAGAAACCTTAATCAGACGAAACATGTAGGACTGCAAGTTGGTGACTTACAAGGAGAAAGTGCACTGCGTTGTATTCTCTTTCCCTTTTTTTAATGCTATGTAATTTATGAATAAACTTTATATATTTTTATATAACTTATTTAATTTTTCTTTGTTCTATCTCATAAAGTCATATATTAAAGCACCGTTAAAGTCCCACGCATCTCCCTCGTCTTTGGGGTTTCTATACAATTATTCTATAGGGATGTAGGTGCTATATACTCACTTTTTTCAAGTGCTCACTCTGTAGTTTCTTTATCTATCACTAATACCTAGTTAAAACAATGAAAACATTTAAAAGTGCACAATCCCTTCAGGGGAGAAAAAAACTTTGAGTTGAAAGCAAGACACAAATAAAGGAGGAGTCAATAGAGACACTTGATCCAAGGGGAATTTATTGCACTTTGGATAGATGTTATCTTATTTCATGCTGTGTGTTCAGTGAAAGGAAATCTCTTGAATGGATAATAGTCAAAAAAATTAAATATAGGTTTTAATCACTCCCTAATCTACCTCCCCCACCTTTACAAATCACCACCTTAAAGCTGTGACTGGGTCAAGGCAGGAGATACTTATACAAGATAAGAGATACTTAGGGTTCTCATCTGAAGGGTGGCGATGTCGCCGTCTCCGGGTAAGTATATTTTCTCCCTTTTGTGCTTTTTTTTTTACAGCTTTAAAGCTGAAGTTTAGTATATTTTTTAGGGATACGGTGCCAAACCCATTAGTTATGTGCAATGGTGTGTATCCCATTCCCTGCATCTGGTTGCTTATGCTAAAAAAACTTCCCTGTAATGTCTCCTCCACAGCCACCGGATAATACCTTGAACGGCTGTCTTCCAATTCTGCAAAGGTGAACAGCGCCGCTTGTCCATCCACTTCTGCCCACTCTGCCTTTTATATTGCAACTCTTACTACACTCCCACAATGCATCCTGTTCTGTGAATGAGTGGAGGAGATTTTGTCATTCTACTGCTCCTCCTGCATACACAAAATGCATTGTGTAAGAGGTAATATTTGTTCTGTGAATGGCAGAGAGAGCAGACGAGTTGTGCAACTTTTCTCAGTAGCAGCTGCTGCTGTTAACCTTCACAGAGATGGAAAATAGCTGCTCAAGTTAATGTGTTTTATACAGACACAAACATATATACTGAACTTCAACTTTGATGCACGGTTTTGTAAAGGGGGGGGGGGCAAGGGGCAGTATGGAATAGGAAGAACTTGCCTTTTAGTACAAGGTCTACTTTGCCTTCAGCTCAAGCTTTGTTGTTGGAAACCTAAAGTGCCTGCTTTTACCTTTACCGGGCTCCTCTGCAACCCCACTGAGGTTAGCTTGGACGAGCTATAACTGTGTCTAACTTAGATTAACTTGGGGAATTCAATAAAAAAAAAAAAAGGAAGGATATTTATGATAGAAGGGACCCTATTGGTCTCTTCTGTCATAACTGCTTGTGCATGTGCAGTTCAGCATACATTGACAACCTCTCTGTGCTATGATGATGTGACTCCTGTGCACACGAGCAGGAGAAAGGTCATTGAAGCCCAGCCAATCAAGTAGCTGAAGAGTCTGAACCCAGAAGGAAGACCAGAACAAGAGGGAAGCGCCCATGACACCACTTCGCAGGAGAGTATCGCTCGCCAAGTAGGTCTGCCATAATATGCTGTGCATACTAGTACATGGCACAAAGCTCCTGGGGGGCCATTTTTCTTTTTTTTTTTTTCTCTTATTTTTAATGACCAGGTTTATTTCCACTTTAACAACTGTTAACACAAAATATTAGCCAAACATGCGGTGCATTGTATTCACTGTCAGGAAAAACTAACTGCCATATTCATGGGTTGGCCATACCTATATTTGCTCATCACATATACAGAGGGCCAGATTCTCATATATTTTCGGTGGCGTAGCGTAAGCCATTTACACTACGCCGCCGCTGCGTACTAGAGCAAGTGCTTTATTCTCAAAGCACTTGCTCCGTAGTTTTCGCCGGCGTCTCGTAAATGGCCAAGCGTAAACCCGTGCAATTCAAATGGGGCGGCTTGTATTTAAATTAAGCGCGCCCCCGCGTCGAACGAACTGCGCATGCGCAGTGCGCATGCTCCAGCTCACGTCGGGAAGCGTCGTTGAAACCGACGTCAAAACGATGTGAGCGTCATTTACGCAAGTCCCTATTCGCGAACGAGTTAGTAAAACGACGTAAGTGACGGAAAAAGCCGACGCTGACTCGACGCCATACTTAACATGGCATCCGACGGGACCCGACGGCATCCGACGGTAGTTCGTAAGGTTACTCCACATAGAAGCTGGGGTAACCTTACGCGGACAAAAACGACGTACGCGACGACGGGGCGGCGTAAAAGCGATCGGGAATCGGCGTACTACCTCATTTGCATATGCTAAGCATCATTTGCATAGATACGAGGACAAAAAAAAGGCGATACGACGGGGTATCTGAGATACTCCGTCGTAACGCCTCTGAGAATCTGGCCCAGAATGTTTTTTTCTAGGTGTTCTGTGCTAATTCTCTTATCATGCTGCAAGTCCCCTAAAGAGTGTCTGTCCAACTAGAAAATAAGACCGTCTGCAGTTTCTAATGATATCAAGCATCCACAATACACCCAACAGTTTGCCTAGGCCTAACAAAGAAGCTTGGGGGAATTTTTTATTTTTTTTTGACAAAATAAATAAATTCAAATCTGAAAAGTGCTTTATTTATTCATTTAAAGTGAAAATGACAGGTCCACTTTAAAACAATCTAAAAAACAGAATTCTACTCAACCAGTGTGCCTAGGCTTGGCATTAGAACACATGAGCTCAGAAGCAGTATGTTTTGTTTAGTGGCAAGAATGAGTTTCTTTCGTAATGCTGACATGCCCTGCCGTGTAAATTTTAATGCATTAACGTTAATTATAATTTTGAGCTTGACAACAAAGCCATAATTGATGTACTGTATATGTAAACCCAGTTACTAAATCCTCATATAATTAATTAGAACTGGCAATCCTGCTGGTGACAACTTACTGTCCCTGTCTCCCAGATATTCTCCTGTGTTGTCACCTGTCACAATGGCTTCCAATGGAGACTACAAATGGTTTTAACATATATGGTTCACTATTGTTACCAATACCAACCTTGAGAAATGCCATTCAGCCATCCTTGAACTAAATACATATAGAAAAAAAGCAGCTGCAAAGAGCCGGCGATCAGCAGCATTGCGATGCAACAAAGGATGAAAAGAAGGTGAAAATAAGCATTTTATTAAAAAAAATAAAAAAAACATGCCGGGCCAGATTTAGCAAAGAAGTACGCCGGCGTATCTCCAGATACGCCGCCGTAATTTCAAATGTGTGGCGTTGCATCTTTGCGTCGATTCACAAAGCGAGATACGCCGAAAAACATGGCTTCAGCCGTCTGACGTAACTTGCCTACGCCGCTGTATCATGGGCGCATAGTTACGCTGGACGCATTCGCATTAGAAATATGCAAATTAGTAAGATACACCGATTCACGAACGTAGATGCGCCCGGCCGCTTCATATACGCAATTTGCATAAGGCTTACGTCCAGCGTAAAGTTACTCCTGCTATAGCAGGCGCAGCTAATGCAAAGGTATGGACCAGGGAACGACACCATCGAATTTTACGTCGCATATGCCGTTTACGTAGTACTACGTGAATAGGGCTGTGCGTAAGTTACGTTCACTTCATAGGCATTTACGCTGACGTATCTTAGGGAGTTTATGCAACGTGATTCTGAGCATGCGCGCGCATGCCCAGTTCGACCGGCCATTCATTAGCATGGGGTCCTGCTTCATTTAAATAGATGACGCCCACCTCCTTCCTACTTTGAATTAGGCGGGCTTACGCCGGACAATTTACACTACACGGCCGCAAATTACGGAGCAAGTGCTTTGTGAATACAGCACTTGCCTTTCTAAGTTGCGGCGGCGTAGCGTATATTCGATACGCTACGCCCGCACAAAGATACGCTATGCTACCTGAATCTGGCCCGCCAGTTGTTTATGATACACAGTGATTCACGTCTACAAGTCGTCCAGAACACAGCAGCCAGACTGGTAACGGGAGAAAAACCCTGGGAATCGATCACCCCGTTCCTGAGGACCCTCCATTGGCTACCCGTGAAGGATCGGGTTTCAAAACCCTCTGCCTCACTCACAAATGCACACAAGGAAACGCTCCGCAATACTTATGCGAGAAAATAAAGCACTACACCCTGAGCCGCCCCCTTCGATCAACTAACCAAAACCTCCTCCACATCCCCAAGACCCGCTACAAATCAAAAGGAGAACGAAGATTCGCAGTCCAAGGACCACGGCTATGGAACGCTCTACATCCGCATGGAAGAAAACCATCTGGCCTTCAGGGAGAAGCTTAAGACCCATCTCTTCTGAAGACACAAGGCCGAGACTGGCTGGAAAAAGCGCCTTGAGGTGATTTAGTTTGCATTTGCAGCGCTACACACAAGTTACTCACTCACTCACTTATTTGGCAAACTAAATATAATTCAGTTAGGGCTTACATATACTTTAAAATTCATTGTGTAGCGTGCGTCAAGGAGCGCCAATATGCAAACAGCACTTTGTCATGTGCCTCACCAATAGATGGACCAATCACTAGGGTCATGTCACACTAGCAATACAGTCACTGGCAACTTCCCAGTGCTAAAATTGTTAAAAACAATAAAAAAAAAAAAAATCCCAAACTGCTCCCTTGGCTGGATAAGTGAGAAATTGCTACCTTACTAATACAAATAGAGCACTAAGTCACAGGCAGGGAAAGGAAACCTGACTGTTAAACAGAACATCTGGCTGCAGTCATTTTTGGAGGAAATTAGTTGGACTAATTATATAGAATATGTAATTTCACATGCTAGTTTCCTGACTAAGGTCCCTTTCACACGTGCGGATCGTTCGTCCGTTTTTCACGGATGAATAACGGACCGCAATGCTTCCCTATGGGATAGCGGACGTTAGCGGATGAGCATCCGCTAACGTCCGTTTACATCCGTCACCGTTAAGCTTCGTTTTTTTGAACGGAGTAAAACCCTATTTTTCTTCCGTCATAAAAACGGAACGGACGAAAAACGGATGTTAGCGGACGATCCGTTTAACATCCGATCCGCTAACATCCGTTTTTCATCAAAATATGTACTAAAAATAAAGTTCAAACCAAAAAAAAAAAAAACAGATGAAAAAACGGATGAAAAACCTGATGAAAAACCTATGACAACTGATGAAAAACGGACGAAAAAACGGATCAACTGATGATAAAAAAACGGATCTAAAAAACGGTCCGCACGTGTGAAAGAACCATTAGGCCGCGTACACACAAGGGGATATGTCCGCTGAAAATGGTCCGATGGACCGTTTCAGCAGACATCTCCGCTCGTGTGTATGGGCTAGCGGACAGATTTGTCCACCCGACAGATTTCAAAGCAAGCTTTGAAATCTATCCGGTGGGGATCTGTCCGCCCGACATGTCTGCTGGTTAGTACACTTACCAGCAGACATGTCGTCCCCCACCGCCGCCGCCGAATGGATTCGGCGCATGCGCGGAAGTGTTTTACTTCCTGGTGCGGTGACGTGGCGGTGACGCGGCGGCGTCAACGTCACCGCCGCGTCACCGCGCCGTCCGGCGGCGGGGAATTTGATCCGATGGTGTGTACACGCCATCGGATCAAACTCCCGATCGGACATTTCCGATGGAAATGGTCCGCGGACCGTTTTCATCGGATATGTCCGATCGTGTGTATGGGGCCTAAGACATTCAGACAACTAGCATTTCCAGAAGAACAAGAAAGGCAGAGTACAGCTGTAGGTAGGGGCAATAACCAGTTGTTTGTTACTGATGTAATATTGGTGAGGAGACACACTGGACACATTTTCTGCCATAGTGCTATATGCTGGTTGTTCAGCGTGCCCCGGTGCCTTTAAGGAGAGGGGGGCTACCTCCAGGCTCACCTACCCACTATCTATCCATTCGAATGCATTTGCTTCTACCATGGAGGCTCTCGTAAATGTACAACAAATAGGACTGCAGAAATATTGGGGTGGACTCTTACCAGGGAGTCTGGACCCTTTATTACAAGGGTCAAACAGGCTTGATGAAAATATCCCGATAGGGGTCATTAGCAAGGGATGTACAAAGGAACCATGTCAGGAACAGCTCCAGAGCATCCAGGGGACTCCACGCAAATGACGATCGTGTAGTCGTGTAGTCCGATCCAAATAGAATATAAAACACTGGATAGTATAAAACCTCTTAAAGGGGTTGTAAAGGTAAAAAAAAAATCCCTAAATAGCTTCCTTTACCGTAGTGCAGTCCTCCTTCACTTACCTCATCCTTCGATTTTGCTTTTAAATGTCCTTATTTCTTCTGAGAAATCCTCACTTCCTGTTCTTCTGTCTGTAACTCCACACAGTAATGCAAGGCTTTCTCCATGGTGTGGAGTGTCGTACTCACCCCCTCCACAGTCTGCGAGCAGGAGACCACCATTGGTGGTCAGTGTTGATCTGACCCTTACATTAGTGTTCAGTGGTAATGGTCACATCTACACTGACCACCAATCTAAGGGTCGCATCTACAGCGATGTAAGGGTCACATCAACACTCGCCACTAATTCAAGGGTCAGATCAAATCTGACCAACAATGTAAGCGGCACATCTACACTGACCACTAATGTAAGGGATTGCATCCACACTGGCCACCAATAAGGGTTCACTACAGTTTTCACTCTCTATGGGGTTCTTTTGGGCTATTTTGTATTTGTGATTCATGATTATTAAGAAAAAACACTATTTAATTTAACCTACAACACACTGATCACACTAATATACCAAGCGATAGAAGATTGAGACAGGCTGACACAGTATTTGTTTCCTGGTAGCTTTTCATAGCTCCAGAAGAATATATACCAGAACGGTTGGTCATGTGACTCGCCAGCATCTGGGACAATGACGTTGCAGGATGTCATACAAAGATAAACAATTCAACACTGCGAATCAGGCTTTTCCACAGTTTTCAGAAACCTGCTGCAAACGTAACATTGTGGAAGAAATCCTGCAAAGTCACAGGCAAGGAAAGGAAACCTGTCTGTCATCAGTAGACATGTGCACAACAAAAATTTTCGTATTTTTTTGTTCCGTTTTGTCTCGTTCCGTAGATTCGTAAAGATTCGTAACTTCGTAAGATTCAAGTTTTCCTATTCGGACCCGTTCGTATTTTGTAAGACGCAAGTTTTCCTATTCGGATCCGTTCGCATTTTCGTAACAGTTTTATTTTCGTTTATACTGAATGATTCGTAATTCTGTCTACTTTATGTTCGTTGATTCGAAATTCGTAATTTTGTTAGATAATAATTTTCGTTTAATGGATTCGTAAATTTGTACTTTCGTAAATACATAGCAACACACGGCTAATCCACATTAAGATATGCTTTCTCTTAAGCCCCGTACACGGTCTGAATTTTTGCCAACAAGGTGACTCAGCACAAAAGAGATAAGCTGATTGGCTAAGATATTAAGTAAGATACATCACTTACTAACTACACTGCCCATTCGAAAGAACGTTACAACTTACAAGTACACAAATTTACGAACAGACAAAGAAACAGATTTACAAAACACACAAATGAAAATACAAACATACGAATGAAAATACTAACAGACAAAGGATTTAAAATGCGGAATGCAAATCGTTCGTTATAGATGTAATTTTCGTTGTTTCGTATTTTAGTAAGATTGTCCATTCGTACTTTCGTATTTTTGTTTGTTCGTTATTTTGCTTATTCGTAATTCCGTAATTTTCGTATTTTGGGTCTTTCAGCTATTCGGATGTTCGAATTGATACGAATGTACGAATACTAACAAATTCGTATGAAAATCCATTCGTTACGAACGGGAACGCACATATCTAGTCATCAGATAAATGTGGGGGTTGGCACCACTAACCAGATCCAAAATACTATTTGCTTGGCTGTTGCACAGAACATCTAGCTACAGTAATTTTGGAGGAAATGAGCTGGACTAATTATGAAGAATAGGACATTTCACATGCTAGGTTTCTGACCTAGACTTCCAGGCAACTAGCATTTTCAGAAGAACAGGAAAGGCAGAGTACAGAGGGAGGCCTTTCTCAACTGGGCTTCAGAGGAACCCGACGTTGCTAGTGGTTTCTCCAGACGAGAGCAGTGTCAGACTGATCTCCCGCCTACACTGACCACTAGGGATGAGCCGATGCTCAAGTCTAACGTAATAAAGAACAATTTGGGGTGTTCGCGGCAAATTCAAAAGCAGCGGAACACCCTTTAAAAGTCTATGGGAGAAATCAAAATGCCAATTTTAAAGGCTTATATGTATGGTATTGTCATAAAACAGTGTTTGGGGACCTGGGTCCTGCCCCAGGGGACATGTATCAATGCAAAAAAAGTTTTTTGGGAGCAGTGATTTTGATAATGCTTAAAGTGAAAAAAGAATGTGAAAAATTCCTTTAAATGTTGTACCTGGG
The DNA here is from genome assembly GCA_029574335.1 of Rana kukunoris. NCBI lineage: Eukaryota > Metazoa > Chordata > Amphibia > Anura > Ranidae > Rana > Rana kukunoris. The sequence goes on from CM056052.1 coordinate 490,981,669, forward strand.
GGGTGCCTATAGTATGCCTGTAAAGTGGAACATTTTCCCAGTGTTTAGAACAGTCCCTGCACAAAATGACATTTCTAAAAGGAAAAAAAGTAATTTAAAACTTGTGGCTATAATGAATAGTCGGGTCCTGGGAATAAAGTTAAAAGTCAAAAAAGGCCATGGGTCCCCCCCAAATTCCATACCAGGCCCTTCAGGTCTGGTATGGATATTAAGGGAAACCCTGCGCCATTTAAAATAAACGGCGTAGGGGTCCCCCCAAAAATCCATGCCAGACACTTATCCGAGCACACAACCTGGCATGCCGCAAAAAAGGAGGGGGGACGAGAGAGCGCGACCCCCTCCTGAACTGTACCAGGCCTCATGTCCTCAACATGGGGAGGATGTTCCCCTCTGACGCAACAGGAATGCCTCTAGTCCCTCTTCTCAAGAATGCACAAGCACAGTCATGAGAATAACCATCTAAATTATTCAGAGAAGGATTGGGAGAAAGTGCTGTGGTCAGATCAGACCAAAATTGAGCTCTTTGGCATTAACTTGACTCACCGTGTTTGGAGGAAGAAAATTCTGACTATGACCTAAGAACACCATCTCTATAGTCAAGCACATAGGTGGAAACATGATGCTTTGAGGCTGTTTCTCTGCTAAAGGTACAGGCTGAATTTGCCACATTGAGGGGCCAATGGACAGGGCAATGTATTGTAAAATCTTAGACGAGAACCTTCTTCCTTCAGTCAGAACACTGAAGATGGGTCGTGAATGGGTCTTCCAGCATGACAATGACCCAAGACAACAAAAGGAGTGGCTGAGGAAGAAGCGCATTAAGGTCACGGAGTGGCCTAGTCAGTCTCCAGACCCTATCCTATAGAAAATGTTATGGAAGAAGCTGGAACTTTAAGTTGCCAAGAGACAGCTAAGAAACCTTAAAGATTTAGATTGGACCAAAATCCCTCCTGAGATGTGTGGAAACCTGGTAACTAACTACAAGAAACGTCTTACCTCTGTGCTTGCCAACAAGGGTTTCTCCACCAAGTACTAAGTCATGTTTTGCTTGGGTATCAAATACTTATTTTACTTACTGAACTGCAACTCAATCTACAGCATTTGTTTTATGTGGCTTTTTTTCTGAATTTTTAGTTGATATTCTGTCTCCATCAGTTTAAATGCACCTATGATAAAATTATAGACCCTTCTTTTTTCTGTAAGTGGGCAAACTTACAAAATCTGCAGAGGGTCAAATAATTGTCTTCCCCACTGTAGGTCACATTCACACTGACCAATATATAGGTCAGATTCACACTAACCACCAATGTAAGGCCGCGTACACACCATCGGACATATCCGATGAAAACGGTCCGCGGACCATTTCCATCGCATATGTCCGATCGGGAGTTTGATCTGATGGCGTGTACACACCATCGGATCAAATTCCCCGCCGCCAGCGGGCGCGGTGACGTGGCGGTGACGCGGCGGTGACGTTGACGCCGCCACGTCACCGCACCAGGAAGTAAAACACTTCCGCGCATGCGCCGAATCCATTCGGCGGCGGCGGCGCGGCGGCGGTGGGGGACGACATGTCTGCTGGTAAGTGTACTAAGCATGCTTTGAAATCTGTCGGGTGGAGAAATCTGTCCGCTAGCCCATACACATGAGCGGAGATGTCTGCTGAAACGGTCCATCGGACCGTTTTCAGCGGACATATCCCCTCGTGTGTACGCGGCCTAAGGGTCAAATTTACACAGACCACTAATGTATAGGTCATGTCTACACCAACTGTAAATGTAAGGGTTTATGTTTACATGGACCACCAATGTAAGTGTCATATCTTTACTGACCGCCAATGTAAGGCGGCGTACACACGACCGAGAAACTCATCGGGCTAAACTCATCGTTCCGCCTGTCGAGTTTCCCGTTCAGCTGTCGAAAAGCTCATCGAGCCAAATTTCCCCATAGAACAACGAGGAAATAGAGAGAATGCTCTCTTTTTGGCTCGAAGAGCTTCCCTACGGGTTGCTCGGCTAAAAAAGTGTACACACGACCGGTTTTCTCGGCAGAATACGTCTCCCATCGAGGTTCTCGCTGGATTCTGCCGAGAAACTCGGTCGTGTGTACGCCGCCTAAGAGTCATATCTTTACTGACCGCCAATGTAAGGAACTGCTTCCACACTGACCACCAATGTAAGGAGCTGCTTCCACACTGACCACCAATGCAAGGAACTGCTTCCACACTGACCACCAATGTAAGGAGCTGCTTCCACACTGACCACCAATGCAAGGAGCTGCTTCCACACTGGCCACCAATGAAAGGAGCTGCTTCCATACTGACCACCAATGCAAGGAGCTGCTTCCACACTGGCCACCAATGAAAGGAGCTGCTTCCATACTGACCACCAATGAAAGGAGCTGCTTCCATACTGACCACCAATGAAAGGAGCTGCTTCCATACTGACCACCAATGAAAGGAGCTGCTTCCATACTGACCACCAATGAAAGGAGCTGCTTCCACACTGACCACCAATGAAAGGAGCTGCTTCCATACTGACCACCAATGAAAGGAGCTGCTTCCACACTGACCACCAATGAAAGGAGATGCTTCCATACTGACCACCAATGAAAGGAGCTGCTTCCATACTGACCACCAATGTAAGGAGCTGCTTCCATACTGACCACCAATGAAAGGAGCTGCTTCAACATTGACCACCAATGAAAAGAGCTGCTTCCACACTGGTCACCAATGTATGGGTCACATATACTGACCATCTAAAGTATGTGTGGGTCACATCAACACTGACCATCTATGTAAGGGTCTCTACACTGACTGCCAATGTAAGAGGTTGCTTCCACACTGCCCACCAATATAGGGATCACTACAGTTTGCACACTCTTCTTTTTCTGGATATTTTGTATTTGTTTCATTTCATGATTATTAAGAAAACAACCACATTATTTAGCCTACAACATACTGGTAACACTAATGTACCACATGATGTAGGTCTAATAATTTTAATGGGGGTTTTCTGAGATCTGTAAACCATTTAAAGGTTTCCTATGTGGTAAAAGGTTGAGAGGCTGACACATAGGGCCAGATTCAGGTAGAAATGCCTATCTTTAGGCATGTCTAGCGTCTGGATTTTAAACTAGGCCGCCGCAACTTTTTCAGGCAAGTGCTTTATTCTCAAAGCACTTGCCTGTAAAGTTGAGGCGGCATAACGTAAAAGACCCGGCCGAATTCAAATTCGGCGGGTAGGGGGCGTGTATTATTTAAATGAAGCGCATCCCCGTCCCGAAGGAACTGCGCATGCGCAAGCCGTGAATTGATCCCAGCGCGCATGCTTCAAATCTCGACGTCAAAACGATGCACTTACGCAAAGCCCTATTCGCGTTTTACATAAACGCCGGCACACCGTCCATACTTAACATTGGCTGCGCCTCATATAGCAGGAATTACATCACGACGGTACTACGCTAACGCAAACGACGTAAAAAAATAGCGCCGGCCGGGCGTACGTTCGGGATCATTTACATATTTTAGACGGGAACGCCACCTAGCGGCCAGTCTAAAATATGAAAATAAGATTAGACAGCGTAAGAGACTTACGCATGTCTGATCTAAGGAAAATCTATGCTAAACTGATTTTATGAATCAGTGGCATAGATTGGAGGCCTAAAACGCAGAGATAAGACGGCTTATCTGGAGATAAGCCGACTTATCTTCTACCTGAATCTGGCCCATTGTATGTATTTCCTGGCAGGTTTTCATAGCTCCAGAAGTATATATACTAGAACGGTTGGTCATGTGACTCACCAGCATCTGGGTCAATGCAGGATGTCATACAAAGATAAACTATTCAACACCTTGAATCAGGTTTTTCCACAGTTTTCCGAAAACCTGCTATAAATGTAACATTGTGGAAGAAAAGCTGCAGAAAATTACAGGCAAAGAAAGGAAAACGGTCATCAGATAAATATGGGGGCTGGCAATAGTCACTAACCACATCAAAAGTACCATTTGCTTGGCTGTTGCACAGAACATCTAGCTGCAGTCATTTTGGAGGAAATGAGCTGGACTAATTATGAAGAATAAGACATTTCACATGCTAATTTTCTGACCAAGACATCCAGGCAACTAGCATTTTCAGAAGAACAGGAAAAGCAGAGTACATATAGAAGCCTCTCTCAACCGGGCTTCAGTGGAACCCTGAGATATCTCTTGAAGTTTCTAGTGGTTTCTTAAGACAGGAGCAGTGACAGATTGATCTCCTGCCTACACTTGCCAATGTAAGTGTAACATATACACGAAGTACCAGTGTATGGCTCACATCTACATTGACCACCATTATAAGGGTGACGTCTACACTGACCACCAATGTATAGGGCATATTTACACTAACCACCAATGTATAGGGCATATTTACACTGACCACCAATGTATAGGGCATATTTACACTGACCACCAATGTATGGGTCATGGCTACACTGACTGCCAATGTAAGGGTTTGTGTTTACATGGACCACCAATGTAAGGGTCACATTCACACTGACCACCAATGTATAGGGCATATTTACACTGACCACCAATGTATGGGTCATGGCTACACTGACTGCCAATGTAAGGGTTTGTGTTTACATGGACCACCAATGTAAGGGTCACACCTACACTGACGGCCAATGTAAGGGTCACATCTACACTGACCATCAATGTATGGATCACATCTACACTGACCATCAATGTAAGGGTCACATCTACACTGACCATCAATGTAAGGATCACATCAACACTGACCACCAATGTAAGGATCACATCTACAATGACCATCAATGTAAGGATCACATCTACACTGACCATCAATGTAAAGATCACGTCTACACTGACCATCAATGTAAGGGTCACAGTAAGGGTCACATCAACACTGACCATCAAGGGTCACATCAACACTGACCACCAATGTAAGGATCACATCTACACTGACTATCAATGTAAGGGTCACATCTATACTGACCATCAATGTAAGGGTCACATCTACACTGACCACCAATGTAAGGATCACATCTACACTGACCATCAATGTAAGGATCACATCTACACTGACCATCAATGTAAGGATCACATCTACACTGACCACTAATGTAAGGGTCGCATCTACCCGGAGTACAAATCTAATGGTCACATTAACACTGACCATCTACTGTATGTACGAATCACATCTACCCTGATCACCAATTTAAGGGTCATATGTACCCTGACCACCAATCTAAGGGTCATATCAACATTGACCATCCACTGTATGTATGAGTCACATCTACACTGACCACCAATGTAAGGGTCACATCAACACTGACCACCAATGTATGGGTCACATCAACACTGACCACCAATGTAATGGTCACATTAACACTGACCACCAATGTATGGGTCACATCAACATTAAGCACCAATATAGGTCACATTAACACTGACCACCAATGTATGGTCACATCAACATTGACCACCAATGTATGGTCACAGCTATACTGACCACCAATGTAGGTCACATCAATACTGACCATCTAAGTAAGGGTCACATCTACAATGACCACCAATGTAAGGGGTTGTTTCCATGGCCACCAATATAGGAATCACTACACATTTTCTCAGGTTTTTTTTTCTGGCTATTTTGTATTTGTTTCATTTCCTGATTATTAAGCATTTATTATACTTAACCTACAACACACTGATCACACTAATGTACCACAGGATGTAGGTCTAATCATTTTATGGGAGTTTCCTGAGACCTGAAAACCATTTACAGAGCTCCTATGTGGTAAAAGGTTGAGACAGACTGACACACAATTTGTTTCCTGGTAGCTTTACATAGCTCCAGAAGTATATATACTAAAACTGTTGGTCATGTGACTCGCCACGGCCTGGGTCAATGGGTTTGCAGGTTGTCATACAAACACGACAAATCAGGTTTTTCCACAGTTTTCAGAAACCTGCTGTAAACGTAACATTGTGGAAACCACAACATGGTGTGAAATGTACCGGGTATTTCTTCTAGTGTCATAAAAGGAAAAGGAATGTCTATGAAATCTGTTTAGTATTAAAGGGTGCTGTTATTTTCTGAACCATTCATGCCTGTAAACTGTGCAGAATGACATGTAGCAGTATCAGTATATAACAATATTTAACCTGCAATGTCCATCTGAGTACACGTGACTCAATTGCATGCTTTTCCCTCAGGCCAAGGAAACGTAAGTCAGTCAGCAGTTTACATACTGAACAAAACTTAGGGATGGCCATTTTCCACGGGTCAGTAACCAGGCATGCCACATGCCCCATGGTCATCCTCCTTACCCATTTCCTGTCTGGTACTGCATATTCCAGGTCCGTATGCCAGCACCGCTTCCTTCACTGTCTCCAGCGACTCCTCATTGTTCTCTGCAAAGCCAAGATAGTTATAAGATCCCATGTTTATCACGTCCTTAATCACCTTTCCTGTGTACCTAAAATTAAAAGAACAAAAAAAATATATAAAAATGTTTAAAGTATCTAAACCCAAGAACAAAAATGTAACACATTGCAGTTTACTAGTCCTTAGATGTGGTGGCTGCATTCGTTTTCCTTTTTCTGGCTTTTTCTCCTCTTTCATTTTTATCTGGTGATTCTGCCACTAAAATGCTTCCTGTGCCAAGGTGTCTACATTTACTTATTGTACTGCATCAATGTAGAAGCAGAATTGTTCGAAGCACAAGCAACTAAGCGGTAGTGTTGAGCAGAATATGCCATATTCGATTTCGCGATATATCTCGAATATATAGTCGAATATTCGAGATATATTCGCTAAATACGAATATTCGTGATATTTTTTGGTAATGAAATGATTGCGAATTTTCGCTATTGCGAATGCGAATGCGAAATTTAGAGAAATGCGGAATGGAGCACTCTGATTGGCTCAGAATATTTCGTGATATATTATAATACAAAATAATTGCGAATATTCGGCAAATGCGGAAGGAGCACTCTGATTCGCTCAGAATATTCTTGATATATTACAATACAAAATAATTGCGAATATTCGGCAAATGCGGAAGGAGCACTCTGATTGGCTCAGAATATTCGTGATATATTACAGAACAAAATAATTGCGAATATTCGGCAAATGCGGAAGGAGCACTCTGATTGGCTCAGAATATTCTTGATATGTTATCGTAATTTCGCAAAAATGCGAATGAGAAATTGATTGCGGAATTTCGACAGTAACACTCTGAAATCGAATATATGTGTTATTTTAGCTAAAAACAATATTGCGAATTTCTCGAAAATAATCGCGCGATATCGCTATTGCCGAATAATCACATTGCGATTTTTCGGCAATATAAAATGATCGCTGCAGCTACTCAGCCCAAGGTCTCTAATCATACCAGCAATGCTTTTAGACGTCGACGGGGATCTCTAGGATGTGATCTGTTCTAAAAAAAATTTGAAAAAATACGAATATTCGAAATAGCGAATATTCACCGCGAAATTCGGACTATATCGCGAATACTCGAATATGCCATATTCGAGCCGAATATTCGCAATACGAATATTCGTGAGCAACACTACTAAGCGGTATAACCAAAGCCTTCCAATGGAGTATGGAATATCTAAAGTCTTGCTGCTCTCCTCAGAACAATGGGTATTCTTGAGGCTGAAACACATAGAAAGAAAACGAGGGAGCACCGACCTTGTGCATTAACAATAAAAAAATGTATTCATAAAATGATAAAACACATTTTTATCATTTTTATAATGTTATAAATAAAAAAAAAAATTCATTGGTAATGCACAAGGTCGGTGTGCCCTTCTTTCTCTTTCTATATGAAGCAGCATTGTTCCCTAGGACAGGATTGTAGTAAGGCTGCTTAAAGGGGTTTTTCCGCCTAACAAAAAATATTATGGGCCAGATTCAGGTAGAAATGCCTATCTTTAGGCATGCCTAGCGTCTGGATTTTAAACTAGGCCGCCGCAACTTTTTCAGGCAAGTGCTTTATTCATAAAGCACTTGCCTGTAAAGTTGAGGCGGCGCAGCCCAAATCACCCGGCCGAATTCAAATTCGGCGGGTAGGGGGCGTGTATCATTTAAATGAAGTGCATCCCCGCACCGAATGAACTGCTGTGATTGGTTCCCAGTGCGCATGCTCCAAATCTTGACGTCAAGTCGACGTGTAAACGACGTGAACAGCACTTACGCAAAGCCCTATTCGCGAATGTTTTACGTAAACGACGTAAACGGCGTGAAAAAAAGCGCCGACATGACGTTCATACTTAACATTGCCTGTGCCTCATATAGCAGAAATAACATTACGATGGTACTACGCTAACGCAAACAACGTAAAAAACGTTTGGGAATCGGCGTATAGGCTCATTTACATATTTTAGACGGGAACGCCACCTAGCGGCCAGCCTAAAATATGAAAATAAGATTAGACAGCGTAAGAGACTTACTTATGTCTGATCTAAGGAAAATCTATGCTAAGCTGATTTTATGAATCAGTGGCATAGATTGGAGGCCTAAAACGCAGAGATAAGCCGACTTATCTTCTACCTGAATCTAGCCCTAAATGTCAGCAGCTACAAATACTGCACTTACCTGCCCCAGGGTCCAGCAATGCTGGAGAACAAAGCCCCGCTCATCTCCCCCTCCTCTCCACGGTGCCGGCATTGCCACTGTGGGCGCCCGGCTGTGGCTTCACAGCCGGGCGCGAGCCGCACTACGCACCGTGATTGGCGGAGCAATCATTTGGACCTGTGACGTGCCCCAGATAATAAAAAGAGGGTTTCCGCTCCCCACCCCAAAGAAAAATGACATGTCAAATGGTGACCACCTTTCTTTAAAGTGGAAGTTCCATTTTTGGGTGGAACTCCACTTTAAAGGGGTTTAAAGGAATTTTTTTTCCTAAATAGCTTCCTTTACCTTAGTGCAGTCCTCCTTCATTTACCTCATCCTTCCATTTTGCTTTTAAATGTCCTTATTTCTTCTGAGGAATCCTCACTTCCTGTTCCTCTGTCTGTAACTCCACACAGTAATGCCAGGCTTTCTCCCTGGTGTGGAGTGTTGTGCTCGCCCCCTCCCTTGGACTACAGGAGAGTCAGGACACCCACCAACACACAGCTCCTTTCTCTATCTGCATCGTAGAGAGTGTCCAGACTCTCCTGTAGTCCAAGGGAGGGGGCGAGAACGACACTTCACACCAGGGAGAAAGCCTCACATTGCTGCGTGGAGTTACTGAAGAACAGGAAGTGAGGATTTCTCAGAAGAAATAAGGACATTTAAAAGCAAAATGGAAGGATGAGGTAAGTGAAGGAGGACTGCACTAAGGTAAAGGAAGCTATTTAGGGAAAAAAATTGTACCTTTACAACCCCTTTAAGATAACTCTGCAGTGTTCACAGGGTGGCACAGAATTTCTGGCAGTTCATATTTTTTTATTTTTTTTACCTATAGTGAATAGACATACAAAACACATTAATTCTTTCGTTGCCAGAACTGTTTTGCATTGTTTGCACATATGCTTAAAAAAATCATTTAAATCATTTAAAGACTACATAAAACTCACAAAACACTATGGGCCAGATTCAGGTACAATTACATTGGCGCAGAGTATCAGAGATACACTACGCCGCCGTATTTTACCTGGCTCTACGACGAATCCAAGTAGATCTTGCCCCGTAAGGTACGGCAGCGTAGTGTATTTCTCGCGGCGGAATCGAAATACGCGATTAGGGGGCGTGAAGCATTTCGAACCGCGGCGATCGAACTGCGAATGCTCCGTTCAAAAATTTCTCGCCGTGCATTGCGTGAAATAACGTCGTTACGTCGTTTTTTGTTTGAGTAGCGTCGTTTACGTACATTCCTATTCCCGGACGACTTACGTAAAAGATAAAAAAAGACGTTGACATTCGACGCGGGAACCACGGCCATACTTAACATGGGCTGTCTAAAACTAGACCAGATAAATTTCTACGTTTTCCGACGTCTTTTATTATTTTTTACGTAAGTCGTCCGGGAATAGGAATGTTCGTAAACGACGCTACTCAAACAACGAATGACGTAACGACGTGATTTTGCGCAATGCACGGCGGGAAATTTCTGAACGGAGCATGCACAGTTCGATCGCCGCGGGGACGCGCCTAATTTAAATGCTTCACGCCCCCTAATTGCGTATTTCGATTACGCGGCGAGAAATAGACTACGCCGCCGTAGCGTAGGGGCAAAAATCTACCAGAATTCCATTTAGAGCCTGGTAAAATACGGCAGCGTAGAGTATTTCGTTTACGCAGCGCAAAATTAAGTGTATCTGAATCTGGCCCAAAATGTCTGAAGAAAATACACTAAAGTTAATTTTAGGGCACCCAAATGTAATATATTTTTTTTTTTGGTAAAATATAAAAGATGAGGTTTTACTGAGAAAACAGACAGATAACCAACATGTCAAACCTTAGAGTGGTCATGAGGCAAAGCATCCCAGCTGCGACATGTGCTCACTCCCTGTCTCTGCATTGCCAACTAAACAGGAAGTGGTTGAGGCCCAGTAAACGCGGCGTCTAACCGTGTGATTTTACACCCTCCCCAACCGATGAGACCTTAAAGTGTCCAGATATGGATGACCTACATAGCTCTTATAACCTCTAAAAAAAAATACATAGGTACATAGGAAATAGGTTTGAAAATATGAGCACTTACAGTGCCTTGAAAAAAGTATTCATACCCCTTGAAATTTTCCAAATTTTGTCATGTTACAACTAAAAACGTGAATGTATTTTTTGGGGATTTTATGTGATAGACCAACACAAAGTGGCACATAATTGTGAATTGGAAGGAAACTGATAAATGGTTTTCAATTTTTTTTTTACAAATAAATATATGAAAAGTGTGGCGTGCATTTGTATTCAGCCCCCCTGAGTCAATACTTTGTAGAACCACCTTTCACTGTAATTACTAGGGTTTTCCCGATACCGATACCAGTATCAGTATCGGGACCGATACCGAGTATTTGCGGGAGTACTTGTACTCCTGCAAATAACCCCGATACCTAAATAGAATACTTCCCCCCCCGCCGCTGCCGCCGCCGCCGCCGCATCGAAAGCCGCCGCATGGGTTAAACGGCATGCGGTAACATCACAGCTTTCATTTGAATAGCTGTAGTGTTCCCGCTGCGTATAGACACTCCCCCTTGCTCGGAATTGGATGGGTGATCGTGATCTGTCCAATCCCGAGCAAGGGGGAGTGTCTATACGCGCGGGCTATTCAAATGAATGCTGTGATGTTCTCCGTGCGGCGGCGGCGGCTTTCGGCGGCTAGGTATGGGGGGACATGGCTGGAGGGACATGACTGCATATGTGGGGGACATGGCTGGGGGGAAATGGCTGCATATGTGGGGGACATGGCTGGAGGGACATGGCTGCATATGTGGGGGACATGGCTGGAGGGACATGGCTGGAGGGACATGGCTAGAGGGACATGGCTAGAGGGACATGGCTAGAGGGACATGGCTGGAGGGACATGGCTGGAGGGACATGGCTGGAGGGACATGGCTGGAGGGACATGGCTGCATATGTGGGGGACATAGCTGGAGGGACATGGCTGCATATGTGGGGGACATGGCTGGGGGGAAATGGCTGCATATGTGGGGGACATGGCTGGAGGGACATGGCTGCATATGTGGGGGACATGGCTGGAGGGACATGGCTACATATGTGGGGGACATGGCTGGAGGGACATGGCTGCATATGTGGGGGACATGGCTGGAGGGACATGGCTGCATATGTGGGGGACATGGCTGGAGGGACATGGCTGCATATGTGGGGGCCATGGCTGCATTTGGGGACACATTTTAAAAAAGTATCGGTATTCGGTATCGGCGACTACTTGAAAAAAAGCATCGGTACTTGTACTCGGTCCTAAAAAAGTGGTATCGGGACAACCCTAGTAATTACAGCTGCAAGTCTTTTGGGGATGTCTCTACCAGCTTTGCACATCTAGAGAGTGACATTTTTGTCCATTCTCCTTGCAAAATAGCTCAAGCTCTGTCAGATTGGATGGAGAGCGTCAGTGAACAGCAATTTCCAAGTCTTGCCACAGATTCTCAATTGGATTTAGGTTTGGACTTTGACTGGGCCATTCTAACACATGAATATGCTTTGATCTAAACCAGGGGTCTCTAAACTGTGGTCCGGGGGCCAGATGTGGCCCCTCGCTAGCTTTTATGTGGCCCTTGGGGCACTATTCCTCCAACTGATATGAGGCACTATTCCTTCTACTGACACCAACATGGGGACACTATTTATTCTACTGATATCAATGATGGGATACTATTCCTCCTACTGATAGGGGCCCTACTCCTTCTTCTGACCACCAACCCTGAGGCCATATTTATTCTCACTGGTGCTGGGCCCAGGACATTTGCTGCCCCCGCTGGCCACAATCCGGCCCTCCTAAAGTCTAAAGGACAATAAACTGGCCCTTTGTTTGAAAAGTTTGGAGACCCGTGATCCAAACCATTCCATTGTAGCACTGGCTGTACTTCAGGGTCCTTGTCCTGCTGGAAGGTGAACCTCTGCCCCAGTCTCAAGTCTTTTGCAGACGCTAACAGGTTTTCTTCTAAGATTGCCCTGTATTTGGCTCCATCCATCTTCCCATCAAAAAATCATGCAAAGCAACAATCAATGGTGAGAAGTGGACATGCAGGGACACATTCTAATGCGTTTCACATCTTGGATAGATGCTTACTATAGCTGGGGTGTGTGAGAATCAGAAAGGGTTTAAATAATTATTATAATATTTAGCCTTTATAATTGCCATTCCTTTTTGGATATGGCTACTTTGCCCATACTTCTCTTTTAGTGCACACAAGCTCTCTTGTTCCAGGATTAGTTTCAGGACAAGATTTTTTCTTGATTATGGATTATACATTTATATTATATACACACATGTTTTCCAATATTCATCATATAGTGCCAAGGAATTAGGGTTCGACTTTCATCACACCTGTCATTATATTTTACTCATTCTCTTGCTGTCTATAGACTAATGTTAATGATACACTTCTTTATTGCCATCACTCTATATCTATTTTGGACACAAGAGATGAGTTTAAATGACAAATGTTGTTGATAGTAATTACAACAACTTGAGTATATTAATAAATACACATTTTAATAATATATTACATCATGTTTTTATGTTCTTGTTTCTAAATAATCTTTTTATTTGCACACTTACCACATTCATTGGGGTTTGCTTAAATTAAATTAAATCATGGGTATGACTATATTATATGAACATTGAACATACATGTCTGCACATATATATTAAATCGACTTCACCATATGCAATTTAATCTCATTTAACCAACTTAAGACCCGGACCAATATGCAGGTAAAGGACCAGGCCTCTTTTTGCGATTCGGCACTGCGTCGCTTTAACTGACAATTGCGCGGTCGTGCGACGTGGCTCCCAAATAAAATTGGCGTCTTTTTTTTTTTCAAAAATAGAGTTTTCTTTTGGTGGTATTTGATCACCTCTGCAGTTTTTATTTTTCGCGCTATAAACAAAAGTAGAGCGACATTTTTGAAAAAAATGCAATATGTTGAATTTTTTGCTTTAATAAATATCCCCCAAAAAGATATAAAAAAATGTTTTGTTTTTTCCTCAGTTTAGACCGATACGTATTCTTCTACCTATTTTTGGTAAACAAAAAAAATCGCAATAAGCGTGTAACGATTGGTTTGCGCAAAATGTACAAAAAATAAGTATTTGAACACCCTGCTATTTTGCAAGTTCTCCCACTTGGAAATCATGGAGGGGTCTGAAATTGTCATCGTAGGTGCATGTCCACTGTGAGAGACATAATCCAAAAAAAATCACAATTTATGATTTTTTAACTATTTATTTGTATGATGCAGCTGCAAAGAAGTATTTGAACACCTGTCTATCAGCTAGAATTCTGACCCTCAAAGACCTGTTAGTCTGCCTTTAAAATGTCCACCTCCACTCCATTTATTATCCTAAATTAGATGCACCTGGTTGAGGTCATTAGCTGCATAAAGACACCTGTCCACCCCATACAATCAGTAAGAATCCAACTACTAACATTGCCAAGACCAAAGAGCTGTCCAAAGACACTAGAGACAAAATTGTACACCTCCACAAGGCTGGAAAGGGCTACGGGGAAATTTCCAAGCAGCTTGGTGAAAAAAGGTCCACTGTTGGAGCAATCATTAGAAAATGGAAGAAGCTGAACATGACTGTCAATCTCCCTCGGACTGGGGCTCCATGCAAAATCTCACCTCGTGGGGTCTCAATGATCCTAAGAAAGGTGAGAAATCAGCCCAGGACTACACGGGAGGAGCTGGTCAATGACCTGAAAAGAGCTGGGACCACCGTTTCCAAGGTTACTGTTGGTAATACACTAAGACGTCATGGTTTGAAATCATGCATGGCACGGAAGGTTCCCCTGCTTAAACCAGCACATGTCAAGGCCCGTCTTAAGTTTGCCAATGACCATTTGGATGATCCAGAGGAGTCATGGGAGAAAGTCATGTGGTCAGATGAGACCAAAATAGAACTTTTTGGTCATAATTCCACTAACCGTGTTTGGAGGAAGAAGAATGATGAGTACCATCCCAAGAACACCATCCCTACTGTGAAACATGGGGGTGGTAGCATCATGCTTTGGGGGTGTTTTTCTGCACATGGGACAGGGCGACTGCACTGTATTAAGGAGAGAATGACCGGGGCCATGTATTGCGAGATTTTGGGCAACAACCTCCTTCCCTCAGTTAGATCTTTGAAGATGGGTCGAGGCTGGGTCTTCCAACATGACAATGACCCAAAGCACACAGCCAGGATAACCAAGGAGTGGCTCTGTAAGAAGCATATCAAGGTTCTGGTGTGGCCTAGCCAGTCTCCAGACCTAAACTCAATAGAGAATCTTTGGAGGGAGCTCAAACTCTGTGTTTCTCAGCGACAGCCCAGAAACCTGACTGATCTAGAGAAGATCTGTGTGGAGGAGTGGGCCAAAATCCCTCCTCCAGTGTGTGCAAACCTGGTGAAAAACTACAAGAAACGTTTGACCTCTGTAATTGCAAACAAAGGCTACTGTACCAAATATTAACATTGATTTTCTCAGGTGTTCAAATACTTATTTGCAGCTGTATCATACAAATAAATAGTTAAAAAAATCATACATTGTGATCTCTGGAATTTTTTTTTTTTGATTATGTCTCTCACAGTGGACATGCACCTACGATAACAATTTCAGACCCCTCCATGATTTCCAAGTGGGAGAACTTGCAACATAGCAGGGTGTTCAAATACTTATTTTCTGCACTGTATATTGTTTACAAATTAGGGGATAGTTTTATGTTATTTTTATTAATATTTTTTTTTTTTTTTACTACTGATGGCGGCGATCAGCAATATTTTTCATGACTGCGACATTATGGCGGACACATCGGACAATTTTGACACATTTTTGGGACCATTTTCATTTTCACAGCAAAAAGTGCTATAAAAATGCATTGATTACTGTGAAAATGACAATTGCAGTTTAGGAGTTAACCACTAGGGGGCGCTGTAGGGGTTAAGTGCGACCTTATGTGTGTTTCTAACTGTAGAGGGGCGGGGCTGGACTTCTGACGTCACTGATCGTCTTTCCCTATATCAGGGAACAGACGATCAGTGACACTACCACTGTGAAGAACGGCAAAGGTGTGTTTACACACACCTCTCCCTGTTCTTCAGCTCCTGTGACCGATCGCGAGACACCGGCAGCGATCGGGTCCGTGGGTGCCGCGGCCACGGAGCTTTAGACCGGGTCGCGGGCGCGCGCGTTACCCACGACTGGGCACTTAAAGAGGACATACAGGTACGTGATTGTGCCCAGCCGTGCCATTCTGCTGACGTATATCGGCGTTAGGCGGTCCTTAAATGGTTAATATTGGGCTATGTTCACAACCATTCACATTCATTACCGTCATGTGCACTTGCACACAATTTGTTGTTGTTTTTTCTATCACAGATCAGCACCGAGTCCTATGATAAACTTCACATTATACACTGTTCACATGTTTCATTAACATGATATAATCTACAACATGTTTTACTTTAACTTTATTTCATAGTACTACCTTTAGCATATTCATTTAATGTCTTTATTTTTCGTATATATATATATATATATATATATATATATATTGTGACAGGAAGTCAGGTAAATCTGTGGGTGTTGTCACAGACGGGAGATACATTTCTGCCTTGTTTAGACAATACACCAATTACTACCAGTTGTCGGCTACAAAGGTAGCCAGAAAGGTTTAGGGCGTTGGAAAACTTCAGCTGTTCAGTATGAGGCAATTAAGGCCTCTATAAGTCATCCAGAGGATGACTACTGATTGCTGCATCCTGAGGCTTTTTGAGTTAAGTAGAGCAGTGAGAAAGACTACTGAAGAGGTGAGGTGGTTGTTGATTTTTCTGTGTGATAAAAATCAAAAAGCCTATTGTTTCTCTGCTGTATGACCAGCAGTAGGCTGTGCCAGACTCCATAGATAGGTTCCTGTGTGGTGAAGGTAGACACCCCAAGTGGCCAGGGTTTATTTTATGTTTTGTTTTGTTTATGCTGTTTTGATGCTTGCACTTGTTTCCAGCAATATGGAAGAATAAACCAAACTCTTTGTTTTCAACCATCTTCGGCTGCCTCTCTGTATAGTTTAGTGTGTAGTTGTAACGCCATCGGCGTTATCCTACATAGAACGAGCGCAGCTGTATCTTCTTTAGACAGCTGCGCTCCATCCAGTACCTCGTCAGCGTCACTTCCGGTGCGCCCTGGGTCCCTGCGTTCCAAGCTGGAACGCGGAAGCGCGCCCGGCTCGTATCCCATGTTGGGCGGGCTATTTAAACCCTCTCTGATGGCGGCTGGGTGTTCGGTTATTGAAGTTGACACCCGCCGCCATCTGAGATCCGAGCACCTCCACCACAGACCCTCTCACCTGCTGCCTGCAAGGAGACACTGCGTTGCAACGCCAGGACTCTGTCTAGCCTGATCCCAACACCTAGACCACAGAGCTGACACTCTACAGCTCCTTAGGATCATCCTACTTCCCTGCTATCTCTCACCAGGAAGAACTCACAGCTTCTAAAACCGCAAGTACCCATAGCGATCAGTCATTTCAAGCTTGAACATAGGTTAACTGTTTATGCTGTGTATGCTACTACTATAGGATCTTGTTCCCAGTATCTTATGCTTAGTGACTGTACTGAGAATTTCCAGATATCACCTTTCACCTATAGTACATGCACTACACCACTGATGCGAGATAGTCTGCAGGAGAATGTGATGAATTAACCCCTTACTCTCTGTACAAATATAGAGTCAATTGGTGGTTTGATACTGAGAATTCTCCATTGCAACTAATTGTCAATTCCAGTCATAGTGACGGCGTAGGCGTCACAGAATAACCGAACCCCAAAAAAAAAAAAATATATATAAATATAAAAAGTTATGGATCCCACCGATCTAACAAATCATTTACTGGGACTCACACAAAGGGTGGATACCCTCATTAACTCTTTAAATGAGATACATTTAGAGAATGAAGCTCTCCGCCAACAGAACTTTGCCCAGGCCAGAGAGAGACCAGAACCAAAAGTTTGTGCGCCAGAACCTTTCTCTGGAGATAGGAAACTCTTTCGCCAATTTATCAGCTCATGTCGTTTGATGTTCGAACTACGTCCCCGTACCTACTATTCTGATAGGGTGAGAATTCTCACCCTTATCTCATATCTCCGGGGTAAACCTAGAGTCTGGGCCGACGCCTATCTAGAAGAGCATGGTGATCTCCTGGGGGCTTTCGACACCTTCCTCACAGAAATGTCCCTCCTTTACGAGGATCCCAATAAACAGCTGACCGCTGAGAATTCCATCAGAAGTCTCAAACAAGGGAAAAGACCAGTGGAGGACTACATTTCAGAATTCAAATGTTGGAGCAGAGAGACCCAGTGGTCAGATATTGCACTCAGGAACCAATTTCGGCTTGGCTTGACAGAAGCTTTGAAAGACGAGATTGCACGTGTAGAACTTCCAACATCTCTAGAGGACCTAATGCAACTCTCCATTACTATCGATCGGTGTCTCCGTGAGAGAAGGGCTGAACGTGCTAATGCATATCCTCCCACACCTTTTAGGAGAGCCAGATCTCCCCCCAAGGAGCTTCCTATGGAACTCGGTGCGATTAAAGGGCCATTAAGCGCAGCTGAGAAACAACGCCACAGAGACCAAAACCTCTGTTTGTACTGCTCAGCCCCAGACCACGTTGTCTCCACCTGTCCCCTCCTCAAGAGGAATTCGGAAGGTAAAAATCACCACTTTAACAAACTTAATTTTACTGGTACTATTTTAAACCGCTACATTATCATTCTTCTTACTTTACAGTGGGGTCAAGAAAGGATTTCCATTGATGCAATGGTCGACAGCGGAGCCTGTGGCAACTTTATTGATTCAAAGATTGTAGAATCTAATAAAATACCCTGTGTGTGCAAGCAAACCCCTGTGTCACTCACTTTTATTGATGGTTCTAGTTCCTCCACAGGTCCTATATCATTTCAAACTTCCCCCCTTCTGGTCACTTGTGGTTCAGGTCATACTGAGACCCTTGTTTTTGATGTTATCTCATCACCTTTATTCCCAATAATTCTCGGAATACCATGGCTACGTCTTCATCAGCCAACCTTCCAATGGTCTACTAGTTCTTTAGCTTTACAGTCCATTCACTGTAAAGACAGTTGTTATCCTATATGTTCCATCTCTATCACAGATAACTACCCTTCTGATCTCCCAGCTTATTTACATGATTTCGCAGATGTTTTCAGCAAGACCATGGCAAACAAACTTCCCCCACATAGGATCTATGACTGCCCCATAGACCTCATAGCTGACAGTCCGATTCCTACCGCACGGATCTATCCGTTATCCGAACCAAAACTTGTACACCTCAAGGATTATATCGATGAGAACCTTAAAAAGGGATTCATCAGACCTTCGACCTCTCCAGCAAGCGCAGCAATGTTCTTCGTAAAAAATAAAGATGGCTCACTCCGACCAATCATCGACTACCGTGCACTCAATAACATCACCATAAAGAATAGATACCCACTACCATTAATTCCGGAACTCATCGAGCGTCTCCAAACCTCAAAACTCTTCACTAAACTAGATCTTAGGGGTGCCTACAATCTTGTGAGAATCCGTTCAGGTGATGAGTGGAAAACAGCCTTTAAGACACGTTATGGCCTCTATGAGTATACTGTAATGCCTTTCGGGTTATGCAATGCACCCGCAACATTCCAATGGTTTATCAATGACATTTTTCGAGATTTGTTAGACGTTTGCGTCGTGATTTACTTGGATGACATCTTAATCTACTCAGATTCTCCTGAAGAACACATCAAACATGTGCGTTGGGTTTTGGCTAGACTGAGAACACACTCTTTATATGCCAAACTTGAAAAGTGTGTTTTCAGTCAACGCAGCATCTCTTTCCTTGGGTATCTAATTACTCCAAACGGAATACAGATGGAATCCTCGAAAGTCGAGTGCATTTTATCCTGGCCCGTTCCCCATTCCAGGAAAGCACTACAACGTTTCCTCGGATTTTCAAATTACTACAGGAAGTTTATTAAGGACTTCTCTGCGATAGTGAAACCACTAAACAGTCTCACTAGTTCTAAGACGCCTTTCTCCTGGTCGGACGATGCACAGAAATCTTTTGATCTCTTGAAGCTCAGTTTCACTTCTGCTCCAATTTTACAACTTCCTAACCCACTTTGTCACTTCACATTGGAAGTAGATGCCTCACACTTTGCCTTGGGTGCTGTGCTCTCCCAACGATCTACTCTTTCGGATCCTCTGCATCCGGTGGCTTTCTATTCCAGGACTCTATTACCTGCCGAGATGAATTATCCCATTGGAGTGAAGGAACTCCTTGCCATAAAGGATGCTCTGAGTAACTGGAGACATCTTTTGGAGGGTTCTAAACACCCCATCACCATCCTTACAGATCATCGCAATTTGCAACATCTAAAGGCCTGCAAGACCCTATCCGCCCGCCAAGTTAGGTGGAGTTTATTCTTTGACAGGTTTGACTTCAACATTTCCTATCGTCCTGGTACAGAAAATGTCAAAGCTGACTCATTGTCATGAATGCATGACAGCCACACAATTGAGACTCCTCCCTCTTCGATAATTCCACCCAATCGCTTCATTGGAGCATCTGTTCCCTTCCTGCACTTACTTCTCCAATCTCTCCCTACTGAGGTTCCCCCAATGCCCCCGGGTATCAAGAGACAACCTAACGGGCTATATACATTCAACAATAAAGTTTACGTTCCTCCTGGTTTACAACCTACTCTCCTTAAACAACTTCATGATGCTCCACTGGCAGGTCATCCAGGAATCAGTAAGACCATTCACTTAATCAAAAGAGATTACTGGTGGCCTAGGCTTTCACAGACAGTCACTGATTATGTCAATTCCTGCGTCATATGTGCTACCAACAAACATTCCAGGAAGCCGCCCTATGGTCTTCTTACATCTATTCCAATTCCGGAAAAACCCTGGGATGTTGTTTCTCTGGATTTTATAGTCGACCTCCCCAGGTCTCAAGGTGCCAACACGATCATGGTTACAGTCGATTTATTAACAAAAATGGCTCACTTCATCCCATTAAAAAAGATACCAACCTCTCTTGAGACTGCACAAGCCTTCCTACAGAATGTTCTTAAGTTACATGGCTTGCCCTCCCAGATTATCTCAGACCGGGGCACCCAATTCATTTCCAGATTCTGGAGAGCCCTTTGTCAAGCCTTACAAATTGATCATCGTATGTCCACTGCCTATCATCCCCAGACAAACGGTCAGACGGAACGGGTTAATCAAACACTCGAACAGTACTTACGCTGTTATTGCACCCATCTACTGGACGACTGGCTTCAATTTTTTCCTCACGCTGAATTCGCGTATAATAACGCCTCCAGTTCTTCCTCCGGATTTTCTCCTTTCTACGCAAACTATGGGTTCCATCCCAAATCTGCACCAACCTCTGTTCTCCCTAACAGTGTTCCTGCTGTAGAGCATTACCTTTCAACCTTAAAGAGGACTTTAGAAATACTCCATTCTAATCTTCATGCAGCCCAACAAAGACAGAAGAGATATTACGATTCCCATAGAACTGCTCCTCCAAAATATAAAGTTGGTGATCTAGTTTGGCTCTCTACTCGAAACTTACGTCTTAATATCCCCTCAAGAAAACTAGGTCGCCAATTCACTGGTCCTTTCTCCATTTCACATCTCATCAACAACAACACCGTAAAACTACTTCTACCTTCAGATTGGAAGATACATCCTTCTTTCCATGTGTCACTTATTAAACCTTTCACACCTAATCCCTTCCCTAACAGAGTTCCTCAACCCCCTTCTCCTGTTGAGGTTCTCGGTGAGACTGAATACGAGATAGAGAAAATTCTAGATTCCAAGAGACAAGGTTCTTCCTTCCAATATTTAAATCGTTGGAAAGGCTACAGCCATCTCGATGACTCTTGGGAAGATTCCTCTCACATTCATGCTCCTCGACTCATCAAGCATTTTCACCGCAGATACCCTGATCGGCCGTCACCTTCTGGCTGTATTTTTGGGACCCCCTTGAGGAGGGGAGTATGTAACGCCATCTTCTTTAGACAGCTGCACTCCATCCAGTACATCGTCAGCGTCACTTCCGGTGCGCCCTGGGTCCCTGCGTTCCAAGCTGGAACGCGGAAGCGCGCCCGGTTCGTATTCCATGTTGGGCGGGCTATTTAAACCCTCTCTGATGGCGGCTGGGTGTTCGGTTATTGAAGTTAACACCCGCCGCCATCTGAGATCCGAGCACCTCCACCACAGACCCTCTCACCTGCTTCCTGCAAGGAGACACTGCGTTGCAACGCCAGGACTCTGTCTAGCCTGATCCCAACGCCTAGACCACAGAGCTGACACTCTACAGCTCCTTAGGATCATCCTACTTCCCTGCTATCTCTCACCAGGAAGAACTATAAAGCTCACAGCTTCGAAAACCGCAAGTACCCATAGCGATCAGTCATTTCGAGCTTGAACATAGGTTAACTGTTTATGCTGTGTATGCTATTACTATAGGATCTTGTTCCCAGTATCTTATGCTTAGTGACTGTACTGAGAATTTCCAGAAATCACCTTTCACCTATAGTACATGCACTACACCACTGATGCGAGATAGTCTGCAGGAGAATGTGATGAATTAACCCCTTACTCTCTGTACAAATATAGAGTCAATTGGTGGTTTGATACTGAGAATTCTCCATTGCAACTGACTAATTGTCAATTCCAGTCATAGTGACGGCGTAGGCGTCACAGTAGTGAACCCAACCAGGGGGCCACACACCCCGCTACCGAGCTAACCCCTTACAATATATATATATATTTGTATTTGTATATACACTTCAATCTAGAGCTTATACCATATTATGTGTTTCAGGTTAGAATTTCATATACACATGTGTTTTCGATCATGCAGGTGCTGTTCTGACTTTGGGTTGTGTCAGTCTCAATTAGGCATTTTATTTTCTAATGGTGTGCAGATAAGTCTTAATTGGTTTGGAGGCGTCTGAAGCTTTTTATTTAAACCCTTTTAGATTCTCACACACCCCAGCTATGAGTAAGCATCTATCCAAGATGTGAAATGCGTTAGCCATTTGTCCCTGTATGTCCACTTCTCACCATTGATTGTTGCTTTGCGTGATTTTTTGGATACTTTGCAGTTTTGGATTTTATCCTTTGCTAATTTGTTTTTCAATAAACTTTGCCTACCAAAGTGTGGCAGTTCAGGATCATCTTTTCTCTTCACGGATCAGCGCAGAGCCTGCACCTGTCAGTGCATCAGGGCGGGAGCATAGCATAGGTGCCTGTAGGTCTTGGAGCGGTACTTTTCTCATCTTCCCATCAACTCTGACCAGCTACCCTGTTCCTGCAGAAAAGCATCCCCACAACATGATGCTACTACATGGCTTCTCACAAATGGCAAACGGAACTTCTTATGGCTTTCTTTGAACAATGGCTTCCTCCTTGCCTCTCTACCTTAATGGCCAGATTTGTGGAGTGCACGACTAATAGTTGTCCTGTGGACAGATTCTCCCACCTGAGCTGTGGATCTCTGCAGCTCCTCCAGAGTTCCCATGGGCCTCTTGGTTGTTTCTCTGATTAATGTTCTCCTTGCCCAGCCTGTCAGTTTAGGTGGACGGCCATGTCTTGGTAGGTTTGCAGTTGTGCCATACTCTTTCCATTTTCAGACGATGGATTGAACAGTGCTCTGTGAGATGTTCAAAGCTTTTGATATTTTTTTTTTATAACCTAACCCTGCTTGAACTTTTCCACAACTTTATCTCTGACCTGTTTGGTGTGTCCCTTGGCCTTCATGATACGGTTTGTTCATTAGGTTCTCTAACAAACCTCTGAGAGATTCACAGAACAGCTGTATTTATACTGAGATTAAAACACACAGGTGGGCCTGGGTTATAATTTGTCTTGGTGTTTATTATGTGCTAATGCGCTATTTCTTGTTTTTTGTTCTATGTTGCCCCTGCGTGGGCAAACCATGGCTTGTTATAATCTTGAAAATTTAATAAAACATTGGGAAAAAAAAAACACACACAGGTGGACTCTTTTTACTAATTAGTTGACTTCTGAAGGCAATTGGTTCCACTAGATTTTAGTTTGGGGTATCAGAGTAAAGGGGGCTGAAAACAAATGCACGCCACACTTTTCAGATATTTATTTATAAATTAAAAAAAATGAAACCCATTTATCATTTTCCTTCCACTTCACATTTATGTGACACTTTGTGTTGGTCTATCACATAAAATACATTTAAGTTTTTTGATTGTAACATGACAAAATGTGGACAATTTCAAGGGGTTTTTCAAGGCACTATGGGCCAGATTCAGATACAATTACATTGACGCAGAGTATCAGAGATACACTACGCCGCCGTATTTTACCAGGCTATACGCCGAATTCTGGTAGATTTTGTCCCTTATGGTACGGCGGCGTAGTGTATTTCTCGCCGCGTAATCGAAATACGCGATTAGGGGGCGTGAAGCATTTAAATTAGGCGCGTCCCCGCGGCGATCGAACTGCGCGTGCTCCGTTCAGAAATTTCCCGCCGTGCATAACGCGAAATAACGTCGTTTAGTCATTTTTTGTTTAAGTAGCGTCGTTTACGGACATTCCTATTCCCGGACGACTTACGTAAAAAATTAAAAAAGACGTCGGAAAACGTTGAAATTCGACGCAGGAACGACGGCCATACTTAACATGGGCTGTCTAATATTAGAGCAGCAAAAAGCTGGTATAATTTTACGCAGCAAAAAGATGACTAAAGATGCCGTAAGAGATTGCGATTGACGTTCGTAACTTCGTGGATCGTCGGCAAAAGCTCATTTGCATACCCCGACGCGGAAAACGACGGGAACTCCACCCAGCGGCCGCAAATTTATTGCAGCGTAGATCCAAAGGCGTATGAACACGTAAGCCAGTCGGATTGAAGCCCGCAGCCGTATTTTCATGGTTTGAGGTTTCAGAGTAGTGAAAAAACGCGCGTAATTTGAAAGTACTCCAGTCTAACGCGAGTTAGACAGGAGTAAGGGCTCTTTGAATCTGGCCCTATATTTCTATTGGCATTCTGACAGCACAGCATTGTGTCCAAGTATACAACCAGAAAATGATTGAGGTGGGGCAGACAATAAAATGTGCTTATCGTTTTTTATTATAAATGTCATGGGAAAGTAAACACTGGGCATTTGTTTTCCACTGTCTTTTTTTAGGATGTTTTTTCACAGGTGATATGGAGTCCTAAACTATAGCCTTATTCTTCAAAATGAATCCATACACATCCACTATCATGGATGCAATCTATTTTTCATTAAAGTAGAACTAAAAGGCAAAACTTTTTTTTTCCCATTTTAGATAGAAGGGAGAGGGATTAGAACTCCTGTCAGTTTTAATTGCTGTCTGTGCCCCCAGTTTAGGAGATTCATCCTCTCTATTTGTCCTGTTTACGATTATCACAGAAAGTAAAAAAAAAATATCACACATTTGGGTTGTCGCCAGAAAAGTAATAGAGGGGAAATCTTCCAATGGGGACACTAGTTCTGGTGACCTGGGGGTCCCCAAGAGATTCCCTTCATTTTCAGGGATTTCCTCCCACTTCCTGTTTGGCTTTGGGACAGGAAGTGAAGGGAAATCTGCAATGGGACAAAGATGGCATGGTCGGAACTTCCAATGGGAGCTTTTCATCTGATTTTCCGGCCGTGTGTATGCCCCATCAGATTTTTTCCGTCTGAATTTCCGACAGAGTTTTGCCCGGTCAAAAGTCAGACCGTGTGTAAATGGCATTGCTCTATCCAAAATAGAATTTTACATTTTTTTGCCTAAAGTTCTACTTTAAAGCGGAGCTACCCCCTAAAGTGGAATTTCCACTCACGGGAACCCCCCCCCCCCTCTGGTGTCACATTTGAGGGGAGGGGGGTGCAGATACCTGTCAAAGACTCCACACAATGCGAGGGAACTCATATGAATGTGTGGAGTTCTTGCAGGGAAGACCATAGACAGCCGCCGAAAGACCCCAGAAGACGTGGATCAGGGCCACACTGTGTGAACAAGCTGCACAGTGGAGGTAAGTATAACATTTATTTAATTCTTAAATGAAAAAAATTCCTTTACAACCTCTTTAAGGTGAAAAAACACGAACCTTTAAAACCCCTTTAATAAAGGTGTCAATATAACCTTCAAGACTGGAGGCACAATTTACGATTGCCTTCACTACTCTCCTTCTATAAAGTACTGATGTATATCGACTAGGGTTGTCCCGATACTGATACTGTGACCCCCATCTCTGTGCTGCTGCTGTGACCTCCATCTCCGTGCTGCCGCTGTGACCCCCATCTCCGTGCTGCCGCCGTGACCCCCATCTCTGTGCTGCCACCGTGACCCCCATCTCTGTGCTGCCGCCGTGACCCCCATCTCCGTGCTGCCGCCGTGACCCCCATCTCCATGCTGCCGCCGTGTCCCCCTCAATCTGTCAGGATAGAGAGCGGCAGTAAGAGCCGGTAAACCCGGCTCCTAACTTTTCCGAATGTACAGAGTCAGTGGTCACTGACTCTGTCCATTCACAGAACTGAAACATCGTAAACTGTGTTTACAATGTTTCAGTTTATGAATGAAGAAAAGCCGCTGTCTTCTCTTTCATTTTCAGCGCAGCTGCGGCTGCTGAGAAAGGGACTGGGGAATCTGTGTCCCTAGTCCCTTTCCCTGTCTCAGAGGGGAGATGTCAGAGGTCTGTTAAGACCCCTGATATCTCACCAAAGCCCCCCCAACAGGGCTGATAAAAAAAAAAAGAAATTGCAATAAATAAAAAAATATAAAAAATAAAATAAACACACTGACACTGTCCAACCCACCTTAAAAAAAAAAAAAGAAAAGAAAGCATTGTAAAAAATAAAAAATAAATAAACAAATTGTAAAAATTGTAAAAAAAAATATAAAGATACTGACACATGTGCTGCTGTCACATGAGATTTAAAAAAAGTATCGGTATTCGGTATCGGCGAGTACTTGATAAAAAGTATCGGTACTTGTACTCGGTCCTAAAAAAGTGGTATCGGGACAACCCTAATATCAACACTGCAGGAGATACTATTCACATATAGAAAGAGACATTACTTAATATGACAACTGCTGAGGTACTGTACATGCTTACATATATAATACTAGTCCAAGTTCTGCGTGTCCCCACCTCTGTTAGGAAGGAAGAAACACTCCTTTGTATTGGAGCAGTGTCAACTGTCAACTGTCAACTTTTAGTGGCTGCTGACTTTGTAACTTTGCTTCCTCTACTTTCCTGCAAGGTATGACTTGGGTCGCTGGGTTCATTCACATAATATATAGGATCAAGGTTCATCAATATAAGGGAGTTAGGTATGAGGAAGAAGATATAACTTGCGGTAACAGCTCAGATTGCCAACACTGGCCTCTTTAGTTAGATTTGCATAGGTCTTAGGATGACAGTACTGCAGGCAAAGCTTAGTCTCATGATATGTAAAATTCGGGGTAAAAATGTATTACTATTTGCCTGTTATTACAGCAGTACATTTTAAAGCCCAACTCCAGGCATTACATAAAAAAAAAACGACCCTCGTGCCCCTCTTCCAATGTAAGCGGTAAATGTTTATTAACCACTTGCCTACTGGTCACTTTATACCCCCTTCCTGCCCAGGCCAGTTTCAGCGTTGTCACACTTTGAATGACAATCGTGCGATCCTGCAACACTGTACCCATATGCCATTTTTATCATTCTTTTCACACAAATGGAGCTTTCTTTTGGTGGTATTTTATCACCACTGGGGTTTTTTATTTGCTAAACAAACAAAAAAAAGCCAAAAATGTTGAAAAAGAAACAAAAATACAAAATTTTTTCATAGGTTGTTCTAAAATTTTGCGATAACCGGCTTGTATTTACATCCTCTGATCAGGGCTGCTGTGATTAGCACTTTACCCCGATCTGTGATCAGCTGGGTCCATGTATGCCCTCCTGGTCTTTCAGGTATAGCGTGTGGGGGAGGGGGGAGCGGTAAAGGATGAGGAATACGGTATAATATACAGTACACCATACATCTCGCTCTCCTTTGATATGGCTTGTGGGTGGTCCCTTGTCATCCTTCTGTACAATGCAACGGTATTGGTCCTACATTGTACTTTAGGAAATCATCATGTGACTGTGGCCTGTAGTGCCTTAAGCTGGTGATACATGGATAGAAAATAGTTTGAAAAAGCGTTCAATACACTCGGGCGTTCAACTTTCGAAATTTTATTGGGCTAATTTTGATTTAAATCTCAGGGTAGGGTCTGGTGTAAACTGCCACTGTCTGTGGCTGGTCGCATTAAAGTGATACTATTGTCTCGTTTTTTTATTGTGTTTAAAAATAATAAACATGTTATACTTACAAGAGGAGGATTTCACAGAGCAGCCCCAATTCTTCTCTTCGCGGATTCCTTTTTGGCACTCCTGGCTCCTCCCTCCTGCCCAGTGCCCCCAAAGCAAGCAGCTTGCTATTGGGAGCCCGAGCCGCAGCTTTGTGTGTCCATTCAGACACAGAGGCCTGGCTAGGCCCCGCCCCCTCTCTCTCCTCATTGGCTTACTGAATTTTACATTAGCGGGAGCCAATCTGCTGAGGTCTCAGCCAATCAAGATGGAGAGTCCCCGGCAGCCCAGTCTCTCCTGCAACATCGCTGGATCGAGATGGGCTCAGGTAAGTATTAGGCTGCTGCACACAGAAGAATGCATTAAGATAAAAAACCTTCCGACTTTACACTCACTTTATTTATTTATTTATTAAAATTCTTAAAAGTACGGAAAAGTACAAAACGCCGTCAGTTACACGTAGGCCTCGATGCGCCAAGAACAACAATGCAGCAACAATCAAAGAACATCAAGCAGCGGAACAGATCAAAATTTAAAAAAGGGTTAACAGACTAAAAAATAAAAAAAAAGCCTATGTGATTCCATCCTTCAAAAATGAAATAGTTGTCTCAGTTAATGTTTTACTTACGCAACTCGCCCTACTGGATTCCATTAAATTATTTTAAATAGTTTACTACGATTTTTTGGAACCTGATATGGTGTAATAAAAAAAAGAAAAAAAGAAAAAAACTGCCCCCACCTATAACTGCCCATTGCAGCAAGTAGCATAGGAAGAAAACATATGTTAGAAAAAAAGCCAAGGAAAACTCCAAGCTCACTTATCGAGCAGCCCGCGGACAACCGAATTGACCTGTCTAACAGTATGCGTTAAAAACAGGGGTTTAGTCTGCACACATTTACAAATGCATGCGTAAGCTACAGGCCCTGCCAAGATACTCTGGTATCTTTATTAGTCCTATCACTAGCTTATGAGTGACTCCACAATGGAAGCACATGCGGTCTGATGAATAGAAGGAGGCCTAAAAACAAAACACTATGGGCCGGATTCACAGCTGTCGGTGCATCTTTAAGCCGGCGAATGTGGGAGTGGGCGTGAAACATGCAAATGATGGCCGAACTGCCAGCCAGATGTTTCTAACGAACGGCGCATGCGCCGTCCCGTGGATGCATCCCAGTGCGCATGCTCAGAATCACGTCGGAACTACTCCCTAGGATACGTCGAATCACTGCCTACAACGTTAACGTGACCTACGCCCAGCTCTATTCCTGTACAACGTAAACGGCGGCATTTCGACGGCGTTCGTTCCCTGGTCCATACCTTAGCATGAGTTGCGCCTCCTATATGAGGAATAACTTTACCCCGGACGTAAGCCTTACGCAAACCACGTATATGAAGCGGCCGTGCGCATCTACGTTCGTGAATCGGCGTATCTCCCTCATTTGCATATTTAACATGGGTACGCCGAATCCAGCGTAACTATGCGCCCACGATATGCCGGCGTAGGCAAGTTACGTCGGGCGGCTGAAGCCATGTTTTTCGACGTATCTAGCTTTCTGAATCGGTGACGGCGCACATTTGTACTTACTAAGGCATACCTTTAGATACGCTGGCGTAAGTCCAACGTGAATCCGGGCCTATGTGTGGTGGAAAACTAACACTGCACATCCCCCTGAACACACCAGCCCCACTGTGAAACATGGTAGTGGAAGCCTCATGTTGTGGGAATGTTTTTATTCAACAGGGACAGGGAAGCTGATCAGAGTTGATAGGATGATGGCTAGAGCCAAGTACAGGCCAATCTTAGAAGAAAACCTATTAGGCCTCGTACACACGATCAAATTTGTCCGCTGAAAACGGTCCGATGGACCGTTTCAGCAGACAAATCCGATCATGTGTACGGGCTAGCGGACAGGTTTGTCCATCGGACAAATTTCAAAGCATGCTTTGAAATTTGTCCGCTACAAACCTGTCCGTCGGATATGTCCGCTGGTTAGTACGGCAAACCAGCAGACATATCTTCCCGCACATGCGTCGTATCCTGTGAATGGATCCGACGCGTGCGCGCGGAAGTGTTTACTTCCTGGTGCGGTGACGTAGCGGTGACGTGGCGGCGTCAACGTCACTGCCGCGTCACCACGCTGTCTGCCGGCGGGGATTTTGATCCGATGGTGTGTACACGCCATCGGACCGAAATCCGATGAGACATGTCCGCTCTAAACTGTCCGTCGGACAAGTTTGAGCGGACATATCTCATCGTGTGTACGAGGCCTTAGAGTCTGCAAAAGACTTGAGACTGCGGGGGAGGTTCACCTTCCAGCAGGACAATGACCCTAAACATACAGCCAGAGCTACAATGGAATGGTTTAGATCAAAGAATATTCATGTGTTAGAATAGCCCAGTCACAGTCCAGACCTAAATCCAATAGAGAATCTGTGCCAAGACTTGAAATTTGCGGTTCACAGACGCTCTCCATCCAATCTGATAGAGCTTGGGATATTTTGCAAAGAAAAATGGGCAAAAATGTCGCTCTAAATGCGCAAAGCTGTTCCCCAAAAAGTCTTGCAGCTGTAATTGCAGAGAAAGGTGGTTCTACGAAGTATTGACTCAGGGGGCTGAATACCCCCCACACGCCACACTTTTCACATATTTGTAAAGAATGTTAAAACCATTTATTATTTTCCTTCCACTTCACAATTATGTGCCACTTGGTGTTGGTCTGTCACATAAAATCCCAATAAAATACATTTATGTTTTTGGTTGTAACATGACAAAATGTAAAAAATTTCAAGGGGCATGAATACTATTTCAAGGCACTGTAGTTAGTGCAAACACTACGAGGGGCCTTATTACTAAGGTCTATACGTGATTGTTATCTGAAATCAGAGCTTTTTTTCTCAGAAAATAGGTGCAGGAACTCAACCACGACCCCGTTCAGATTTCACAAACAGTAGAAGGGTCTTAAAGGGGCATTAAATACCAGAATTGCACTACATACAGAGTGCAGAGTTCAGGGGGGTTACACACAGAGTGCAGAGCTGTCACTTGTAAACACAGAAACCAGACTTCTGTGTTTACAAGTGATTGTGGTGAGCAGGCACCAAAGGGTCTGGGCCAAAGGTGGTGGAACTGAGTTCCCCCAA
Organism: Rana kukunoris; assembly: GCA_029574335.1. Classification (NCBI taxonomy): domain Eukaryota; kingdom Metazoa; phylum Chordata; class Amphibia; order Anura; family Ranidae; genus Rana; species Rana kukunoris. The sequence continues at coordinate 491,012,866 of CM056052.1, forward strand.
GTTCCCCCAGAAAAAAAGCCCTGTCTGAAATGCTATCTAACATTACTGTTACATGTAGGCAAAAGATGGGAGGCAGAAATTGACGTGACCCTAGGGGATATATGAAATCTAATATTACAGAATGTTCTGCTTGTTTTATTATCTTCCACTCATAATGAGACCCAACTTTTCATTCTGTAAAGGACTCATCCCACCCAGAGTTGTTGCATAGGATAGGCAGGAGAGAAAACTGAATGCACAAGATGCTCTCAATTTCCTGCCTCCTTTATGCACCTCTTTTGGAGATGCCCGAAGCTATTCCAGTATTGGCAGGAAGTGCTGGATGTGTTAAATTTTGTAAATGATACCATGTTGATCCGAGATCCAGCTTTATGTCTTCTGGGTTATGTGAATTCCAATGGTCTGGATTGTGATCAGACAGTGGCTGTTATAACATCTCTATTTACAGCACACAAGCTGATAGCATCTTGTTGGGTTTCGCTTAACCATCCTAATCTTGGGGACTGGATTTGTGAAATGGAAAAATATGTAAGTTTAAAAAAAATGACTTACCTCTCAGGCCACGTACACACGATCAGACATGTCCGAGGAAACATGTCCGACGGACCGTTTTCATCGGACCACGCTGAATTGTCTGTTGGTCTGATGTGCGTACACACCATCGGACCAAAATCCCCTCGGACCAGAACCAGGTGACGTAGAACTCAACGACGTGATGAAAAAACGAAGTTCAATGCTTCCAAGCATGCGTCGACTTGATTCTGAGCATGCGCGGGATTTTGGTCCGATGCTTTGTGTACTTACCATCGAACATGTCCGACAGACAGGTTTCCAGCGGACAAGTTTTCAAGCATGTTTGGAAATTTTTGTCTGCTGGAAAACGGTCCAATAGGACGTTCACACGATCGAACATGTCCGCTGAAACTGGTCTGCGGACCAGTTTTAGCGGACATGTTCGATCGTGTGTACGCGGCCTCAGAGGTTTGAAAAAAATATGGAGAAAATGATTAGACACAAGTTCTAACTTGATTCTAAATCTATTATTGAGACTGGGTACCTTTTCTTAGTGGAGGGGGAAGGATTGTCAAAGAAAAATAAATACAAATTTATGAAAAGTGTTTTTTTTAAAATACATACACTATTTTCTCCGGAGCATCTTTGTATTTTGGGTAAAGTAGATGTTGTTGTATCAAGTATACTAATGCTGAAATTGTTTTGAATTGTGATGTAAGCTTGTGTTAGATCTTGTGTTTTTTTGGGATGTTTTTTTTTTTTTTTTTAGAAAAAAAAAAAAACGGTTTGGAAAAATGTACAGTGCATGCTAAAATGCAGAGGCGGCTCTAGGCTTTGTGAGGCCTCAGGAAAAACTTGACATGGGGCCCCACTAACACCCATGATGGGAAAAATAATTCAAGAACAAGAGCCTCTTCCCCACAACCATGGCCGGTGGTTGCGGGGGTCTGCGGTCAGGGGGCTTAGCGGAATCTGGAAGCCCTCTTTAACAGGGTGACCCCCAGATCCTGCTCTTTAATTACTAAGGGGCAGGGGCCACCTGGTGTTGTCACCTAGTGAACCCGCCCCCTTGTGACGTCATTGATTGAGGGCATGCTGGGTCATTGACGTCACAAGGGGGTGGTGTCACTCATATTCATTTGTTGTTAGGGATGCTGGTGGCCCCGCTCCTGAGTCAGGGCTCTTAACGCTGCCTGAGCACAGCAGCATTAAGGTTCCCTGTCTCTTAAAACTGGGGTAATGCATTGGGCAAGTTAGGCGGCGGCGAGGCCCCTGTGAGTGCGAGGCCTTAGGCTCCTAATTAAAGAGCCACCTCTGCTAAAATGTAACCCCAGATTGTGTAATCAATTGACGAAAAATGTACCATTTGTGTTGTTAGCTATCGATACTCTATTGATATCAAAACAATGATGGTTTTATTGCATGCACGTTCAACAGATCATTAGAAATTCGAAAGCCAGCTTTACAGCAGAGGCTTCAGGGGACTGGATGAACAGATGGAGGGAGTCTGCCAGAGCGAGGAGTATGGTAGTTATTACACCTTATTGCTCATTCCCTAGAGCAGTGTTTCTCAACTCCAGTCCTCACGCCCCCCCAACAGGTCAGGTTTTGAGGATTTCCATTATTTTGCACAGGTGATTTGATCAGTTTCACTGCCTTAGTAATTCCCACAGCCTTTTCATCTGAGGGAAATCCTAAAGGCTGGGTTTCACACTACACTACACGACTTTCATCCTACTTTGCTCTGCGACATTTGTCCTACATTGATCCTACATTGATCCTACATTGGTCCTACATCCATCCTACTTTCATGAATAGGATACTACTTTGGTCCTATTTTGTGATAGACTGACTTGTTCTTTGACCAATCAAAACAATCCCAGAGTGAGATAAATTCCTTTTACTGGTGCTGTAATCACATGTCAGGTGGCAAAAGTCGGATGGTTAGGACAAGGCTCCTACTTTGGTCCTACTTCAATGATATTCAATGGGCTGAAGTAGGATCAATGTAGGACCAAAGTAGTACAGGGAGTAGTTTCAAAGTCGGACCGACTTGTGTAGGACCAGTTAAGACAGCTCTCATAGGGAAACATTGATTTTCACACGTCATGCTACATGAGCTCCCAATGTAGGAGCGTTGTCGGAACAAGTGTGAACCCAGCCGAAAACATGACCTGTTGGGGGGGCATGAGGACTGGAATTGAGAAACACTGCCCTAGAGTCAATAGGCCCAACTAACAAAATATGAACACCAGGACAACAAACAGTTCCTATAAATCTATCCACCCAAATTTTTTTTCTTTAACATAAAACTAGCGGAAGCTTACCCATCACCCAGACGCATAACAGCTGTTCTTATTTCCCCATAGCAAACAATTAAGCCTCATACACACGATCGGAAATCTGATGAAAACGAACCGATGGATTTTTTCGTCAGATATCGGATGAAGCCGACTTTCACCAGTCTTGCCTACACACCATGAGTTAAAAATCTGACTGTGCCAAAATGTGGTGACGTACAACACTACGACGAGCCTAAAAAAAATTAAGTTCAATGATTTTGAGCATGCGTCGACTTGATTCTGAGAATGCATGGATTTTTCTCCGATGGAGTTCCACAAAGACGATCGGATTTTTCTATTGTTTTTTTATCCATAGGAAAAATTCAAAACATGTTCTATTTTTTAACACCGATGGAAAAAAGACCGATGGGGCCCACACACGATCAGTTTATCCAAAGAAAACAGTCCATCGGTCGGTTTTCATCGGACAAACCGATCGTGTGTACGCGGCTTTAGACTCAAACATTTATCGTCCAACTGTCATTTTTCAGAGTACATCTAAAAAAGATGGGTGATTGTAGGGAAATAGACAGTTCTTCCTTACCCACTTGCCGTCTGACACACACACACACACACATATACGTTGGCAGAATGGCTCGTACAGGCAAATGGGCGTACCCTTGAATTTGCCGCCATGCGGGTGTGCGCACCGCCACGGGAGCATGCCCCGCGAACACGATGTTCGCTGGCGGCCCGCGATCGTGAGACGGAGAGGCAGAATGGGGAGATGCCTATGTAAACAAGGCATTTCCCTGTTCTGCTTAGTGACATGACCGGGATCTACTGCTCCCTGTCATCGGAAGAAGTGATTGCTGTCATGTTGGTGGTAGCCCATCCCCCTCACAGTTAGAATCACTCCCTAGGACACACTTAACCCATTGATCGCCCCCTAGTGTTTAACCCCTTCCCTGCCAGTGTAATTTATACAGTAATCAGTGACTATTATAGCACTGATTGCTGTATAAATGACAATGGTCCCAAAAAAGTGTCAAAAGTGTCCAATGTGTCTGCCAGTCCCAAAAAAAAAAAACAGATCGCTACCATTACTAGTAAAAAAAAATATTAATAATAAAAATGCCATAAATCTATTCCCTATTGTGTAGATGCAATAACATTTGCGCAAACTAATCAATATATACGCTTATTGAGATTTTTTTTTACCAAAAATATGTAGAAGAATACGTATCGGCCTAAACTGAGGAAAAGTAATTTTTTTTATCTATATTTTGGGGGGATATTTATTAGAGTAAAAAGTAAAAAATATAGCTTTTTTTTCGAAATTGTCACTCTTTTTTTGTTTATAGCGCAAAAAAAACCCAAAAAACGCAGAGGTGATCAAATATCAAATACTACCAAAAGAGGGAAAAAAGGACGTCAATTTTGTTTGGATACAACATCAGGGTGCTGTGTAATGTAAAGGGGTCCAGAGGTGCAAGGTGCTGTGTAATGTAAAGGCGTCCAGAGGTGCAAGGTGCTGTGTAATGTAAAGTGGTCCAGAGGTGTGGGGCTGTGTAATGTAAAGGCGTCCAGAGGTGCAGGGTGCTGTGTAATGTAAAGGCGTCCAGAGGTGCAGGGTGCTGTGTAATGTAAAGGGGTCCAGGGGTGCAAGGTGCTGTGTAATGTAAAGGCGTCCAGAGGTGCAGGGTGCTGTGTAATGTAAAGGGGTCCAGAGGTGCAAGGTGCTGTGTAATGTAAAGGCGTCCAGAGGTGCAGGGTGCTGTGTAATGTAAAGGGGTCCAGAGGTGCAAGGTGCTGTGTAATGTAAAGGGGCCCAGAGGTGCAGGGTGCTGTGTAATGTAAAGGGGTCCAGAAGTGCAAGGTGCTGTGTAATGTAAAGGGGTCCAGAGGTGCAAGGTGCTGTGTAATGTAAAGGGGTCCAGAGGTGCAAGGTGCTGTGTAATGTAAAGGGGTCCAGAGGTGCAGGGTGCTGTGTAATGTAAAGGCGTCCAGAGGTGCAGGGTGCTGTGTAATGTAAAGGGGTCCAGAGGTGTGGGGCTGTGTAATGTAAAGGGGCCCAGAGGTGCAGGGTGCTGTGTAATGTAAAGGGGTCCAGAGGTGCAGAGTGCTGTGTAATGTAAAGGGGTCCAGAGGTGCAAGGTGCTGTGTAATGTAAAGGGGTCCAGAGGTGCAAGGTGCTGTGTAATGTAAAGGGGTCCAGAGGTGCAGGGTGCTGTGTAATGTAAAGGGGTCAAGAGGTGCAGGGTGCTGTGTAATGTAAAGGGGTGCAGAGGTGTGGGGCTGTGTAATGTAAAGGGGTCCAGAGGTGTGGGGCTGTGTAATGTAAAGGGGTCCAGAGGTGCAAGGTGCTGTGTAATGTAAAGCAGTGGTCATCAACCATTCCTGCAGGGCCCACTAACAGGCCAGGTTTTATGTATTACCTTGAGGAAATGCAGACTGGAATACTGCAATCAGTAGAGCAGCAAATGATATCACCTGTGATGTATTTCAGTTATCTTGCAAACCTGGCCTGTTAGTGGGCCCTGCAGGACAGGGTTGATGACCACTGATGTAAAGGAGTCCAGAGGTGCAGGGTGCTGTGTAATGTAAAGGGGTCCAGAGGTGTGGGGCTGTATAATGTAAAGGGGTCCAGAGGTGCAAGGTGCTGTGTAATGTAAAGGAGTCCAGAGGTGCAGGGTGCTGTGTAATGTAAAGGGGTCCAGAGGTGCAAGGTGCTGTGTAATGTAAAGGGGTCCAGAGATGCAGGGTGCTGTGTAATGTAATGGGGTCCAGAGGTGCAGGGTGCTGTGTAATGTAAAGGGGTCCAGAGGTGCAGGGTGCTGTGTAATGTAAAGGCGTCCAGAGGTGCAGGGTGCTGTGTAATGTAAAGGCGTCCAGAGGTGTAAGGTGCTGTGTAATGTAAAGGGGTCCAGAGGTGCAGGGTGCTGTGTAATGTAAAGGGGTCCAGAGGTGCAGGGTGCTGTATAATGTAAAGGGGTCCAGAGTTGCAAGGTGCTGTGTAATGTAAAGGGGTCAGAGGTACAAGGTGCTGGAACCCCACAAACCATCATTAACCGCTGGTTACTGTGGACAGCACCTCTCTTTTCTATCACAATTAGTATTTGAGACTAGTGAGTGGTTCGGTATATAGACTGGTAATGATAAAATGAGTCACCTGTATGTCCAGTTGTAATCATCTGTCACTCGCTCCATTAGGTCAAATTTCGGTCCTGGTACACTGCAGATAGGCCGATTCCAGTTATCGCGGACTCGCATGTATAGATTCCTTGTGTAAAAGTTTTCAAAGTCTTGATAGAGAGGCACAAAGTCCTACATTTATAAAAAAAAATGCATGTAATGAGTTCTTAGTCAACAATAAGGCTGCGGAGAATTTATGTACTAGTGGATTTTCATGGTGGCCACATATTTGGGCTTGCTTCAGGCAAAAGTCCATTACTTGAAACCCCAAAAACAATGCAAACAATGATGCAGCCGATAATGAAAAACTGGTAAAGACTGGGGGGTTGATTTACTAAAATTGGAGAGTGCAAAACCTGGTGCAGCTGTGCATGGTAGCCAAACAGCTTCTAACATTATCTTCAATTAAAGGAGAAGTCCAGCCTGAGCTAGTTTGGCTGAGCTTCTCCTACAGGTCACTGGAGTGGAGTTTGTTTTGCACTCCTGTGACCCATTTTCAGCAGAGAGCAGTCTGAAGTCCACTCCCTGCTGATGTCACAAAGATCAGTCCAGGACCCACGTCATCCCAACTCTGGATCTGCCAGGTGCCTGGACTGATGGGCGTCTCAGCCTTTCAGCGAGCCACTGAGATGGCCGTTTCCCACCTCTCCACAGCTCCCATGAGCGTGGAGGAACAGAGCAGGAGAGTTGCTGATTGACAGGCAGCAGCTCTCTGCTAGGGGAGCCGAGAGAACCGAGCCATCGGTGATGTTCCATCACTCGGTTCTCAGTGCAGAGACGCGTGGGGGACAGATGCAACATCAGACCGATGCTGCATCCACCCAAGTAAGTATGAATATGGGGGGAAAAAATGCCCATACTTCTCTTTTAAGCTTTGATAAAAAATATGGATGCTGATTGGCTTCTATGCAGAGCTGAACCAGATTTTGCACTCTCTAGTTTGAGTAAAGCCCTGTGCACACGCTTGGTTTTCTTGGCGGTAAAAAGTCACCCGAGAAAACCGAGAACCCGGCAGGAAAACTGCCATGGAGCTTTAGCTGGGAATCTCGGACGTGTGTATGCTCCATTGGCACTGCTTTGCAGTCCTTCTCATAGGTAAGTAGCAGATCTGGTGGAAAAAAAATGCCGGGAATCGCGACGGGAAAATAGACATCATGGGCCAGATTCACAGAGCCCTTACTCCGGCCTATCTCGCGTTAGACTGGAGTACTTTCAAATTACGCGCGGCGTTTCATTAGTCTGAATCCTCAAACCATGAAACGATGGCTTCGGGCTTCAATCCGACTGGCTTACCTGTTCGTACGCCTTCAGGTCTACGCTGCAATTAATTTGCGGCCGCTGGGTGAAGTGCCCGTCGTTATCCGCGTCGGGGTATGCAAATGAGCTTTTTCCGACGATCCACGAAGTTACGAGCATCATTCGCAATCTCTTATGGCATCTGTAGTCATCTTTTTGCCGTGTAAAGTTATTCCAGCTTTTATCTGGTCTAGTATTAGACAGCCCATGTTAAGTATGGCCGTCGTTCCCGTGTCGGATTTCAACGTTTTTTTTTTTTTTTTTTACGTAAGTCGTCCGGGAATAGGAATGTACGTAAACGACGCTACTCAAACAAAAAATGACGTAACGACGTTATTTCACACAATGCACGGCGGGAAATTTCTGAACGAAGCGGTGACGCGCCTAATTTAAATGCTTCACGCCCCCTAATCACGTATTTCAATTCCGCCACGAGAAATACACTACGCCGCTGTACCTTACGGGCCAAAATCTACATGAATTCGTCGTAGAGCCAGGTAAAATACGGCTGCGTAGTGTATCTCTGATACTCTGCGCCAATGTAATTGTGCCTGAATCTGGCCCCATGTTCTCCATTTTCCTGACGGGATTGCCGGCTCTTTTCCTGAGGGGAAAACTGCGAGGAAGCATACACATGTCCGTTTACCCGGCCAAAAGCTCTCCTGGGAGTTTTCTTGCCGTTAAAACCGGTCGTGTGTGCGAGGCTTAAATTAACTCCTATGTGCTGCCAATATCAGCCAATCAAGGCACAATTATCATTTTTATTTTTATCCAAGTTATGAAAGGCGGACTGATTTCTATGGACAGTAAAGTTTGTTTCACTTCAATGACCAACACAATCTTAATGCCGCGTACACACGTTTGGAAATTCCGACAAGAAAACCGTGGATTTGTTCTGACAGAATGTTGGCTCAACCTTGTCTTGCTTACACACGATCACACAAATCTTGTCAGAAATTCCGACTGTCAAGAACGCGGTGACGTACAAGACTTACGATGAGCCGAGATCAATGAAGTTCAATGGGCAGTTCAGCTCTTCTGCTTGATTCCGAGCATGTGTAGGATTTTCCTCCGTCAGAATTGCATACAGACGAGTGGACCTTCCGATAGGAATATTTTCCATTTGAAAAAAAGAGACCCTGCTCTCAATCTTTTGTCGACGGAAATTCCGACAGCAAAAGTCTGATGGAGCATACACACGAAATTTGCGACCAAAAGCACAGCACGTCACATCAAACTTTTCTTGTCGGAATTTCCGATTGTGCGTACGCGGTATAAGAAGTACAAAATTACTAATATATTATTACATGTAGGTATGTTTCGTTCTTACTTTTTGCTCTTCCCTTTCTTCTGCCATATGACATTTCTCTAGTCCCCATGCTCTCAGAAAGTCACGCAAGTAGCCAAATAAAGTGACAAGACCAAAGCCTATGTAGGTGAACACAGCAACGTACATTGGAGCTTCTTCAAAGGATTCCTTGAACTCTCGGTTGTACAGACCACAATTTGTTCTTCCATTCTGTAAAGACAGAGAGAAAAGGAAATAAGAGACCCGGTAAACACAATCAGCATGTAAAATATCCAAATAACATGACTTTAACCCCTCTGTGTCCAGAGCTTATTGAAGTCTAGATGTCCAGGCTTAAAGTATAAAGGCAAAACTTTTTTTACATTTTGGATGGAGTCGAGGTGGGATTAAAACGTTTGTCCATTTTTATTGCTGTCTGTGCCCCCATTAGGGAGATTCACCCTCTCTATTAGTCCTGTCATTGACAGTGAAAGTAAAAGAAAATCCCAAATGTTGGGTTGTCCCCAGAAAAGTAAAATGAGGGGAAATTTTCCAGTAGTGACACTGGTTCTGGTGATCTGGGGGTCATTAAGATATTCCCTTAATTTGCAGGCAGGGATTTCCTCTCACTTCCTCACTTCCTGTTTTGGCTACGGGACAGGAAGTGAATGTCCCCAATGGGACAAAGAGGGAAAAAACAAACCTTACAGGGGTTATAAAGCCCCCGCCCCTCTTAGTCTATCCAAAAATGAAAAAAAGGTTTAAGAAGCATTCATTAACTTAACTGGAATTCTTCAAACTCATTGAAGCCTAGATCAGTGTTTCTCAAACTTTTTTCAGTCAATGCATAATTTAAAGATTCTAAAATGAATTCTAATACCGCGTACACAAGCTCACAATTACAGTATTAAACCCTGGCAGTGGCACACTGCCAATATACAGGCTGTAGTGGCATCAGGTTGAAGGTTATTTTGTATGAATATACAGCCTGGATGTTCATCGTAGCTTACATAGCAACCACACAATTTGAAATCACTTTACTACAAACATTACTGAACTGACTAAGACGGTCACCTTTCACCTAAATTTGAGTTCTAGGTATGCCTGCAGTCGGATTTAACAGTTAGGATGCGTGCGTCGTTCTACTTGTTTGCATACTCACCTCTCCTGTGCTGGCATCCTCGCAACCAAGGATTAACTTTTCAGCACAGACATATGTAGCGCCCTGCTCCTGATGACTAGGGATGAGCCGAACACCCCCGCGTTTGGTTCGCACCAGAACCGTCGAACAGACCGACCGTTCGTGCGAACATTTCGAACGCCATTAAAGTCTATGGGACTCGAACGTTCGAATTCAAAAACGATCATTTTAAAGACCAATATTCAATTTACTGTTGGAAAACGTCTTTCAGAACCCGGGTTTTGCCCCAGGGAACATGTATCAATAGAAAAAAGTTAAAAAAACGGTCGTTTTTCCAGGAGCAGTGATTTTAATGATGCTTAAATAAAAATAAAAAAATAAAAATTCCTTTAAATATTGTACCTGCTGGGTGTCTATACCTGTGATAACGTCTTTAAATAGCACAATCACCTGACTGCCAGTAGATTAGGAAGAACTGATCTATCTAAGCTATACAGTGTATAAATATATGTACAACTCCTAGGGATGTATATATATTCTCTACACACCGTAATTAAAGCTAAACTGACTAGCCTGCTCTATCTAGCTATCTAAAAAGACAATCTCTCTGTCTCTCTAACTGCTCTCATTAACAAGCCGGAACACACTACACGAGGCCGCCCAGCAGGCGGCCTTATATAGTGTGGGGCGTGTGCTAATGCCCTGAGCCACAATTGGTCAAAGCCACCCAGGCTTTGGCTAATTATGGCTCTTCGTTTTTTTGCGCGCTGTGATTGGCCAAGCATGTGGGACATACAGCATGCTTGGCCAATCATCAGCGCAGTGAATTATGGGCCGTTGCGTGTCATTTGAATTTGGCGCGAACGACCGCTTTTGTTCGAATTTCGACGAACGTACGAACAGACAATGTTCGAGTCGAACATACGTTCGTATCGAATGCGAAGCTCATCCCTACTGATGACCAGGCACTATGTTTAAATCTAGTGGGTGTCTGAGCTGGTAGTTAGCTCAGACTCTGATGATTAAGGCTAAATCAACCTCTGTTTCGGCTATGGGTGTGCTTTGAGGGTTTTCCCATTGTTTGCCTGTAGGTGGCATTACCACCACAGGCCAATGTTGGAACACAGGCAGGCCAGAGTGTATTGGGTGTCTTTCCCCGGCAACAGCCCAGTGGGAGTGGTCTGCATCCAGGGCATGCTGGGGAAGGATACTTAAGGGGCAGACACCATTTTTTTGGGTCCTTTTGCCTCATGGCCCTCCTGGCTCGAGGTATGTGATGGTCCATTTTCAGCCCCGGGATAAAGGCCATCAGTGCGTCATATTAGTGTTATCTCATCAGTGCAGCCCATCAGTGAAGGAGAAAAGTGACTTAGTTTCTGTCAGTACATTTTGTAAATAAGAAAAACTTAAACTTAAAAAACAAACAAAAAAACATATATTTACGTCGGTACTAGTACCCAGCCGTGGGTCACGGGCGCGCGCCCGCGGTGTGCTCCCGTGGCCCGGTTCGAAGCTCCGTGACCGCAGAACTCGCGGACCCGATTGCCGCTGGAGTACGGCGATCGGTCCCCGGAGCTGAAGAACGGGGAGAGCTGTGTGTAAACACGGCTTCCCCGTGCTTCACTGTGGCGGCAGCATCGATCGCGTCATCCCTTTTATAGGGGGGGCGCGATCGATGACGTCACACCTACGGCCACACCCCCCTACAGTTGTAAACACACACAGGGAACACATAACCACAAGGGGGCGCTGTAGGGGTTAACTCCCAAACTGCAACTGTCATTTTCACAGTAAACAATGCAATTTAAATGCATGTTTTGCTGTGAAAATTACAATTGTCCCAAAAATGTGTCAAAATTGTCCGAAGTGTCCGCCATAATGTCGCAGTCACGAAAAAAATTGCTGATCGCTGCCATTAATAGTAAAAAAAAAATAAAAAATAATAAAAATGCAATAAAACTATCCCTTATTTTGTAAACGCTATAAATTTTGCGAAACCAACCGATAAAAATAGGTTGAAGAATACGTATCGGCCTAAACTGAGGGAAATTTTTTTTTTGGGGGGATATTTATTATAGCAAAAAGTAAAAAATATTGAATTTTTTTAAAAATTGTCGCTCTATTTTTGTTTATAGCGCAAAAAATAAAAACCGCAGAGGTGATCCAATACCACCAAAAGAAAGCTCTATTTGTGGGGAAAAAAGGACGCAAATTTTGTTTGGGAGCCATGTCGCACGACCGCGCAATTGTCAGTTAAAACAACGCAGTGCCGAATCGCAAAAAGGGGCAAGGTCCTTTACCTGCATTTTGGTCCGGGTCTTAAGTGGTTAAATACTAGCAAAAGAAAGCTTTGTTTGTGTGACGAAAATGATAAAAAATGTATTTGGGTACAGTGTTGCATGACGCAATTGTCATTCCAAAAGCGACAGCGCTGAAAGCTGAAGATTGGCCTAGGTAGGAAGGGGGTGAAAGTGCCCAGTAGGCAAGTGGTTCAAATTTTTTAAAACTCAGCAGCTACAAATACTGTAGCTGCTGACTTTTAATATTAGGGCACTTACCTGTACAGGGAGCCTGCGATGTCGGCACCCCAGCCGATCTTCGGATCGACTCCCGGGTGCTACCGCCACCATTCCTGGTAAGGGAACCAGGCAGTGGAGCCTTTCGGCTTCACTCCTGGTTCCCTACTGCGCATGCACGAAGCGCACAGCACTTTCTAATTGGCCCCAGGGCAGGGGGGGGGGGGGGGTCGATCTTCTGGGAGATTGGGCCGCGGCCAGACCCCCAGAAGTAGGGAAGAGGACTTGTCACAAACGGGACCCCATTTCCCCCTCCCCTGAAAGGTGCCAAATGTGACACCAGAGGCGGAAGGAAGCATATAAGCGGAAGTTCCACTTTAAGCTTGGAAATCGATGATGTCATAGTGTAAAAAAAAAAAAAAAACTACCAAATAATTCCCTATTAATAATCACCACAAACATCCTCCTTGTATGTCCAAAATGGTCGTTATGATCCTGATGCTGTTGACAAAAATCACAAATTTACATCAATGTTTTGAGCTAAATTTTCGAACATTTTTATCTGGGCAAATAGAATATTTTTACTAGTCCAACACAGACTAGTGACATGTATGGCCTTGGGCAAAATTGTGCTGGTAAACCTGTAACAGGAGCTTTGTAAGATGTTTACAACACCTGCCTTATCTTTTACTCTTATAAACTTACTATTTTATAACAAGCATGAAAGGATGTCAGTAGCATATCACAACCATAAAGGAACATTTAGGTCTCAATTTAATTTAAAGCGATATTAAACCCAAGGGCACCTTTAAAATGCAAGCCAAACATAGCTAATACTTTTTAATCAGTTACAGAAAACAGTATTTCCCTTTAGGATAAAGGTTTTACATATATAAACGGACCATTGTAAGCACCCCTGTCAGTGTTAAATGGTCTGTTTTATCTCTAACTGCAAGAGAGCTTTTCTTTTGAAAAACAACAGACGTGCTGGCTGGATCACCAAATGAAAATAGAAGAAAGAAAGGCTAAAAAGAAAACAAATGCATTCATCACATCTAAGAATTGGTAAGCTGCAATATAATAAATGTCTGCTTTTGGGATTATTAGCACTTTAAGATAGCAATACATAGCCATGTCATACAATCAGAAGTCGTCATCTTCCAACAGTTTTGGCGTTTCGTAAATTCTGATTTCATTGTTTTTTCAATACATGAGCATATGAACGATCATTAAAGCGGAGGTCCACCCAAAAAAAAATAGCCAAAAAGGCTACAAAAAAAATAAATTAGATTTTTTTTTATACTTACCATAAGTGGTTGTTACTAGGCAGATGATCTAATCTGCCTCTTGCTTGTCCACGGTGGGTCTCCTTGTCGCACTGCCTCCTGGGAAATGGGGAGCAGTGTATTATGGGACCTTGTGTGTATCCCAGGAGACATCCACCCATTCGCAATGCTTCACTTCCTGATCACCCTCACCGAGGATGGCGGCGGTCCTCCGCTTTAAATAAAGTATAGGAATACCTGATCATTAACCACCTACCGACCAGCTGCCGTCATTATACTGCGGCAGGATGGCACGGCTACGGGAATTGCTGTAGGTGTCCGTCGGCCACTTTAAGAGCTCTAGGGGGCGCACGCGTGGGAAAACGCCAGAGCCAATGCACGTGGCTGGCAGCCGCGATGTCCGCCGGCGATCCGAGTATGCTCCTCAGAGCCAGAACGGGAATCTGTGAATCTAAACAGACTGATCCCCGTTCTGTCAGGGAAGTAGAGAGAGATCTGCTGTTCCTAGTGATTAGGAACAGCGATCTCTCTCTACTCCCTGTCAGTAAACTCCCCTCACAGTTAGAAACACTTCCCTAGGGAACATGTAGCCCCTTCATCCCTCCCCAGTATTTGCACCTGAAAAAAAACCTCAGTGACATTTATAAATGCAGTGCTATTTTTAGCTCTGTCAAGGTCCCAAAGAAAGGTGCAAAAGTGACCTGCCACAATGCAGTCCCGCCTAACAAAATATTTTAAAAAAAACCTGAAATGCCATGGTTGAGAAATAGCTTGGTTATATTTAATGCCGGGTTGAAAAAGATACAACACGTTTTTGCAACGTATTGCTGACACTTGTGCCAGAGAAATGCAGCATGTTGACGGTCGTTTTTGTGCGTTTTTTTGAAGACAAAAAAACGTTTTGCAAAAACGAAGTTTTCTGTGAAGTAAAAAAGCGACGTTTTTGAAACCGTCACTTTTCAAGAGACAATTTTGCATACACTCTCTTTTATACCTCGTTTTTTCACAAAAATGCGAGGTTACGTTCTGACCACTCTTTTCCAGTGAAGCTCGCTTCATAACTAGCTTCTGGGCATGCGCGGGTTTCTGAAGAAACGTGTTTTGAACGACGTTTTTGCTACACAAGGTGACTTTTTGTTGAAACAAAAAAACGACACAAAAAATTCAAGATGTTGGAATTTTTTTTTGGTCGTTTTTTTGAAGACAAAAAACGACGTTTTGCCCACACACGATCAATTTAAATGACGTTTTAAAAAACGTCGTTTTTTTTTCATCGCAAAAAACGACCGTGTGTACGCGGCATTAGAGGCGCCTCTCTTTTATACTCTCTAAAAAATGCTTTGATATACAAGTGCTTTGGATTACAAGCATGTTTCTGGAACGAATTATTGTCACAATTCAAGGTTTTACTGTAATTATCTAGATGGAATAAAGCTGTGAGAACTCTTAGTGCACCCCTATGACACACACACACTTATTAGCACTTTATTCTGTTTATGGATGAAGATTTTGGCACATATCACTATTTTCTATTTGTAAAACCACTTTTTATTTTTGATTATTCTTGGTAACAATTTTCACTTGCACTTTAGCACTTTTTCCAAGACAGCTTTGGTCAATATGTTACTAAGTCTCTTGGCAGCGCCACCTACTTCTTTATATTTATATGACACGCAAAAGGACTTGAAGGGTTTGTAAAGGAATTTTTTTTATTTTAATAGCTTCCTTTACCTTAATGTAGTGCTGTTTTCATGTCCTCATTGTTCGTTTTTTCTCTCAAGTTGCTGTAATCCTTCTCTGATCTCCACACTTCCTGCTTGTCTGTTTCCTGATCACCACAGTACTGGGAGCTTTCTCTCTGTGGTCACTAATCAAGGAGGTGTGATTACTGTGTGTCTAAAAACCCCACAGCACCAATCACTTTCGTTTTCCAAACCATCACTGCCCTGTATTGGCTCTGTGGCTCTGTACATCAGAGAGACAGGAACAGCATGCAAAAACGAAACTGAAACTGCAGGTACATTATATGATTGATTTTTAACTGTTTTTAAAAGGAATCAGTTAACTATTATGTCTCTATACCCTGTAAACAGTAATTTCAGCAAAAAAAAATAATCCCTTTACAACTCCGTTGAGGATATAATTGGTGCCAAAGGTGCTTCAACACAGTTCTGATCGAAGGCTGTGACTACTTATGTACATGTGAATCCCCCCCCCCCCTTTTAAAAAAAACAAACAAAAAACGTGCAAAGATTTCAAACAAACTTCTTTCACGTTGTCATTATAGGGTATTGTTTGTAGAATTTTGAAGAAAATAACAAATTTAATCCATTTTAGAATGAGGCTGTTACAAAAGGTGGGAAAAGTGAAGCACTGTGAATACTTTCCAGATGCACTGTAAGAGGAGTCCCTCCGCAGTGTGTATGCAACTTTATTTCTTACTACTCATACCACAGCAACAAACTAGCATCATGAAAAGATGCCAGTTTGCCTCAATCTTGCCACCTATTGGTTGCAAATGGTAAATGTCATGGACCATGAAATACTGAAATCCTAATTCATGTATTACAGATTTGATTCTGAACCCCAGCCAGGTCAACAGACTCATAAGTGATACTTATTGTCCATTGTGTGATAACCCTGTTTAAAGCCTTTCTATTATCAGGTGTAAATGACTTCTGCCCTGTCTCTGGTCTCCAGACGGCTCCATTGTTCTGTGGCTGGCTATTGTGTACATTGATTGACCCCCTGGGGCTTTTGTCCGAAAACACATCACAGGCTTCTGGCCACACATATTCAGGCTATTCAAGCATTGGGACCAATCTCTGCGGAGACATTTTTAAGTCCTCATTTGCATGGTTTAAGAGGACCAGAGTGGAGACTGCATACTTTACAATGGACCAATAGGAAAGCGGTTGTTGGGGGCGGGATGTTCCAAATCCTGTATAAAGTGTGCTGTGTACTTTCAATAAAGTGTGTCCTGTTACATTCAGCATTAAGCCATGGCTCATGTGTGGATTATTCAGCGATTCCAGGGATATTCCTAGTCGGGGAATATTGGGTGATTTCTTTTATGGGAGAAGAAGGGAATGGATGGCGGAGATATGTTCGACGACCGTCACAACTGGTTGGCAGCAGCGGGATTTTCCCTTCTTCTTTCCTTTACACCAGGATTCCAAGCAGACACTGGGAACAGTGAATGGAAGATTGGTACACCCTGCTTAAAAGAAATACACGGAAAGAACTAATGGAAGTTTGTGGAAGGATTGCTAGCAACAAAACCGAGCGTGTCATAGCAGAATAAATGGAGCTAGACCAGGAGAACTCGGTTGCAGCAACGCCAGCAGTACAAGAGATGGGGACACCAGTGATTCAGGAGGAGGAATCACCAGCTAACAAGCTAATAAGAGAGAAATTAGCATGGTTCGGTCCGAACCCAACGGCGGATGTGGTGCTGAAAGTGATGACCCTGTTAGCGGAGGAGGCTAAACAAATAAGAGACGCAGAGCTACAGTTAAAACTGGCAGCAGTCCAACAAGCAGCCGCACATTCTCCAAACAGTGAGTACAGCACAGCAGACACAAGGAAGATTCCGTTTAGCGCTTTTGAAGCTTTTGATGAGAAAGAACGAGAGCGGCAACATGAGCTGAGAATTGCAGAAATACGACGATCGGTGACAACGCCTAAAGAAGCAGCACCAAATGAAAGACGAGGAGAGGTGCAGATACCAGTAACCATGGAAGAGGAATTCAGAAGAAGGTTACAAAAGATGCGGATACAGCACACAGGACCAGAATCAGAGGAGGTCCTGCTGGGATGGGCGGATGGGATTCGGTGCCAACTCTGGAAGGAAGCGCTAGCTCTGGAGCAGCAACACCAAGGAGAGGTCCTGCCCTACATCTATGCAAGGTACTGGCCGCAGTATGACGTACGACTGCCGTTGTTGGGGGAACAACCGAAGCAGGAGTGGATAGCAGAATTAAACAGGCTGATCCGGGCAGAGATGCAGCTGGATGAGAGCTACAGAGCCCTCCGGTGGTATGTAGCCCAAGAGTGCCCGTGGTCAGCGGATGACAGCCCCATAGAAGGCTATGACTATGATGGCCTGGGATTGTTGTATTGGAGGATGTCCAGTGATCCCGACTTTGGGGATGATCGGGAGTGGCGCTTGGAGGACATAATGGAGCACAGAGAGAAAAAATTGAATATCTCGGAAGCGCACTGGCTACAGGAAGATTTGGAATTTCTGGCCGCTCGGGAATGGGACCTTGAGATCGCCTACAAACAGCTGCTAGACTCTGCTCAGCGCCAGGGCCGGGCTCCCTTTGCCTGGGACTATCAGGAAATACCAGTGGACAATGCGGAAATCCTGGCTGAAGAATCGTCCCTGTGGCAGGGTAACAGTGTGCTCTTCCAACCTGCCCCTGCAGCTATGGATGCGGAGGTCTTATGGCGGATGCAGCAAGTGTCAACTGACCTTGATGATCCTGTTTCTGCATGGGATGATCTTGAAGGGAGGAATGTGCCTGTCCAGCAGTATGCCAGTGAATCGGCAGTGGAAAATCTGGAGATTGCCATTCCCAAAGCTGAAGTTCTGACCGCAGGGCCGAGCTCTGCTAACCTCTGCTCAGTACCTATAGCATCTTCTGGGTTCCATGGACAGGAGATGGTGAACCTCTATCCCCAGACACCAGAGACAGGGGATTTAATAGATTTTTCTGCTGAGGACAAACAACCTGATGGGCCTCCAGCAGAAGAGCTGGTATCAGGGCCACACTTCACTGTGCTCTGCCCAGCACCAAGAGCAGTATTTGTGGAGTTACAAGGAACTTCCCCAGCTGAAGCGCTGGTCACCGGACAGAGGGTTCAAGACCTCTGCCCCACCCCTGTGGCAGTTTCGGAGGCTCAGGGTGAGAAGATGGCGATCACTCCCCAGCCACAGATTACAGAATGTATGGACTGTTCAGAGGATGTTCTGGATTATGCACCCCCAGCAGAAGTGCTGGCAACAGGGCAGAGTGCCAGCCATCTCTGCCCAGCACCGGGACCAACTGTGGAGTTCCAGGGAGCCGGGGCGGTTGGCCCCCCTCCCCAGCAACCAGCTGAGGTGGTAAAGCTCTTACTCCCAGCTGAACCACTGGCAGCAGGACAGGATGCTACTGGCGGCTGCACCCCACTACAGCTTGAGTGGATACCAGTGGATGGGACTGTGGTCTCCACTCACAGCAATCCAGCGGAAGAGCTGGCAACAGTGCAGAGTGCCCCGGGCCTGTGCTTTCACCTAACAGAAGAGGGGGTTCCTGTGGTAGTGGATGGGACTTCAGTCTCCACTGGCACAACCCCAGAAAATGGTACAGGACTGAAACAGGAGGATGTCGGCTTTGCTTTGCAAGCACTGGGGGATTTTCACCTCACACCAGTGGATGGGACTTCAGTCTCCACTGGTATACCCCATAAATGGTGGCCAGTTGGCCCAGACCCCCAACAGCATGATGGACTGAGCCCAGCCACCCTGTCATCTCTCCAGCGGCTGAAAGGACTCCAGGGAGAAGGGCTAGTCCAGGCCTCTCCCCAGCAGCAGACGTGTTCCCTGAGAGAGGCAGAGGATGGCGGGGTGAGTAATGCTCGGTTTGGAGCAAGTGATTTGGGGTACTGTATGGATACCGGCATTGGGGGACTGGAACTACTGACTGAATTCAGAGACAACCCATCTGGTGTCTCCTACTGGGTTAGTCCCCTGCCAAAAGGGGAGATGTGTGACAGGCCTAGCCGGGACAGGGGCTTTTGGAGAGGACTGAATGCGAGCCTCTTGCCGTCCGATTATGGGCCAGGGCCTCAAACCAGGAAGGCGGATGGGTTATCCTGGCAGACAGTCCTGGAACCTTAAGACTACTTGCCCAACATCCTCGAGTGACCCGTTTGGGTCCCACTGCGGATGTTGAACTATTTCCCAGGGGGAGTAATGTCATGGACCATGAAATACTGAAATCCTAATTCATGTATTACAGATTTGATTCTGAACCCCAGCCAGGTCAACAGACTCATAAGTGATACTTATTGTCCATTGTGTGATAACCCTGTTTAAAGCCTTTCTATTATCAGGTGTAAATGACTTCTGCCCTGTCTCTGGTCTCCAGACGGCTCCATTGTTCTGTGGCTGGCTATTGTGTACATTGATTGACCCCCTGGGGCTTTTGTCCGAAAACACATCACAGGCTTCTGGCCACACATATTCAGGCTATTCAAGCATTGGGACCAATCTCTGCGGAGACATTTTCAAGTCCTCATTTGCATGGTTTAAGAGGACCAGAGTGGAGACTGCATACTTTACAATGGACCAATAGGAAAGCGGTTGTTGGGGGCGGGATGTTCCAAATCCTGTATAAAGTGTGCTGTGTACTTTCAATAAAGTGTGTCCTGTTACATTCAGCATTAAGCCATGGCTCATGTGTGGATTATTCAGCGATTCCAGGGATATTCCTAGTCGGGGAATATTGGGTGATTTCTTTTATGGGAGAAGAAGGGAATGGATGGCGGAGATATGTTCGACGACCGTCACAGTAAACAAACACATACTTGACTAAACATGTAATGAAAGATTCATTTTAACCACTTAAGACCCGGACCAAAATGCAGGTAAAGGACCTTGCCCCTTTTTGCGATTCGGCACTGCGTCGTTTTAACTGACAATTGCGTGGTCGTGCGACGTGGCTCCCTAACAAAATTGGCGTTCTTTTTTTCCCACAAATAGAGCTTTCTTTTGGTGGTATTTGATCACCTCTGCGGTTTTTATTTTTTGCGCTATAAACAAAAATAGAGCGACAATTTTGAAAAAAATATATCTTTTTTACTTTTTACTATAATAAATATCCCCCAAAAATATATAAAAAAAAAACATTTTTTTTCCTCAGTTTAGGCCGATACGTATTCTTCTACCTATTTTTGATTAAAAAAAATCACAATAAGCGTTTATTGGTTGGTTTTCGCAAAATGTATAGCGTTTACAAAATAAGGGATAGTTTTATTGCATTTTTATTAATTTTTTTTTTTTTACTACTAATAGCTGCGATCGGCGATTTTTTTCGCGGACACTTCGGACAATTTTGACACATTTTTGGGACAATTGTCATTTTCACAGCAAAAAATGCATTTAAATTGCATTGTTTACTGTGAAAATGACAGTTGCAGTTTGGGAGTTAACCACAAGGGGGCGCTGTAGGATTTGAGTGTTCCCTGTGTGTGTTTACAACTGTAGGGGGGTGTGGCTGTAGGTTTGACGTCATCGATCACGTCCCCCTATAACAGGGATGACGTGATCGATGCTGCGGCCACAGTGAAGCACGGGGAAGCCGTGTTTACACACGGCTCTCCCCGTTCTGTAGCTCCGGGGACCGATCGCCGCACTCCAGCGGCGATCGGGTCCACGAATCCCGCAGTCCCGGAGCTTCGAACCGGGTCACGGGAGCGTGCCGGGGCGTGCGCTTGTGACCCACGGCTGGGTACTAGAACCAACGTATATATACGTTGATGTGCCCAGCCGTGCCATTCTGCCGACGTAAATGTGCAGTAGGCGGTCCTTAACCAGTTAATTTTGCGCCCTGAACATAACTACTAAACAAAACGAATGTAAAAAACTATATATTTATTTTGAAGTGGTATTAAAACCCCAAAATGTCATATATTGCAGCTTACCAATCATTAGATGTGGTGGCTGCATTTGTTTTCTTTTTTTAACCCCTTCCTTACCGGGCCATAATAATATGACGCCGGCAGGAACCCTCCCTCCGGCTGGATGTCATATTACGTCCTTTCTTCCCGACCATCTAGGGGGTGCACGCCCGCTGCATCGCTCGCAACACAGTGCGCGTGCCCAGCGGCCGCAATGTCTGCCAGACACCCACGCTTGCCCGCCATCACAGCAGGAGTGTGGATCTGTGTGTGTATACACACAGATCCACCTCCTGTCAGAGGTGAGGAGACTGAAGTGTGCTCCCAGTACAGAGGAAAACAAATCAGTCTCCTCCCCTTGTCAGTCCCCTCCCCCTACAGTTAAAATCACTCAAACTGAGTGATTAGGCCTAAACTGAGAAAATTTTTTTTTTTTTTTTTTTTTAATTGTGATATTTATTAAATCAAAAAGTAAAAAATATTGTTTTTTTTTTCCAAAATTGTCGCTCTTCTTTTGTTTATAGCGCAAAAAAATAAAAAACGCAGAAATGATCAAATACCACCAAATGAAAGCTCTATTTGTGGTGGGGAAAAAAAACAATATTTAATTTGGGTACAGTGTTGCATGACCGCACAATTGCCATTTAAAGTACAACAGCGCTGAACACTAAAAATTGGTCTGGGCAGGAAGGGGGTGAAAATGCCCTGTATGGAAGAGGTTAAGCTTGGGGTCCAGAGACCTACAGATATTTACCTACAGAATGACAGTGACATTTGCACAGTGATAACTTCAGATTAAAGCGATATTGAACCTAAAACCAAAAATGGATTATATATCACCTTACCAATCATTAGAGATAGTGTCTGCATTAATTGTAATTTTTTAAGCTTTTCCCCTCTGTTTTCACCTGGTGATCTGGCCAGTAACACACTTCTTGTAATAGAGTGCTCCCCACTTTGGATAAAGGAGCACAGGAGGCACCATTGTCAGTCTGGGGGAGGAAGTGTTGAATGTACTAGTAGATTTAAATAACTAACAAATGGAAGCCCACTTCCAGCGCGCACTTTTTAACCAATTGCCGACCGATGCACGACTATATACGTCGATAGATTGGCACGGCTGTGCAAAGGGACGTACCTGTATGTCCTTTTTAAATCGCGACATAGTAAGCGCGTGTGCCCGCTGCAAGCTCTGTGACCGTGCCCGCCAGACCCGCGGACTCAATGTCCGCCGGTGTCCCGCGATCGTGTCACAGAGCTACAGTACGGGGAGATGCCTGTGTAAACAAGGCATTTCTCTGTTCTTCCTAGTGACAGGACACCGATCTACTGCTCCCTGTCATCGGGAGCAGTGATCAATGTCATGTCACTCGTAGCCCAGCCCCCACACAGTTAGAATCACTCCCTAGGACACACTTAACACCTTCCTTGCCCCCTAGTGGTTAACCCCTTCCCTGCCAGTGTAATTTACACAGTAATCAGTGCATTTTTATAGCACTGATCGCTGTATAAACGTCAATGGTCCCAAAATAGCATCAAAAGTGTCTGATGTGTCCACCATAATGTTGCAGTTATGACAAAAATCGCAGATCGCTGCCATTACTAGTAAAACAATTGTAGACACTATGGGCCAGATTCAGAGAGCCGTAACTCCTGTCTAACTGGTGTTAGACTGGAGTACTTTCAAATTACGCACGTTTTTTTAGCTACTCTGAAACCTCAAACCATGAATAGACGGCTGCGGGCTTCAATTTGACTGGATTACGTGTTCGTACGCCTTCGGATCTACGCTGCAATAAAATTGCGACCACTGGGTGGACTTCCCGTCGTTTTCCGCGTCGGGGTATGCTAATGAGCTTTTGTCGGCGATGCCCGAAGTTACGATGTTCAATCGCAATCTCTTACGGCATCTTTAGTCATCTTTTTTTTGCGTAACACTATTCCAGCTTTTTGCTGCTCTAATATTAGACAGCCCATGTTAAGTATGGCCGTCGTTCCCGCGTCGAATTTCAACGTTTGTTTTTATTTTTAACGTAAGTCGTCCGGGAATAGGAATGTTCGTAAACGACGCTACTCAAAAACAAAATGACGTAACGACGTGCAAAAAAATTAAATCCACAGAGGTGATGAAATACCACCAAAAGAAAGCTCTATTTGTGGGAAAAAAAGGACGTCAATTTTGTTTGGGTGCCACGTCGCACGACGCAATTGTCAGTTAAAGCGACGCAGTGCCGAATCGCAAAAAGTGCTCTGGTCTGGAAGAGGGTAAATTCTTTCAGGCTGAAGTGGTTGAGCAGTTAGGCCACTTTCACACGGAGTGGATCCATTTGACGGACTCGGCTAGCTCAGCTAGGATCGATCCGTTGCCGGCGGGTGACAGGTCCATCTCTGCTCACTGTTTGAGCTCCGCTGTCTCTGATGGCGAGATCCAATGAAAACTGACAGCCTGTCCATTTTCACCCGATCCGCTGGACAGATGGCGAACGTATCGCCATCCGTCAGTTTTAAACGGATCTTGTCAGATCAGATGGCAGGCGGGTGTTTTAGCGGACACATCTCATCATAGAAGTCAATGGGTGGCCCGATTGGATCCGCCTGGAAAACAGACCGATCGTGGGAAAGGGGCCTTACAGCAACAAAGTCGTTCCCTTTGGGATAAAGGTTTTACATAAAATCAGATCATTGTAAGCATCCCTCTGCCAGTAGTAAACGGTTTGACTTGTCCCTCTGCTACATCTGGGGGGACAACTTGTCCTATTGAAAAACAATGGGCTTACTGGCAGGATCACCAGGCGAAAAGAAAGAAAGCCATAGGGCTCTTTCACACGTGGCAGATCAGTAATGATCCGCCCCGTGCACCTCCGTTTGCTCAGCGGGAATCGCTCCGTTGATCCCCGCTGAGCCGGCAGGTGACAGGGCGGTCCCCGCACACTGTGCAGGGACCGCCCTGTCTTTTCTCCGCTGTCCCCTATGGGGGGATCGGATGAACACGGACCGTCTGTCCGTGTTCATCCAATCCGCCAGACGGATAGAAAAGTAGGTTTTTACTCCGTCATACTTTGGCAGATCGGATGTCAGCGGGCATGTCACCGCTGACATTCGCGGCTCCATAGAGGAGCACGGAGCGCCCGTTCAGGTTCGCAAAAAAACCTGGCAGGCGGACCTGAACGGGTGCTCTGTGTGAAAGAGCCCTAAAAAATAAAAACAACTGCAGCCATCACATTTATAGGGGTTGTAAAGGTAAAAGTTTTTTTACCTTAATGCATCCTATGCATTAAGGTAAAAAAACATCTCACAGCACCGCCCCCCCGAGTCCCCGTTTTACTTACCTTACCGTTCGAAACTCCCGGGCGCGTCCACGTCATCCTCTTCGGTTCCCAGCCTGGCCGTTGATTGGCTAGGCTGGGCGGATTGATAGCAGCGCAGCCATTGGCTGGCGCTGCTGTCAATCACAGCGGATGACGCGGCGCGCTGGGGGCGGGGCCGAGTGATACAGTCGGCGGCTATGGCTGTATCACGGGAGCGCACTCGCAAAAGCTTTCCACCGTGTGAGCGCCCTCGCATGAAGAGGGAAAGCTTTTGCGAGAAGGAGCCCAGACAGCCGCCGAGGGACCCCAGAAGACAGGTTTCCAGGCCACTCTGTGCAAAATGAACTGCACAGTGGAGGTAAGTATCACATGTTTGTTATTTTTTTTTAAAAAACAACCTGACTTTAGTGTCCCTTTAAGAATCGGTAACCTGCACAAGTGCTTTTAGGTATAATGTCGCGGGGTTGTAAAGGTACAATATTTTTTTTCCTAAATAGCTTCCCTTACCTTAGTCCAGTCCTCCTTCACTTACCTCATCCTTCCATTTTGCTTTTAAATGTCCTTATTTCTTCTGAGAAATCCTCACTTCCTGTTCTTCTGTCTGTAACTCCACACAGTAATGTGAGGCTTTCTCCCTGGTGTGAAGAAAGCCTCTTGAGGGGGGAGGGGGAGAGCAGGCAAGTCAGGACACTCTCTACTTTGCAGATAGAAAATGTAGCTGTGTGTTAGTGGGCGTCCTGACACTCCTGCTCGTCCCCACTCCCCTCAAGAGGGTTTCTCCACACCAGGAAGAAAGCCTTGCATTACTGCGTGGAGTTACAGACAGAAGAACAGGAAGTGAGGATTTCTCAGAAGAAATAAGGACATTTAAAAGTAAAATTGAAGGATGAGGTAAGTGAAGGAGGACTGCACTAAGGTAAAGGGAGCTATTTAGGAAAAAAATTACCTTTACAGCCCCTTTAACCACTTCGGGTCCGCGTCACGTCCAAAGACGTGAACAGAGCAAACCTGAGGCGCCGGGTTGACGTCTTTGGACGTGACTGCCTTTCCCCACTCCCTGCGCGTCCCCGCGAGCGCGCATCGGCGAAAAACTGTGTTGGCCGTGTCCCTTGGAGCCAATCACAGATCGTGCTGAATGGCCAATCGCAGAGGCCATTCAGCACTCGATCCCGCTGTCCAATGAGAGATGATCTCAATTGTAAACAAATGAGATCATCTCTCATCGCCGGCTTTCTCTCCTCACACACAGCGTGTGAGGAGAGAAAGAGAGTGACAGCGGTTAAGTGAGTTAAAAAAAAAAAAAAGTAAAAGTTAAAAACAGCGCCAGTGTCTCTGCCAGTGCCACCTGCCAGTGCAAACAGCCTGTGCCACCTGCCAGTGCAAACAGCCTGTGCCACCTGTCCCTGCCATCAGTGCCACCTGCCCCCAGTGCCATCTGCCCCTGCCATCAGTGCCATCTGCCCCTGCCATCAGTGCCATCTGCCCCTGCCATCAGTGCCACCTGCCCCTGCCATCAGTGCCACCTGCCCCTGCCATCTGCCGTAAGTGCCATCTGCCATCAGTGCAATCTGCCATCAGTGTCACCTGCCAGTGCAATCTACCATCAGTGCCACCTGCCAGTGCAATCTACCATCAGTGCCACCTGCCAGTGCCACCTGCCTGTGCCATCTGCCTGTGCCACCTGCCATCAGTGCTATATGCCCGTGCCACCTGCCCGTGCCATCTGCCATCAGTGCCATCTGTCATCAGTGCTATCTGCCCATGCCATCGGTGCCATCTGCCATCCGTGCCATCTGTGCCATCTGCCCGTGCCAGCTGCCATTAGTGCTACCTGCAATTAGTGTAATCTGCCATCAGTGTCACCTGCCAGTGCAATCTCCCATCAGTGCCACCTGCCAGTGCAATCTACCATCAGTGCCACCTGCCTGTGCCACCTGCCATCAGTGCTATCTGCCCGTGCCACCTGCCCGTGCCATCTGCCATCAGTGCCATCTGTCATCAGTGCTATCTGCCCATGCCATCGGTGCCATCTACCATCCGTGCCATCTGCCATTAGTGCTACCTGCCATTAGTGCTACCTGCCATCAGTGCCATCTGCCATCAGTGCCATCTGCCATCAGTCCATGCCATTTGCCGTCAGTGCCACCTGTCAGTGTCATCAGTGCCAACAATGGCTAAAAGATCCTTTTCACTTGAGGAGGCATATGAAATTATGGCAGCTGACGAGAGCAACGGGGAGCTCTGCGATTCGGATTCCCCTGAAAATTCTGACAACGAATCTGACGTCACCTATGAGCCGATAGTCAGCAGTGGAGAAGAGACATCCTCGGAGGAGGAGGAGGAGGAGGAAGAAGAAGAGGAGGAAGAGGAAGAAGAAGAAGAGGAGGAGGGTCCACCCGCCAGAAGAAGGCGTATTGCTAAGGAGGCAGTGCCATCCACCAGCACCGCTGTGCCATCCACCAGTACCGCAATACCTCAGCAAGCAAGGTCACAAACCAGTGGGGTGTCACCTCAGTCCCAAAGGGTTAGGTCCCATGCCAGCCTTCCCTATTCCCTTCAGAACCCCCTGTGGCTTCCTTCTAATTCAGGAGAAGCCAACATTCCCCCTTTCACTGCCCAGCCAGGAGTCCAGGTGGACACAGAAAATTTTGCCCCGATTAACTTTTTTAATTTAATTTTCACCGACAACATGCTTGCCTCAATTGTTACCCACAACAGTTATGCACAACAATTTATTTCCAGTAACCCCACATCCCATTATGCCCGTCCCTTCGAGTGGAGAGCCCTAACAGTGGAAGTGTTTAAAAAATTTTTGGGCCTCATATTCTGTATGGGACTAAAAACCACAAAAACCAGCTACGTGCCTATTGGTCAAACCGCCCCATCTACCACATGCCCATCTTTTCCTCAAAAATGCCCAGGTCCAGATATCAATTGATCATGAGATTCCTACACTACAATGACAATACCCAGTGCCCTCCCCGAAATGACCCAAGTTTTGATAAACTTTATAAAATTCGGCCACTACTTAATTATTTTTCAGAAATTTTTCCCCAGTTGTTTAACCCGGACCAACATATATGTGTAGATGAGTCCCTTATAAAATTTTCTGGCAGGCTGGGCATAAAACAATTCATTCCCAGCAAAAGGGCCCGCTATGGGGTGAAGCTCTATAAATTGTGTGACCGAGCCACAGGTTATACGTATGCCTTCAACGTATACGAAGGAAAGGACAACCAGCTACACCCCCCTAATTGTCCAGACTACGTAGGAACCAGCGGGAAAATTGTTTGGCAACTCCTGAACCCACTCATGGAGAAAGGATACCACTTATATGTGGACAATTTTTACACAAGTCTGCCCCTGTTCCGAAACCTTTTCCAAAAAAACACCCCAGCATGCGGCACCGTGCGATCGAACCGGAAGGGCTTTCCTCAAAGTCTTGTCATCAAAAAATTAGAAAAAGGGGAGACGGCGAGTTTACGTACAGAGGAAGTTCTGGCTGTGAAATGGAGGGACAAAAGGGATGTGTACGTGCTTTCTACCATCCACAACAACACATTCGTTGAGACCAGAACGAGGAATGGGCTAATCCAGAAACCGAAATGCATTCATGACTACAATAAGTTCATGGGGGGTGTCGATTTGAACGACCAGATGCTGGAACCCTACCTTTCTACAAGAAGATCATACCAGTGGTATAAAAAAGTTTCAATTTATTTGTTCAATTTGGCCGCGTACAACACATATGTGATATATCGTAAATCCACTCCAAGACCCAAACCCTACCTTTTCTACCTGGAGGAAATCACCACTGCCCTTTTATACCCCAGCAACCCACCAGCATACATTCGATCCAATGTGGTTAGCCGACTCAACGAGTGCCACTTTCCAGATAAACTCCCTCCCAGACCAACAGGCCAAAAATGCCAAAAAAGATGCAAGGTGTGCTCCAAAGCAGGAGTGAGAAGAGACACCATTGTTATTGTCCACGCTTATGCCTACCGATTCTGTTTATACCTCTGCCTGATCTGGAACTGACCCTGGACTGTTTGACCATTCTTTTTGCCTGCCTCTTGGACTGATCTTTTACCCTGCCAGTGGACTAGTGGGATTCATAGCACAGGGGTCTCACATATGTGAGGGGCTCCAGAATTTGTTTTTCTGGATGAAGAAAACAATTGTTTTTGTTATCTCATTCTAGATTAGGGTCTGGTTGCCCGGAGGCTTCAAAGAGATTTGGGTGGGAGAAGCCTCCACCCCTGTCCCCATTCTGTCCTGAACGAGGCCCTACTTCTGCCTGTAGGACCTATGCCATCATGCCTCTGCCTGTTGCATGAACTGACCACCTGTACTAACCCTGACGGGACAGTATCCCTGCCTGGACAATTGTGTATGCCGTTGCTGACCAAGTCCCTGCCTGCTGCCTGGACCAGTGCTATTCTGCTCTGTAGAACTGTGCTACTATTACCACAGGTAATCTTTTGTTTACGCTTTGCTCAACACTAATGTATTTTAGGTTATAACACTTTTTGTATGTGCATGCTATGTGTCTCTGGAACACCGGACCGTGTTCCTTGCATGTTTGATCTCTGTATGTGGTCAGGCTGTGTAGAAGTCTCACACATGGGGTATCGTTTTACTCAGGAGGAGTAGCAGAATGTATTTTGGGGTGTCATTTTTGCTATCTAAATGCTATGTGTTGGAAACATCTTAGAAACGGACAACTTTGTGTAAAAAAAAATGCGTTTTCATTTTTTTTCCACGTGTTCCAAAAACTTCTGGAAAACAATGAACCGTTCAAAAGACTCATTATGCCTCATAGATTATACGTTGGGGTGTTAGCTTTCCAAAATGGGGTCATTTTGTGGGTAATTTCATTATCCTGGTGTTCCAGGGCCTTCAAAAGTGTAATAGGTAGTCAACTAGTTAGATGTGCAATTTATGCTCCTAAAACCCCGGATGGCGCTTCCTGCATGTTGGGCCTCCGTATGTGGCCAGGCAGTGAAAAAGTCTCACACATGGGGTATCGTTTTACTCAGGAGGAGTAGCAGAATGTATTTTGGGGTGTAATTTTTGCTATCTAAATGCTATGTGTTGGAAATATCTTAGAAACGGACAACTTTGTGTAAAAAAAATGCGTTTTCATTTTTTTTCCACGTGTTCCAAAAACTTCTGGAAAACAATGAACCGTTCAAAAGACTCATTATGCCTCATAGATTATACGTTGGGGTGTTAGCTTTCCAAAATGGGGTCATTTTGTGGGTAATTTCATTATCCTGGTGTTCCAGGGCCTTCAAAATTGTAATAGGTAGTCAACTAGTTAGATGTGCAATTTATGCTCCTAAAACCCCGGATGGCGCTTCCTGCATGTTGGGCCTCCGCATTTGGCCAGGCAGTGAAAAAGTCTCACACATGGGGTATCGTTTTACTCAGGAGGAGTAGCAGAATGTATTTTGGGGTGTAATTTGTGGTATGCACATGCCATGTGTGAAATATCTTAGAAAGACAATAAGCTACTTTACAATGAACAAAAACTTTATGAGAACTTCCAAAAATTTTGTGAAAAGTAATCTTAAAAAAGAAAATGGCGCTTCCTGCATGTTGGGCCTCCGTATGTGGCCAGGCCTTGGGGTACGTTTTACTCAGGAGGAGTAGGGGTGTAATTTTTGCTATCTAAATGCTATGTGTTGGAAATATCTTACTTTGTGTTGGAATGCCACGTGTTCCAAAAATTTCTGGAAAACAATGAACCGTTCAAAAGACTCTTATGCCTCATAGATTATACGTTGGGGTGTTAGCTTTCCAAAATGGGGGGGTAATTTCATTATCCTGGTGTTCCAGGGCCTTCAAAAGTGACTAGTTAGATGTGTAAAACGGATGGCGCTTCCTGCATGTTGGGCCTCCGTATGTGGCCAGGCAGTGAAAAAGTCACACATGGGGTATCGTTTTCTCAGGAGGAGTAGAGAATGAGATATTTTGGGGTGTCATTTTTGCTATCTAAATGCTATGTGTTGGAAATATCTTGAAACAGACAACTTTGTGATAATTTTTTATGATTTGCACTATAGCTTGTAGACTCTAAAATTTATGCCTCACACAGTTAGCTTTCCAAAATGGGGTCAAATAATTCCTGGTGTTCGCCTTCAAAAGTGTAAAGGTAGTCAACTAGTTAGATGTGCAATTTATGCTCCTAAAACCCCGGATGGCGTTATTGGGCCTCCGTATGTGGCCAGGCAGTCAAAGACATGGGGTATCGTAGCAGTAGCAGAATGTATTTTGGGTGTAATTTTTTATCTAAATGCTATGTGGCCAAAACGTATGAACGGAAAACTTTGTGTTAATAATTTGCTGGAAAAAAATTTTATCATGCCTCACGTTGGGGTGAAACTATGGGGAAAAAAAAACGTTTGGGTTTTTCAAAATTTTCGGTCTTTTTTTATTAATAGCGCAAAAAATAAAAAACACAGAGGTGATCAAATACCACCAAAAGAAAGCTCTATTTGTGGGAAGAAAAGGACAAAAAAATCATTTAGGTATAGTGTTGCATGACTGAGTAATTATCATTCAAATTGTGAGAGTGCTGAAAGCTGAAAATTGCTCTGGGCAGGAAGGGTGTTTAAGTGCCCAGTAAGCAAGTGGTTAAGGTCACCTGACACAAGATTTGGATGGCGCTTCCTGCATGTTGGGCCTCCGCATTTGCCAGGCAGTGAAAAAGTCTCACACATGGGGTATCGTTTTCTCAGGAGGAGTAGCAGAATGTATTGTGGGGTGTAATTTGTGGTATAATGCCATGTGAGAGAAATAAGCTAGATCTATACAATTTTGAGAACATAAATCCATTAGTTTGAAAAGTATTGTGGGGAAAAATTGCTCAAATGATAACTGGGACAGGTACTTTCCATGGCTTGTTGGGGTCTCAAGAAATGAGATAGGCCTTCAGTACATCAGGTGTAATCAGATGTGATAATTTTTTATGATTTGCACTATAAAACACACTTGCGTTATTTTTATCAAAGACATGTAAAACGTATGAAGAAAAATTAATAATTTGTTAACCAGAAAAAAACGTTTTTTTTTCAAAATTTTCGGTCTTTTTTTATTAATAGCGCAAAAAATAAAAAACACAGAGGTGATCAAATACCACCAATGAGTCACAAAATCATAGGTATAGTGTTGCATGACTGAGTAATTATCATTCAAATTGTGAGAGTGCTGAAAGCTGAAAATTGCTCTGGGCAGGAAGGGTGTTTAAGTGCCCAGTAAGCAACTGGTTAAGGTCACCTGACACAAGATTTGGTGTCTCTAACAGATCTATACTTAGACGCAAATGATGAGACAATGACAGGACCGATATGCCAGTAAAAACACTTGCTTTAACCAGGGCAGTTATGAGTCTATGGTAGACGCATGAGACAATGGGACCGATACATAAACACCTTTGTTCTATGGTTACCTGGTGCTTCTGTTTTTGGTTTCAAAAGCAACATAAAGCAAGTGTAAAACATAAATCCTAAGGGCCATGTGGACAGTTCCTAGCAGCGATCATGTATTTTTTATTTTACTTTTTTTTACAACGTTTTATTAATAGAAAAGATGAATACAACAAATACGTGCAGCGTATACGATGGTTACATTGAGCAAGGAAAAAAATAAGTAAAAATTAGGCCATCATGTATTTTTATAAAAGTTAAAGAGAATCTAAAATGAACAAAAAAAAAAACCACAACAAAAAAAAACAGCAAACATTGCGGAAGGCACAGCACTATGAAGTGCCTAATGCGCTGTGACATTAGAAGAATTGTGATATCTCTGACTTTTCAGTCCAACAAGACTGTCTATTACTCTGAAATTCCTCTATTGCCGTTCTATGGAAGCAGTAGGTTTAAAGAGCACACCAAATGCTTCAAATAACTTCTTTATTAACTTCACTTTTTTTCATATAAAATACTGCTGCTTTGCAGGAGACAGTCCATGTACAAAAACACGTGATGAATAAAGTATAACAAAATGGTGGTTCAAATATTCAATCTTGTCATTTAACATAAGATGGTGGACATATTTCTTTCTTCTGTATTTATACTCTCTCTCTCTCTCTCTCTCTCTCTCAGTAAGTTGTCAAAGCATTCTCTGATGGGTATAACTCTGTTGTTTGCAACTTGGTTTGCAGGGTTGCTTTTGCAGGGTTAGCTTAGTTGGGTTTGGTTTGTGAAGTAGGTTAGGTGGAACTACAAGTGAACACACAACTAGATCAGTATACAGTTCTAACCACACTATTTACAATAAGAACATATATATAACTGTGACACATACCTATTTTTAGCCCCTGGCTTCCATAAAACAAGACTCTGGCTTTGTGTGTCTGCTCTCTGTCTCCATGTGGCTCTCTGTCTCTGGTGGAATAATCTAGCGGCACATGGAGTATTAGGAACCTCCCAGACAGAAATGGATGCAAATGAGGCTGTGATAGGTCAAGACTCTGCTCAATGTGAGATTAGCTGTGATTGGGCCAAGGCTTCTGATGAGTCACAAAAGCTTAACTCTATGCTTTCTGGCATGAATTCAAATGTTATATGACATCCAAGTTGAAAATTTCAATGAATAACTCTGCCTTTGTCTCTCACATATAAGCATGTGCTCTACATTAGGTTCCCAGCAGGCTTAGCTGTATATACATGTAGGTTATATTAGCTACCTAGGACAGGTTCTAGCTGGCCAGCTACAAACATGTCATACTTGATACTTGCCTGCTTTGTGTAATAGTCTTGCATAGAGCAGCCCTGATCCTCTTCTTGCTGGATCCCCCACTAAGAGTCCTCTGGCTCCTCCCTCCTCCACCCAGTGGGAAGCCTCTCTTGCTATGGGGCACTCAAACAGGCTCGCTCCTGAGCAACCCTCTGTGTGTCCATTCACACAGAAGTGCAGCTTGGCCCTACCCCTTTGTTCTCCTCATTGGCTCACTGGCTGTGACTGAAAGCAGCAGGAGCCAACGCCTCCCACTGCCAATGAGGAGACAGAGAGAACCAGGAGAGCCGAAGCTCCCATGCACACCGCTTGATCAAGATGGGGCTCAGGTAAGTATAAGGGGGAGCTGGAAAGCTGCATCCAGAAGGTTATTGACCTTAAAGCGAAGTTCCACCCAAAAATGGGACTTCTGCTTTAAGTGCTGATGACCCACTGACATGTCACATTTGGCAAGTCATTGTTTTGGGGGGGTACCTAGTTTTCCAGGCACCCAGCTCCCACTTCCTCCCCTTGCGCCGCGGCGTCGAAAGGAAGATCACCTCTGCCCTCCCTCCCTGCAATCTTCTGGTTCCAGAAGATTGCCCAGCTATTCATAACGTGCATCGCGGGTTTGGGCATGTGCAGTGCTCACCAGGCTGTAAAGCCACAGCTGGGCGCCCACATTTAGATGGCTGGCGCCGCGGAGAGGGAGAGGAGCGAGGCTTTGTACACCTGCATTGCTGGACCATGTGGACAGGTGATTGTCTGATTAATAAAAGTCAGCAGCAACACTTTTTGTAGCTGCTGTCTTTTAAATGGGTGGCACTGCGCTTTTAATCAATATAATGCGTTAAAGTAAAAAACCTTGAACCTTCAGAACCACTTTAAAAAACCGACCCATTGAGAAAGCACAGCGTGATCCGCGTATTCACAGTAGGAAACCGGCTGTGAAGCCATAAGGCTTCTCTGCCAGTCTACCTTAGTCAAGATGGCGATGGAAGCACCTGAGAGCCTATTTAAGGCCCCATACACACGAGCAGACAGATTTGTTCAAATCGGTCGGACAGATCTGTCTGCTGGGGACGTATTGGTTTGATCAAACCAAAATCCCCGCACCAGGAAGTAAAACACTTCCGCGTATGCGTCAAAACCATTCGACGCGTGTGCTTTCAAATCTGTCGGCTCGCCCGTACACACAATCGAATCTGTCTGCGGGCCGACCGTTTCCAGCAGATAGATTTGATCGTGTCTACGCGGCCTAAGAATCATTTAGGGTGAGGACAACGCTGGATGCCTGGAAATGTAAGTACTCCAATAGTAAAAGTCAACTGCTACGGTAATTGTAGCGCTTTGTTTTTTTTTGTTTTTTTTTGGGGGGGGGGGGGCAGAACACTGGTCAGTTTTTAATAGAAAAGCAGAGGGACTGGCAGAAACACCAAGGATTTCACACACAGGAAGCAATACAAAGAACAGGATATTTTCTCATACAAGTACATGCTATGGCAGGCACATATTAGGAATATGAAGTGTTGGGGTGACAAACGCTTTCTTTAAAGTACATGCATTGGTCCGTTTTCTTTTTCTAGATCAGATTGATATACAGGTAATAGATGATCAATGTGTGGTAATGTTTCTATGTATATTTGGTAATTCTATATGTATATGGGTGTAGCCATAGTGCTCATTTTATATACAAACTGTACTTCCTTTTCGTAAAAAAAAACTCGCAATAAGCGTTGATTGGTTTGCGCAAAAGTTATAGCGTTTACAAAATAGGGGGTGGTTTTATGGCATTTTTATTAATATTTTTTTTTACTAGTAATGTCGGCGATCAGCATTTTTTCAGTACTGCGACATTATGGCGGGCACTCTGGACACTTTTGACACATTTTTGGGGCCATTGGCATTTTTATAGCGATCAATGCTATAAAAATGCATTGGATTACTATAAAAATGCCATTGGCAGTGAAGGGGTTAACACTAGGGGGCAGGGAAGGGGTTAAGTGTGTTCCTGGGTGTGTTCTAACTGTATGGGGGGGTGGCTGATTACTGATCTTCCGTTCATACATTGTATGATCAGAAGATCAGCGTTTCCCCCGCTGACATGACCGAGAGCTTTGTGTTTACACACAAAGCTCCCGGTCCCCGCTCTGTAACGAACGAGCGCGGGACTCGGGGGCGAGCGGGGACGCGTGTGCGCCGCCTCTGGCGGCGCGCACGTACCCCCTAGCGGTCGCTAAAGAGCGGACGTATAGCTACGGGCTCTCGCCCAGCACTGCCACTGTCCCGCAGTAATATGAGGGCGGGTGGTCGGCATCTAGTTAAAGTCCAAATTTTATGTCACACTGTATTTGCCCAACGGTCTTTCAAATACAATTTTTGGGGAAAAAATACACTTCAATGAATAACTGGAAAATGCATTTCCTGCAGAAAATGCGTGGGAATGCTGAATTGCTAACTGGATAAATAGCTTAAATCCGTAAGAAAAAGTTGAAGTGAGAATCAGCATTCCCACTAATTAGCATCTTTTTAAAAGTAATTACCTTTTGCAGGAGCTGCCCCATAAAATGTCTACCATCAAACCTGCCCCCATCAAAATGCCTCCATCATATTTCCCCCCCATCTTATTACCACCATCATATTTCCCCCCCCATTTTATTACCACCATCATATTTCCCCCATCTTATTACCATCATCAAAACTGCCCCCATCATATTACCATCAAAAAACTGCCCCCATCAAAAAACTGCCCCCCATCAAAAAATTGCAACCCCATCAAAAAATTGCCCCCCATCACATGCTCTCATTGACTTCAATGTTAAAAAAAAGTGTTAAAAAGCGTAATATTTTAAAAAGTATAAATAGTAGAAAAAAAGTTGAAGAAGTCCCATCATTAGCTGAAAAAGCTGAACATTTTAAAAAGTTGAATGGTTTTAATATCTGAAAGTATGCAGAAGTTATGCAGAGCCAAAAAAAATACAGAATAAAATTTCAATAAAAATAAAGATAAATAAAAAAAAAAAAAACTAATAATAGTGCTAAAGCAGTCCCACTAAATACAAAACGATTTTGTATTTTTTTCATTTAACAAACAATAAAAACTGCAGACGTGATCAAATGCCACCAAAAGAAAGTTCTATTTGTGGGAAGGAAAAAAAATTATAAAAAAATATGTCATTTGGGTACAGCGTTGTATGACTGCGCAATTCAAAGAGTAAGAAAGCTGAAAGCTGAAAATTGGTCTGGGCAGGAGGGGGGGGTTTAAGTGCCCGGTAAGTAAGTGGTTAAGAAAAATCGTCTGTTATGCCGCGTACACACGATCACTTTTTGTGATGTAAAAAAATCTACAAAATAAAAAAATAATCTTTTTTAACCACTTAAGGACCGTCTCCTGCACATATACGTCGGCAGAATGGCACGGCTAGGCACATCCAC
Organism: Rana kukunoris; assembly: GCA_029574335.1. NCBI lineage: Eukaryota > Metazoa > Chordata > Amphibia > Anura > Ranidae > Rana > Rana kukunoris. Next base: position 491,049,518 of record CM056052.1, read on the forward strand.
GTACCGTCCGAAGCTCCAGGACCACGGGACCAGCGGACCCGATCGCCGCTGGAGTCCTGCGATCGGTCCCCGGAGCTGAAGGACGGGGAGAGCCGTGTGTAAACATGGCTTCCCCGTTCTTCACTGTGGCGGCGTCATCTGTCGTGTGATCCCTTTTATAGGGATACACAATCGATGACGTCACACCTACAGCCACCCCCCCCTAAATTAATAAAAATACAATAAAACTATCCCCTATTTGTAAGCGCTATAAATTTTGCGCAAACCAATCGATAAATGCTTATTGCGATTTTTCTTACCAAAAATAGGTAGAAGAATACGTATCGGCCTAAACTGAGGAAAAAAAAAATGTTTTATATATTTTTGGGGGATATTTATTATAGCAACAAGTAAAAAAATATTGAATTTTTATCAAAATTGTCGCTCTATTTCTGTTTATAGAGCAAAAAACAAAAACCGCAGAGGTGATCAAATACCACCAAAAGAAAGCCCTATTTGTGGGGAAAAAAGGACGCCAATTTTGTTTCGGAGCCACATCGCACAACCGCGCAATTGTCTGTTAAAGCGACGCAGTGCCGAATCGCAAAACCTGTCCGGGTCCTTTAGCTGCCTAAAGGTCCAGGTCTTAAGTGGTTATAAAATAGGTGGGACAGTGCAAGCTGGAGCGGGTGTCAGCTAGATTTAAGTAGGGATTTGTTTCTGGAGGCTGATAGATGGCATAGCAAAGATGATGCAGCCCTTTGAATCCAGTCTTCTGGAATTTAACCCCTTCCTGACCAGCCGCCACAGTTATACTGCGGCAGGTTGGCACAGCGGCGCGTGCCGTCGTAGATGTACGTCGGCTCTTTAAGATGCTGTAGCAGGCACATGCCCGCAGCGTGTCTCTGGAGCTGATGCGTGTGCCTGGCGGGTGCCTGGCGGGTGCGATGACCGCTGGGTACCCGCGATCGCTCATGACAGAGCTAGAACCAAGATCCGGTTCTGTCAGGGGAGAGTAGCCAGATTGTGTGTTCCTACCAAGTAGGAACACACAATCGGTCTCCTCCTCTAGTCAGCCACATTCCCCCACAGTTAGAAACACTAGTGTTTTATACAGTAATCAGTGACTATTTTTAGCTTTGACCGCTGTATAAGTGTCACTGGTCCCCAAAAAAAGTGTCAAAAGTGTCCGATTTGGCCGTCGCAATGTTGCAGTCTCGAAAAAAAATCACCGCCATTACTAGTAAAAAAAAACAAATAATAATAATAAAAATAATAAAAATGCCATAAATTTATGCCAATTTTGTAAACGGTATGACACTTGTGCAAATCAATATATGCTTATTGTGTTTTTTTTTTTTACCAAAAATATGTAGAAGAATACACATCGTTTGGGGGATAGTTATTATAGCAAAAAGTACAAAATATTGGTGTTTTTTTTTTTTTTTTCAAATTGTAGCCCTTTTTCTGTTTATAGCCCAAAAAATAAAATCCACAGAGGTGATCAAATACCACCAAAAAAAAGCTATATTTATGAAGAAAAGAGGACATCAATTTTGTTTGGGTACAACATTGCGCGACCTCGCCATTGTCAATTAAAGCGACGCAGTGCCATATCCCAAAAAATGGCCTGGTCAGGGAGGGGGAACATCCTTCCGGGGCTGAAGTGGTTAAAGCAATGCAGAAGAAGAGAAGACGACCTTGAATGGTCCTTTAAAGGAAGGAAGCTTTAAAGAGGAAGTAAACCCTAAAAACAAAATACAAAAACCCTGCAAGACAAAGACATAATGAGCTAGTACGCATATCATACTAGCTCATTATGTATTACTTACCTCAGATCGTGGTCCTCGACCCCCCCTCTGCCGTGGATATCTCTCTTGTAGCTTACTTCTGGGTATTGCGACTAAGGTGCTATGATTGCCCGGAGCGCGCAGGAGCCGCCAGTCATGTCACAGCCTCCTTTAGGGACGGCGCAATCGATGTTGCTAAAGTGTGCCTGCGCCAATGTCTATCTACTGTGCATGGGCTGTAGACATCGGCGCCCATTTTTTTTTGTAAATATCTCCTAAACTGTGGAGGTTTAGGAGATATTTCGAGCACCTACAGGTAAGCCTTAATCTAGACTTACCTGTAGGTAAAAGATTTTACAACCACTTTAAGGAGTGCACACTGCTGGATCAATTCACAGATGCCGATACCCTGAAGAAGTTCAGGTTATCCAAGCCACTTATCATGGAGCTTTGCACCCAACTCATGGGGTACCTTAACCCCCCAACATAGAGAAGCCTTACCATACAAGCCATGACTAAATTGCTGGCTGCCTTGGAAAACAGAGGGATTATCTCCAAGATTAGAGAGACAGAGGACCTCTTAAATATTTTAAAATAGGAACCCCATCACACATACACCCAGGGCCGGTGCTACCACTAGGCAAACTAGGCAGCCGCCTAGGGCGCCCTGCTGTCTAGGGGCGCCCGGCCACTGGTGTACCTACTCTCTACTCTCTGCAGCAAGCAACTAAGGCCTCGTACACACGAGGCAATCCATTTGTTCAAATCGGTCGGACCGACCGATTTGAACAAATCTGCCTGCTTGGATTTTGGTTTGCTCGCGTGTACACACGAGCAAACCAAAATCCCCGCCAGCAGACAGCGCGCTGACGTGTCGGTGACGTTGACGCCGCCACGTCACCGCACCAGGAAGTAAAAGCACTTCTGCGCATGCGTCGAAACCATTCGGCGCGTGTGTGAGAAGACATGTCTGCTGGTTAGCGTACTAACCAGCAGACATGTCGGGCGGACGGGTTCCCAGCCGACAGATTGGTAAGCATGCTTTCCAATCTGTCGGGTGGCCAAATCCGTCGGCTCGCCCGTACACACGATCGAATCTGTCTGCTGAAACGGTCTAGCAGACCGTTTCCAGCAGACAGATTTGATCGTGTGTACGAGGCCTTAGTCTCAGCATCAGCAGGCAGCCGCCACTCCATTTGCACATAGTGTCAGAGGTGCAGCGGTAGCGGAGAACTGTGTCTGTGTCCCGACTCTCGAATGAATGGAAGCAAGAAAACATTCATTGATGGTCGCTGGTGAGGCTGCATTGATGGGCGCTTGTGAGGCTTCATTGATGGCCCCTTGTGAGGCTTCATTGATGGGCCCTTGTGAGGCTGCATTTAATGGGCCCTTGTGAGGCTGCATTTGATGGGCCCTTGTGAGGCTGCATTTAATGGGCCCTTGTGAGGCTTCATTGATGGGCCCTTGTGAGGCTGCATTTAATGGGCCCTTGTGAGGCTGCATTTGATGGGCCCTTGTGAGGCTGCATTTGATGGGCCCTTGTGAGGCTGCATTTGATGGGCCCTTGTGAGGCTGCATTTGATGGGCCCTTGTGAGGCTGCATTTGATGGGCCCTTGTGAGGCTGCATTTGATGGGCCCTTGTGAGGCTGCATTTGATGGGCGCTTGTGAGGCTGCATTTGATGGTTGCTTGTGAGGCTGCATTTGATGGTAGCTTGTGAGGCTGCATTTGATGGGCGCTTGTGAGGCTGCATTTGATGAACCCTTGTGAGGCTGCATTTGATGGGCCCTTGTGAGGCTGCATTTGATGGGCCCTTGTGAGGCTGCATTTGATGGGCACTTGTGAGGCTGCATTTGATGGGCCCTTGTGAGGCTGCATTTGATGGGCACTTGTGAGGCTGCATTTGATGGGCCCTTGTGAGGCTGCATTTGATGGGCCCTTGTGAGGCTGCATTTGATGGGCACTTGTGAGGCTGCATTTGATGGGCCCTTGTGAGGCTGCATTTGATGGTCGCTTGTGAGGCTGCATTTGATGGGCGCTTGTGAGGCTGCATTTGATGGGCCCTTGTGAGGCTGCATTTGATGGGCACTTGTGAGGCTGCATTTGATGGGCCCTTGTGAGGCTGCATTTGATGGGCCCTTGTGAGGCTGCATTTGATGGGCACTTGTGAGGCTGCATTTGATGGGCCCTTGTGAGGCTGCATTTGATGGTAGCTTGTGAGGCTGCATTTGATGGGCGCTTGTGAGGCTGCATTTGATGAGCCCTTGTGAGGCTGCATTTGATGGGCCCTTGTGAGGCTGCATTTGATGGGCACTTGTGAGGCTGCATTTGATAAGCCCTTGTGAGGCTGCATTTGATGGGCCCTTGTGAGGCTGCATTTGATGGGCCCTTGTGAGGCTGCATTTGATGGGCCCTTGTGAGGCTGCATTTGATGGGCCCTTGTGAGGCTGCATTTGATGGGCCCTTGTGAGGCTGCATTTGATGGGCCCTTGTGAGGCTGAATTTGATGGTCACTGGTGAGCTGCATTTGATGGGCGTTTTGCTAAAAAGGTGGGGTATACATGGGCAGGACAAAGAGGGTGGAGTCAGGGGTGAAGCCAAAGGTGGGGTGGCAAAATTTGGTTTTGCCTAGGGTGTCAAAAATCCTTGCACCAGCCCTGCATACAGCACTGTTTATTTCCAAATATAGAGAAAAAAACTGATGGCAACTAGCACAACTTTTCTGTTTTTAGTGAAGGGCAGTTTGGACAGCATGGAAGACTCACCTGGTCCTGAATCCTGTCCTGATCCACTCTAAATTGAGAAATCAATTCTGGGTGGATTAGTTGTTTGAAAATCTATCTTGTCCTTGTTTCATTTTCTAAGAGAATATATGAGATTCCTGGAAAGTGACATTTGTGATTCAGCTCACCGCCTGACTTGTGTAACATGAGATTATGCAGAGCAGGGAAGTCTTCTTGTAGGTCAACAGTGGTGTGACATGGGAGCGGCCGACATAGCGCCATTGACCCTGCCCCTAGTCACCCTTACTCATTACGTAACTATGTACAAAATCAGTGCACAGCTGACTACAAGAAGAATGGAGCAGTATATAATTGATGAATCTCCCGTGTTCTAAATAATTAAAATACATAAATATATAAAATGCAATATAACAAATGCTGCTGCTTCAACAACATAAATATCAAGAAAAGTTAAATAAAACAACATATATACTAAACACATACAGTAACTCACAAAAGTTAGTACACCCCTCACATTTTTGTAAATATTTTACTATATCTTTTCATGTGAGAACTCTGAGAGCCGGTTCACACTGCGGCGGCACGACTTTGGGGGTGCCTCTGCGAGGCGATTAGCAAAATTAAGTCAATGCAGGTCGCCCCGAGCCGCCCCCAAAGTCGCGCACAAACCTTTTTCTAAGTCGGAGCGACTTGCATCGCTCCTATTAGAACGGTTCTATTGCATAGAATGGGATGCGACTTGTTAGGCGGCTGAGCCCCAGTGTGAACCGGCTCTGAAGAAATTACACTTTGCTACAATGTAAAGTAGTGAGTGTACAGCTTGTATAACAGTGTACATTTGCTGTCCTCTCAAAATAACTCAACACACAGCCATTCATGTCTAAACCGCTGGCAACAAACGTGAGTACGCTCCTAAGTGGTCCCTAAGCAAAAGTGCGATCGTCTGTAGCAATTCCGACGCGCAAAATTCCAATGCATGCTCGCAAACCATTTTGGCGCATGCTCGGAAACTGGAGTCGGACCACTTGGCCTTTAGGAGAATGATTAAAACTCATCTCTTCTGGAGGTAAAGGGTTTCCTTACCGAAGGAATGGAAACAGCGCCCAGAGGTGATTCAGTTTGCATGTGTTGCGATTTATACGTTTTTTCACTCACTCACTCGGAAACATTGAACTTCATTTTCTCGGCTCATCGTAGTGTTGTACATCACCGCGTTCTTGACGATCGAAAGTTCAGAGAACTTTTGTGTGACCGTGCATATGCAAGCCAAGCTTAAGCCGAATTCGTCGGAAAAAACATCCAAGGTTTTTCTGACGGAAAATCCGATCGTGTGTATGCATCATGAGCCTAACCATGAGAATGGTGGGCAACAGCATTTTGTGAATTGCCATCTGATGGGAGTAGGTCAGATGTGACACACAGCAGTGATGGATTGTTTTTTGGTGTTTTTTTCCTAATAGGACATCACTGGGATTTATTATTGCGCATTAAATTATCATTGGCAAAAGAGAACTGTTATTGGACTTCTTTTTGTTTTTTGTTTTTATTTTTGCACAATGTTTTATTTATTTTTGTATTGAGCACTGAAGTAATTACGTGATATTGTTGCACTACTGTGGATTCACATATGTGTTTGGTGTATATGTTTTTATTTCACTTTTTTTTTAAATGGAGCAGTATACACTCAATATGTTTACATAAAAGAACCGTATTTGCCGGTGTGTTGTCACATTCTGCTCCCCATCACAGAATGCTACGGAAGTGACGTTCTGTCGCCGCAATCTTGCTACACCCCACACCATTGCACAGTAATGATAGGGTGTGAAGGGGGCAGGCGGACATCTTGTTACACCCATCAGATATTTAGATTTCACAGTTATTTTGTGAGTGAGTGAAAAACGTATATAGCGCAGCACATGCGAACCAAATCGCCTCTGGGCTCTCGTTGTTCTTGTCTCCTTTGACATCAAAAGAGATGAGTTTTGATCTTTCTCCTGAATGCCAAGTGGTTCTCCTCCAACCGAATGCTGGTCGGTAAAGCGTTCCATAGTCTGGGACCCTGGAGCGCAAATATTCTTTCACCTTTGGAATTGTATTTGGCTTTAGGTATCTGGAGCAGATTTTGGTTGGTGGATCGCAGAACGCGTTTGGAGTTGTGAACTTTTAGTTTTTTCGCATAGATATTGGGGGGCCTTCCCATGGATGCATTTATGCGTCAGACAGAGTGCTTTAAAAGCAATTCTGTCTTTTACTGGCAACCAATGAAGGCAGCTCAGTGAAGGTGAGATTGATTCCCAGGGTTTTTTCCCAGTCACAAGTCTGGCGGCTGTATTTTGAACGACTGGCAGGCGAGAGATTTGGTACTTTGGGAGTCCGAGGTAAAGGGCATTTGCATAGTCCAGTCTGGAGTTCACAATTGTTCCCACCACGACTGCTATGTCTTTTTTAGGAATAAAAGGAATAAGTCTGCATAGTTGGCGCAGCAGATGGTGAGATCCGCTGACTACTGACACTATTTGTGCATCCATTGTCATGCAGGTGTTGAAGATGACCCCGAGACTTTTGACTTTGGAGCTAGGGGTGATGATTTCGCCCAGAGTGGGCAGGGGTTTCCAAGTTGTTGCAAGTTGATTCTTATGACTGGCGTGAAACAGGAGAAGTTCTGTTTTGGAGCTGTTGAGTTTAAGATAACTTTTTGTCATCCAGTTTTCTATCAAAGAGAGGCATGTCACTAGACCGAGATGATGATCCTTTTTGTTGCAGATGCGAAAATACAGTTGCGTGTCATCTGCATATGAGTGATAAAGTAGTTTTTGGCTACTGATGATTTCAAAGAGAGGGCGAAGATAGATGTTGAACAACACCGGTGACAGAGGGGATCCCTGAGGGACTCCGCATGACACTGTGCGTTTTTCAGAAGTGAAAGATCACAATTTCACTGTTTGTGATCGGTTTTCCAGAAAAGAGGAGAACCATGATAGATCACCTTCTGCGACTCTGGCTACTTCAACTAGCCGAGTCAGTAATAGTTTATGGTCTACCGCGTCGAAAGCTGTGCTTTAGGTACAACAGAACTAGAAGACAAGATTCTCCTTCGTCTGCGGCCTCGAGAGCGTCGTCCCATATTTTGAGTAATGCTGTTTCTGTCCCGTGTCCGGGACGAAAACCAGATTGAAAAGGATCGAGCAAATTATGGGCGTCTAAGTGATGCTGTAGCTGTTGTACCACTACTTTCTTCCATCACTTTAGAGAGGACATTTAGGCCTGTTATGGGACGACAGTGTTTTGGGTCTTTGGGGTCGAAGGTGGGTTTCTTTAAAATAGGTTTGATTGTACCTTCTTTTAAGCGGGTGGGCACTATACCTTCTTTGAATAACTGGTTTATAAGCTGCGTGATGGGCAGTGCCAGGATATCGGCACATTCCTTCAGCAGTTTGGTGGGGATGATATAATTCGGCGCCGTGCTATTTCGTAGGGTATCAATGATATTTTTTGTGACCTCGATGGAAATGGGCTTTAAAGTGAACTTTATTTCTTGTGGCGAGTTTGTGTGGGTATTAGGCGTATGGTTGAAGGGGGGATTAATGAGAGTACTGTTTTGCTGAATGCTTTCACGGATTACCGATTTCCGATAATTCATTGCAAAATTCTTGGGTATCAGCATTGGGGGCTTCAAGATGTGGGATTCATGGTCTCGGTAACTATCTTGAAGGCCTCGTACACACAAGGGGATATGTCCGCTGAAAACGGTCCGATGGACCGTTTCAGCAGACATCTCCGCTCGTGTGTATGGGCTAGCGGACAGATTTCTCCACCCGACAGATTTCAAAGCATGCTTTGAAATCCATCCGGTGGAATCTGTCCGCCCGACATGTCTGCTGGTTAGTACACTTACCAGCAGACATGTCGTCCCCCACCGCCGCCGCGCCGCCGCCGAATGGATTCGGCGCATGCGCGGAAGTGTTTAACTTCCTGGTGCGGTGACGTGGCGGTGACATGGCGGCGTCAACGTCACCGCCGCGTCACCACGCCGTCCGGCGGCGGGGAATTTGATCCGATGGTGTGTACACGCCATCGGATCAAACTCCCGATCGGACATATCCGATGAAAATGGTCCGCGGACCGTTTTCATGGGATATGTCCGATCGTGTGTACGAGGCCGAAGAGTTCGCGGGGACGGTTTAGGGCACTGGTGATGATATTGGCGAAATTTATTTTTTTTACTTTGAAGATTTGTGGTATTTTTTTGTTATTACCTTGTAGATGGCGTGGTTTTCCTCAGAAGAGCTTCTTTTCCAGGCGGCTTCCGCTCTTCTGCGTTCTTGCTTCAGCAACGACAGCTGGTCATTAAACCAGCTGGAGTTGTTTTTTCGGATGCAGGTTTTGCGTTTGGGCGCTACTATGTCGGCTGACTGCAGTAGAGCTGTGTTTATGGCATCCAGGGTTTCTGTGGCTGTTTCATGTGGTTGGGTTTTTTTTTTTTTTTTTACTCTAAAGTGGTTTTGAAGCGCTCGGAATAGAGCTTCTTTTGCGATCTAGTCCAGTGTGTTGACACCGGTTTTGATGTTTTTGTTAAGGGGGACATTTATGGTGATTGTGAGTTTAATTGCATGGTGGTCTGTCCATGGCAATGGTTCATTTTTTAGACTGTTTATTTCCAGATCGTGTCTGAAAACAAGATCGAGCGTGTGACCGGAAGTATGTGTGGGCCCACATACTAGTTTCTGAAGACCTAATCTTTCCAGATGGTCAATTGCAGGCATCGGCAACGGGATCCTGTGAGGAGTTGGCCCAGAAGTTGAAGTCCCCGAGTAGCAAAAGGTGTTTGCTGTTTAGGGTGTAAGTGGACATGAACTCTGTCCAAGGTGAGAGAGGCTGCGATTTTGGACCCAGTGGTCTATAGCAGAGTAGAATATGGACGGTCTCCTGGGGATTTGTTTGTAGTTGCAGAGTGAGGGTTTTCATGAATGGAAGTGAGTACTGAAGGGCTGGTTTAGTGATCGCGAAGTGAGTCTTGTGGATCACAGCCAGTCCTCCTCCTCTTTGCCCCACTCTGTTTTCTGTTATAATGCGATCATTTTCTGGCACCAGTTCTCCTAGAATTGTGTTACAGTTCGGCTGTGAGCCAGCTTTCTGTAATAAAGAGGCAGTCTAATGCCGCGTACACACGATCACTATTTGTAATGTAAAAAAACGCAGTTTTATCTCACGAAACAAAACAACGTTTTTCAAACTTCATTTTATAAAACGACGTTGCCTACACACCATCGTTTTCTGAAAATGCTCTTGCAAAGCGGTTACGTACACCACGTTTGACGGCACTCTGTTCCACTGCAGCTCCCTTCTCATAACTTGCTTCTGAGCATGCGCGGGTATAAAAACGTTGTTTTAAACGTCGTTTTGCCCACACACGATCATTTTTTATGACACAAAAAACGACATTCTGAAAAATGCCATAAAAAATTGAAGCAGGTTCGAATTTTTTTTTGTCGTTTTTCAGAAGACATAAAACGACATTTTGCCCACACACGATCATTTTAAATGACGTTTTTTAAAACGTTGCTTTGTTTCATCACAAAAAACGACCGTGTGTACGCGACATTAGTCGAATTGTATGATGAAATCATAGATTTCTAGCCGGTGCCTTACTGCTGATCTTGTGTTAACCAAAGCGCATGATTGTGTTCTGCAAGTGGGGGGGCACGGGGAGCCTAGAGTTCAATTAAATATTTAAATTTGCAGGCATTCGGGTTACATGTCACTTTGCTGAGTCCCAAAATGCATTACCTAAGCAGCCAATCGACAGCCTCATTCTCTGTCACATGGGGCTGGTCTTTAGTACTTTATAAGTTCTGACCAAACTAACTCGTACCTTACACAAGGCTTGTTTTTTTAGGGCTCCAGTGGGAAATAGGACAGTGGAAAAAGTAATGCATCAAATGTATTATTTGTATTTTTTTATTCATTATTAAAATATATATATATATGATTTAAGGACACCATAGTTGCGGTTGGTAGACATGCACATATGTCCAATCTAAAAAACATGCATGCTAGCTAACAAGACCCTAAACACGAACACTACCATCATGTGCTTGGCCTAATGATATCGGCTAGGAAGAGTGCTGTAGACACCTCTAATACTAGCTTATCAGGAAGAAAGCAACAAAGACTGGGCAAATACTTGCAACATGGTCCATCACTTTTTGGTCTTGACAAATCTTGGTCAATGGTGTCTCCTGATGTCCCAAAGACATTAGATCATCTCTTAAGCCATGTACACATGATTGGTTTGTCCATTGAAAACGGACTGTTTTCATCGGACAAACCGATCGTGTGTGGCCCCACCTGTCTTTTTTCCATCGGTGAAAAAAAAAAAATAGAACAGGTTTTAAATTCTTCCTATGGATAAATAACCGATAGAAAAAAAAACGATCGTCTGTGTGGACGTCCATCGGTTCAAAAATCCACGCATGCTCAGAATCAAGTCGACGCATGCTCGGAAGCATTGAACTTAATTTTTCGCAGCACGTCGTAGCATTTTACGTCACCGCGTTTTGGCACGGTCAGATTTTTGACTGATAGTGTGTAGGCAAAACTGATGAAAGTCAGCTTCATCGGCTATCTGACGAAAAAATCCATCGGATTAGATTCCATCAGATATTCGATCGTGTGTACGAGGCTTTAGTCCAACCGCCCTCTAATTTTGGTTTGCAATTCTAAAGTTGAGTGTTTTATTTGTCTGCACAGAATTATAGTTTGGTTATGCTATGCTCAAATTGACTTAAAAAAAAATAATTGAACTATACTAGTTGTGTTCTCTAATGATGTTCAGTTTGGTAATAATCCTGACTTATTACCAAGGAATCCTCACATGTTTGGACAGATTTAAAGCGGAGTTTCACCCTAAATATAAGATCTCCCATGCGCTTCAGCATACTGGCGTCAGCGCCAGTATGCTGGGTTTTTTTTTTTTTTATAGCACACTTACTGTTTTATCGTAGAAATCCTTTTCTGTCCCCCGTGGTGGACGGCGCCAGTACAGCGCGTCACATCTTCCTAAGATACCCGATATGGACTCGGGTATTTCCGGCGCTATGCGGCGCCTGCGCACAGACCTAGGAGCTGACTGCGCAGGCGCCGTATTTTCCGAGTCCTACGACTATGGCGCGTCACGCCCTCCGAAATAGGACTCGGAGAAATACGGCGCCTGCGCAGTCAGCTCCTAGGTCTGTGCGCAGGCGCCGCATAGCGCCGGAAATACCCGAGTCCATATCGGGTATCTTAGGAAGATGTGACGCGCTGTACTGGCGCCGTCCACCGCGGGGGACAGAAAAGGATTTCTACGATAAAACAGTAAGTGTGCTATAAAAAAAAAAAAAACCCAGCATACTGGCGCTGACGCCAGTATGCTGAAGCGCATGGGAGATCTTATATTTAGGGTGAAACTCCGCTTTAAAGACTGACTAGCCTCCCAATCACAGTCAGGTCACTGTTCTGCGGGAACTCCCGGTTATGTTTGTCCAGGAGAGGTGTGGGCATTCCACTGGAGTGGAGATAAGAAACTTTTAGGATTCAAATTCCGGATTCCTATGCATTGTGAAAAACAGAGGCCCAGATTCATAGAGCAATTACGCCTGTCTAACTGGTGTTAGACAGGAGTAATTTCAAATTTTGCGCGCCGTATCACTAGTTTGAATCCTCAAACCATGATACGGCGGCTTCGGGCTTCGATCCGAGAGGCTTACGTCTTCGTAAGCCTTCGGATCTACGCTGCGATATTTTTGCGGCCGCTGGGAGGAGTTCGCGTCGTTTTCATGCGTCGGGATATGCAAATGTGTTTTTACGGCGATCCACGAAGATACGAGCGGTCTTCGCAATCGCTTACGTCTGTTTTTTTTTACGTACCGTTAGACCAGCTTTTTGCTGGTCTAACGTTGCGTAGCCCATGTTAAGTATGGCCGTCGTTCCCGCGTCGAATTTAATTTTTTATTTTTTTTTGCGTGACTCGTTCGGGAATAGAAATGTCCGTAAACGACGCTACTCAAACAACGAATGACGTAACGACGTGATTTCGCGCAATGCACGGCGGTAAATTTGCGAACGGAGCATGCGCAGTTCGATCGCCATGGGAACGCGCCTATTTTAAATCCTTCACGCCCCCTACTCGTCTAGATGGATTGCGACGGGAGAAATACACTACGCCGCCGTCGTTTACTGGACAAAATCTACCTGGATTCCACGTAGAGCCAGGTAAAAAACGGCGGCGTAGTGTATTTCTTTTTTTTTTTTTTTTTTTTAAGTGTATTTTTGTGCGTGAACTCGAGAGAGAGGAGCCGGACTGCAGGAGTTGGGAGTAGGCAGACCCTCCCCCCGGAGGCAATCGCCATCCTTCTCCATGCCCCTGGTGGCAATGGCGGGTGTGAAGGGGGGCCTCCCACTCACCCCGCCCTACCTGCTCCTCTTGGGAGCCCAACTGGGGCCCAACAGGACCCCAATGGGGCAGAGGGACTCCCCCTATGAGGGAGTGAGGGGGCCTAGCCCACCCAGCCAGCCCCGTAGGTCCTTCGCCTCTCTTTATTTTAAGAGACCGCATGGCCCAAGTGCATGTGTTTTTAAACCAATTTTGTGTGCGTGCAAGTGTGGTGGTTTTTGTGGGGGGGGTGGGCGTACTAAGCACAGGCGTACCTTGCATAGCACACCCACCGGGAGCCGGGCTGAGACCACCAAACTCAATTCACATGTAGCCGAGACCGGGATCCGAACCCTTGGCTGCAGAGGTGAATGGCTTGTCAGCGCAGTGCCAATCACGTTGAGCCACCACAGCTCCTGGCGTAGTGTATTTCTGATACGCTACGAGAATCCAATTCTCTCTGAATCTGGGCCAGAGACTTCAGCTGGAGACTTATAAGCATTACTACAAGCATTGAAATGGACCCCTCTCAGCTATACTGTATAATTAGTGATGCCTAGAAACATTGAATTTTTTGGCAGATCAGGTGACAATGTAAAGTCTATTATGCCTGATACACACTACTATTTTTATTTTTTTTGGATCCCAGTGGGATCACACCTGCTGAGCTGTTGTGTTCTGACAGGGGGATGGCCCCACCACCAGAACACTCCGATCAGTGCTCTCCACCATTGGCTGAGAGTGTTGATCGGCTGCTTGTTTTACAGCATGCCGTCTGACAGAAGCTGGCCCAACGGCTTCTGTCAGACCAGTGACTTACACAGGCTTAAAGCGGATGTCCGCTGAAAAAAAAAAAAAAATTAAAAGTCAGCAGCTACAAATACTGCAGCTGCTGACTTAAAGGGTCACTAAAGGAATTTTTTTTTTAGCTAAATAGCTTCCCTTACCTTACTGCAGTACTGGTTTCATGTCCTTAGTGTTTGTTTTTGCTTTGAAGTTGCTGTAATTCTGCTCTGTTCTCCACACTTCCTGCTTGTCTGTTTCCTTATAACCACAGTGCTGGGAGCTTTCTCACGGTGGTTTAAGCTGTCATTACTGTGTGTCTAAAACTTCCCAGAACCAATCAGATTCATTTTAAAAACAAAACACTGCCCTGGATTTGTTTGTTTTTGTTCTGTGTTTCTATTTCTACTTTGCAGAAACATGAAGCTAGTTCAAAAGTGAATCTAACCTGCATGCACATTATATGATTGATTTTTATCTATTTTTAATCATTTTGAAAAGGAATCGGTTAACTTTTATGTCTCTATACCCTGTAAACAGTCATTTCAGCAAAAAATAATTTTTCCTTTAGTGACCCTTTAAGTAAAATTGTTCCCCGAGAGACTCGGTAGTTGTGACAGAGGTTGCAGCTGTCTAATTGGACGCTGCAACTTCTGATGACCCCTGTCAGCCATCTTTGGTGTGGGACTATATAAAGTAGGGTCCATTCAGGTGTTTCTTGCATGAATGGTTAGGCAAGGGGTGAAGAGCCCGTTTAATTAGGGAGAGTAACCATGCCGAGAGAGGTTCCTGGTTGAGTAGAGACAGTGCAGGGACACGTTGGGTCTCTCCTCAGACATTCTGGTATCTGGTCTGCTTAATAGATATAGGCTGCATTCACACCTAATCGCGCGTCCTGACCCGCGATTTGCGGCGACAAATGTGAGGCGTTTTGTACCGCGATTTGCGGCGACAAAACGCCTCGTTTTTAACCCCCCTTTTTGGAGAGGTCCACCATCTCCTATGCCGAACACCGAAGCCGCCAGAAAAAAAGGGTCCGGGACTTGTTTTCAGCTTCAGGCGTCCGGCGTTTCGGCGTGGAGATGTGAACCATCTCCATAGAGGGGAATGTTAAATTTCCCCTCTGCCGTATGCGGCGTCGGGTGTAAAAACGCCTAGATGTGAATGGAGCCATAGTATAGATCTAATCAACATAATAAAGTGATACCACCTTATGTTACAGTCTGCCACCCCTCCAGCAGATGCTGTAAATCAGACTAAGTCTGAAAAACTGCCTTATCGCAATACTTGTGCCATTGTTGAGCTAAATACGGCTGCTAAACTGAGCCATTGCCGAGTAATCTGCTGTTGCAATACTGTGCTTTACGGAGTATACTATTGCTTCAACTCTGTGCCATTACTGACTGTACACCTACAGTGTCTTACTTGGATACTAGTGCTTGAAACAAGTATACCTACTTATGTTAATTCTATTACAATATACAAGAAACCATAGGCGTGCGCACAGGGTGTGCCAGATGTGCCTGGCACACCCTAATCACCCTGTATGGTGCAGATTGCACCGAAATATACTGCCTTAAATGTGCACTAACGCAAAAAAAAATACAGCATTAAACGACACATAACACACCGAAATATACAACGTTAAACGTGCACTAATGCACAGAAATATGCTGCATTAAACGTGCAGTAACACACTGGAATATACTGTGTTAAACATGCAGTAATGCACATAAATATACTGCATTAAAGCGGAGCTCCACCCAGGAAAACAACATGTTGTTTAAAAAAAAAAAATTAAAAAAAACAGAAAAAAAAAAAAAAATACTCACCCGAAATACCTGTTGCTATGCGGAAGTCCGTAATCTGCCTCACCTGCACCGCGGTCCGATTTCTTCTTCTCCTTCTCCTTGTGAATGGGCGCGCTGCTTTCTGGGAACTGTGTGTGTTCTCAGAGAGCAGCGCGCCCATTCACAAGCCAGCGTGAGACTCACGCAGGCGCAGTAGGAAATGGGCAGTGAAGCCGTACGGCTTCACTGCCTGTTTCCCATAGTGTGGATGGCGGCGCGGGACCCGGAGCGATCGTGGGACCGGCATCGGGGGGCCCATCAGCGCGGGCAAGTAGGACAAGGTAAGTGTCCTTATTTAAAGTCAGCAGCTACACTGTTAGTAGCTGCTGACTTAAAAAAAAAAAAATAATTTGCGGCTGGAGCTCCGCTTTAAGCGTGCAGTAACGCACAGAAATAGACCCCTGATATTTCACCGAAGCTCCCTTATGGGGCTCCTAAAACAAAATAAATATATAATAAAAATAAAAAGCTACTGACACTGTCCACTGCCCTACTGACAACCAATCTCTGCCCTACTGACACCATCCACCACTCTGCTGACACCTACAGCACACTGTATATACACAAGCAAATATGTTGGAGCTTTGGGGTGCACACCCTAATGTAATAGGCTGCGCACACCTATGCAAGAAACTACTGTATATAACATTCTGGACAGTGCGTGTGATTTTTCCCAGTTTGGATACCTTGGCCCCTGGCTAAGCCTACGCACAGCTGTCAGAATACACTGATTTGCGGCTGCAACCGATTGGCTGTACAGACAGGTTAAAAATAAAATTGAAATAAAGAAAGGAGTGCCAGACTAAAACAAGATAAAAGAGTCCAAAATCATTTGAATTCTTGGTATAAAAGTCTATAATAGAAAATGTCTTGTCCCCGATAAGCTGGTGTCTTCAGTGTCATTCCTGGCCTGTTTCACAAGCATAGCACAAGGAATGGTCCGATGTGTGTGTTTATGTTGGAGGAGCAGCGGCCAGCAGAGATGGCTGGGGCTGGTCAGATCAATCCTGTTCTGTACTGTCTATGGCCAGCTTAAGGCACCCATATAAAAGAAACATATGTGCAATACATACAATTCCAGAGATACTCTAAAGACTTGTACAGACGATCAGTCCATTAGATTAGAACGGTCTGAAGGACTGTTGTCATAGGTTAACCAATGAAGCTGACTGATGGTCTGATGCGCCTACACACCAACAGTTAAAAAAACAATCATATCAGAACGCAGTGACGTAAAACACGTGCTGAAAAAAATTAAGTTCAATGCTTCCAAGCATGCGTCGACTTGATTCTGAGCATGCGTGGATTTTGACCTATCGGTTAAATTTCAAAGCAAGTTGGCTTTTTTTAACCGATGGTTAACCACTTGCTTACTGGGCACGTATACCCCCTTCCTGACCAGGTGAAATTTCAGCTTGTGGCACTGCGTCGCTTTAACTGACAATTGCGCGGTCGTGCGATGTGGCTCCCAAACAAAATTGACGTCCTTTTTTCCCCACAGGAAAGCTTTCTTTTGGTGGTATTTGATCACCTCTGTGGTTTTTATTTTTTGCGCTATAAACAAAAATAGAGCGACAATTTTGAAAAAAAAAACAATATTTTTTACTTGTTGTTGTAATAAATAGCCCAATTTTTTTAAAAAAAATTTTTTTCTCAGTCTAGGCGATACGTATTCTTCTACATATTTTTGGTTAAAAAAAAAAAAAAATCGCAATAAGCGTCTGGTTTGCGCAAAAGTTATTGCGCTTACAAAATAGGGGACAGAATTATTATTATTTTTTATTATTTTATTTTTTTACTACTAATGGCGGCGATCAGCGTTTTTTTCGTGACTGCGACGTTATGGCGGAGACTTCGGACACTTTTGACACATTTTTGGCGCCATTCACATTTATACAGCGATCAGTGCTATAAATATGCACTAATTACTGTATAAATGTGGCTGGCATTGAAGGGGTTAACACTAGGGGGTGAGGAAGGGGTTAAATGTGTACCCTGAATTGTGTTCTAACTGTGTGTGGAGGGGGACTGACTGGGGGAGGTGACCGATCTATGTCCCTATGTACAAGGGACACAGATCGGTCTCCTCTCTCCCCTGACAGGACGTGGATCTGTGCGTTTACACACACAGATCCACGTCTTGTCCCTGTAGCCGCCGATCCCGAGTGCCTGGTGGACATAGCGACCGCCAGGCACGCGCTTCGGCATCTCAGCAATGCGGCGGTCACACGCGCGCAGCCGACGGCAGGAACGCGCGCCCCCCAGTGGCCTGGCGGAGCGCAGGCTGTAAAAACACGGCCAGTTAGAGAAGTAGAACCACCCTGCGGCCATACAAAGTCGTACGGCCGTCGGGTAGTCGTTAAATAACCTATGGGCCCCACACACGATCGGTTTTGACCCATGAAAACAGTCCTTCAGACCTTTGTCTTCTGGTTAACCTATCGTGTCTACACGGCTTGACAGAACAGAAAACGAACATGCACATTGGGCGGTTCTGCCATCTCTCCCAGACGCCTTTCCTCCTGGCAGTGGTATTTTGGCAGAAAAAACATATGACGCTTGTACACATTTAGGTGTGTCCATCGTTTGGGCATCAATTCATTTCATTGGGCAGAATAATAATTTATTCTGTCCATTGAAATGAATCTGTGCTCATGAGCTAAATGTGCGTTTGGACGCAATACCATGGGTTTACATAGGTTAAGCATTTTTCTGCCGAAACACTGCTGCTCCTGGATGCGCTGGCAGTGAGGTTTTTCCCCTGCCTCTAAACTTTTGTATGGACAAATTGGGGAAGATTTACTAAAACTGATGCAGCTGTGCATTATTGCATAGTAACCAGCTTCTAACATCTGCTTGTTCAATTAAAGGGGTTTTAAAGCCTCATGTTTTTTCACCTTAATGCATACTATGAAGCCGCGTCGTTCTCCCCACGGCTTCTAGGCTCTTCATTGGATAGATTGATAGCAGCGCAGCCATTGGCTCCCACTGCTGTCAATCAAATCCAATGACGCAGTTGCTGGGGGCGCTGCCGAATCATACACTCAGCGGCTATGTACGCAGAGTGCATGGCACAGGTGTGAACCCACAAGGTAACCCCCTTGGAAGAGATCTTCCCAGAAGGGGGTTAGCTATTGCAGGGAGGAGCCAAGAGAGCCACGGTGGGACCCCAGAAGAGGAAAACAAACTGCACAGTGAAGGTAAGAATGACATGTTTGTTATTTTATTTTTATTTATTTTTTAAAGTGAACCTTTAGTACCACTTTAAAGGGGTTGTAAAGGGGAAAAAAAATTTCCCTAAATGGCTTCCTTTAACTTAGTGCAGTCCTCCTTCACTTACCTCATCCTTCCATTTTGCTTTTAAATGTCCTTATTTCTTCTAAAAAAAATCATCACTTCCTGTTCTTCTGTCTGTAACTCACCACCGTAATGCGAAGCTCTCTTCCTGGTGTGGAGAAAGCCTCTTAAGGGGGGAAGGGGGCGAGCAGGCAAGTCAGGATGCCCACTAACACACAGCTCCTTTCTCTATCTGCAAAGTAGAGAGTGTCCTGACTTGCCTGCTCACCCCCTCCCCCTCAAGAGGCTTTCTCCACACCAGGAAGAAAGCCTTGCATTACGGTGTTGAGTTACAGACAGAAGAACAGGAAGTGAGGATTTCTCAGAAGAAATAAGGACATTTAAAAGCAAAACGGAAGGATGAGGTAAGTGAAGGAGGACTGCACTAAGGTAAAGGAAGCTATTTAGGGAAAAATGTTACTTTACAACCCCTTTAAGCTTTAACAATAAGCCCTGGTTCACATTGGAGCGATTTGGAATGCGATTTGACATGTCAAATCGGTGGCAATCGCCGGCAACTAGACCGTCCGAATCAGTGTGGCGCCGCACAGATTCCCAAAAGTAGTTTCTGTAGCAGCAACCCGCACAGATGTCTCTGAAGTCGCCCCCAAAGCCACGACTGACATGCAGGAATAAAGCTGTGCGAGTTCAGCTGAAGTCGTACAGTCGCCTGCGGACCTTGTGTTTGACACCTGTGCCTTAGAAGAACAGGGAAAGAACCCACATACATGCACATACAGTCCAATGAGAACACCAAACAAATGTCCAAGAGTCTAAGGTATTTAATAATAAAACTGATACATAGCAGAGATAATCCAAAGGGGCCACACATATACACCCCCCTCCCCCTCCTCCTCCATCAGGGCTCTGGAGTTTTGCCTTTGCTGCATTTACTAACACTGACTTAACCCGCCCTCCTGAATCTGTTCCAAGCAGTAAATCACAGTGCAGATCTGTTCAAACACAGTCCAAATTCCATGGTCCATTTCTTGCATCCTCGCATTTCCGCATTTCCAAACGCATGGAAATCTGCACAAAATAAATAAAAACGCGTTTTGCTGAGTGTTTGGAAAACACATGGCAACGCATTTCGCAGTTGTGTTTTGTTTTGGCGTCTTTCCAAGAGCATGGCAACCCACAAGAAAATGCAGACCCTGCCATGCTTTTCAAAAACGCACAGCAACCCGCAAGATAATGTGCATCACCATTTAGGCTGCATTCGCATCTACACACGAAGAGCAACCTGCACAGAAAATGTATGCTTTTCTGTGTATTACCAAACCGCGCGGCAATGCGCATTGTGCTCAAGTTACCATTCATTCACATCTGCATGTTTCCGAACGCAGGGCAACCAGCAAGAAAAAGCATGCATTTTATGTGCATGTTCTAGTGCTACTTTGGCCCATTTGTCACATGTAGGGAAGCCCATTTACGTGCACATCTACGCTTCAAAAACGCGCAAGTTACCACGAGCGGGAACATGCGTTTCTGTTACTCTGCGATGTGAATGGAATGTGCTTGGGAGGAAGTTTCTTAGGCAGCAAGAATGACCAGAGAGAAGAGGTGAGGGTTAAAAAAAAACAAAAAAAAAACCTGACCCATCAAAGTTGCATAGGAATGATAGTTGCGCTGGAAGCCATGTGACTTTGATGTGGTGCTAGTGTGAACCAGGGCTATCCATTCATCCCTCATAGCAGCACAGCAAGCTTTCAGAACAGGCTGTGTATGGTTTTATCTTGAATAATGCTGTGATCTGTGAGGCGGGACTTGAGAGGTTTGGACTCTTCCTGTAGGTGTGACTGAGCGGGACGGAATGCTGATTAGGATATATTTAATCCCATCCACCATTAGAGCTGTGAAGGAAGTTACATTATTTGCAGAGCCTGAAAGACTACAATAGGGAGTGTTATAGACTCTAGCTGCTGCAGGAAGTGGCTATGGAAGGGACAGGGTCTATCAGTAGAGTGACACATGGTACAAAGCCACAACTAAACCCAGAATATCAGGAGATCTACAGACAACAGAGCAGCATTGTACAGAGATATGATCTATGCTGGGACAGATCATTCCAATCAGTTCTATTGATCTCCCCCAGCCCTCCCCTTCCTTTATACTTACCCTGGCCTGATCTCCATCAGAGCAGCAGCTCTCCCAGTTCTGTCTTTCCTCACTGGGCAGATTGATAGCAGCGGGAGTCATTGGCCATTGTTACTTTTATTTTAAAAATAGAAGCTTTACCATTACTTTTTGAAAGCAAACAGCTAAATAAGTTAAACAAGTTATTACAAGTATGGGTCCAGCCAAAGTTTCTTCTTCCTCGATATCATAAGGAAGGGTTTGTTCTTTAAAAATGTTCCTTTAAGCCTTCTGAGTGGCAGCCACCTACCAAAATAATTACATTCAACCCCTTCCCAAGTTCAAAAATACAAAATAAATACTAAAATGAGTTAAAGCCGTAGCCAGTACTTATTTATTTTTTTGGGCTGCCCGTGTACTGTCGGGAAAATCTCTATTCATTTTCTGTCCCAGAGGCCAAACAGGAAGTTAGAAAAAATCTCCCAAAGTGCGGAACGGGTGTCACCACTGGAAGATTTCCCCTTTTCCTTTAGGGGACAATTTAAAAAAATTGATTTCCCCTCACTCTCTTTCTAGAAGATAATAGAAGAGGAAAAAATGAAAGGATTTGCTTAGAGAGAAATACTTTAAGGACTGGAGCACTCGTTGATGTTAATTTACTAAAGGCAAATATAATGTGCACTGTAAGTGCTGTTGCTCTAGATCTGGGGGGAAGCTCTGAAATAAAGGGGACGCTGATTTCTATCATCCAATCATGTGCAAGCAAAAATGATGCAGTTTTATTTTCCTTGCATGATCCCCTCAGATCTGGAGCAACTACTATTTGCCTTTAGTAAATCAACCCCTTTATGTAAGTATTATGGGTGCAACGGATCATCATTGGTCCATGATCCGAACGGGTCGCCATGTTCGAATCGGCACACCATTCGATCCACAGATTGCGGCCGTAGGAAAGGCCGCAGCTTCGGCTTAGGTCCGGAGCAGCGGCCATCTTGGTACACCCGGTGGCAGTGGCCTAGGTGAGCTTCCAAGAGCGGCGCGCTGACAGGGGAGATTTAGGGAGATGTGGAGATTACAGTGGGGGAGATGTCTGTGGACATTACAGTGGGGGAGATGTCTGTGGACATTACAGTGGGGGAGATGTCTGTGTATATTACAGTGGGGGAGATGTCTGTGGATATTACAGTGTGGGAGATGTCTGTGGATATTACAGTGGGGGAGATGTCTGTGGATATTACAGTGGGGGATGTCTGTGGATATTACTGTGAGGGGAGATGTCTGTGGATATTACAGTGGGGGGGATGTCTGTGGATATTACAGTGGGGGAGAAGTCTGTGGATATAACAGTGGGGGGGAAGTCTGTGAATATTACAGTGGGGGGGATGTCTGTGGATATTACAGTGGGGGGATGTCTGTGGATATTACAGTGGGGGGATGTCTGTGGATATTACAGTGGGGGGAGATGTCTGTGGATATTACAGTGGGGACTATATATGGTGGTGATTCGAAAAATGATCCGATCTCTGACTCTAAACCGATGAACGATCCGAACCGTGAGTTTTTTGATCCGTTGCACCCCTAGTACGTATCCTATTCTATAACAGTATACCCCAGCACTTTCAGTATATAACACAATTACTTGCAACAGGGCTGCCCAGATGTTATCATTGTAATATCTTCTGTACTGGAGTCATGTATGTTTGCTGCGATCTCCATTCTCTTTAATGGAAATCCACTCTCAGCCAGTCAAGGGTGGGATGGAGACAGTATAACAGTGGAAATGCACTTAAAGTGCACTTATCCTTTTGAAGATGAAATTGAATCTGCTTAGTTGTTGCCTTCTCCCTCTTTAACATACTAAAACAATTATTAAATAATATTTCCATTTTGATTACATCCAGTCAGGTCCATAAATATTGGGACATTGACACAATTCTAATCTTTTTGGCTCTATACACCATCACAATGGATTTGAAATGAAACAAACAAGATGTGCTTTAGCCGCAGACTTTCAGCTTTATGTTGAGGGTATTTACATCCAAATCAGGTGAACAGTGTAGGAATTACAACAGTTTGTATATGCGCCTCCCACTTTTTAAGGGACCAAAAGTAATGGGACAGATTAACAATCATAAATCAAACTTTCACTTTTTAATACTTGGTTGCAAATCTTTGCAGTCAATCAGTCAATTACAGCCTGAAGTGTGGAATGAATAGACATCACCAGACGCTGGGTTTCATTCCTGGTGATGCTCTGCCAGGCCTCTACTGCTTGGTGTTGGGGCATTTTCCCTTCAGTTTTGTCTTCAGCAAGTGAAATGCATGCTCAAATTCAGGTCAGGTGATTGACTTGGCCATTGCACAACATTCCACTTCTTTCCCTTAAAAAAACTGCTTCGGGTCATTGTCCATCTGCACTGTGAAGCGCCGTCCAATGAGTTCTGAAGCATTTGGCTAAATATGAGCCCATAATAATATTGCCCGAAACACTTCAGAATTCATTCTGCTGCTTTTGTCAGCAGTTACATCATCAATAAATACAAGAGAACCAGTTCCATTGGCAGCCATACATGCCCACGCCATGACTCTACCACCACCATGCTTCACAGATGAGGTGGTATGCTTTGGATCATGAGCAGTTCCTTTCCTTCTCCATACTCTTCTCTTCCCATCACTCTGGTACAAGTTGATCTAGGTCTCATCTGTCCATAGGATGTTTGTTCCAGAACTGTGAAGGCTTTTTTAGATTTTGTTTGGCAAACTCTAATCTGGCCTTCCTGTTTTTGAGGCTCACCAATGGTTTACATCCTGTGATGAACCCTCTGTATTCACTCTGGTGAAGTCTTCTCTTGATTGTTGACTTTGGCACACATACACCTAACTCCTGGAGAGAGTTGTTGATCTGGCCAACTGTTGTGAAGGGTGTTTCTTCACCAGGGAAATAATTCTTCGCTCAGTTGTTTTCCGTGGTCTTCCGGATCTTTTGGTGTTGCTGAGCTCACCGATGCTTTCTTTGTTTTTAAGGATGTTCCAAACAGTTGATTTGGCCTTGCCTAATGTTTTTGCTTTCTCCCTGATGTTTTTTTTTTTTCAGCCTAATGATGGCTTGCTTCACCGATAGTGACAGCTCTTTGGATCTCATATTGAGAGTTGACAGCAACAGATTCCAAATGCTAATAGCACACTAAATGAACTCTGGACCTTTTATCTGCTCCTTGTAAATGGGATAATGAGGTAATAACACACACCTGGCCATGGAACAGCTGAGCAGCTAATTGTCCCATTACTTTTGGTCCCTTTTAAAAGTGGGAGACACATATACAAACTGTTGTAATTCCTACACCATTCACCTGATTTGGATGTAAATACTCTCAAATTAAAGCTGAAAGTCTGCATCTAAAGCACATATTGTTAGTTTCATTTCAAATCCATTGTGGTGGTGTATAGAGCCAAAAAGATTAGAATTGTGTCGATGTCCCAATATTTATGGACCTGACTGTACTTTATTTTAGACACAATGACGTCAATACTAGGTTTCTGTGCTGCTCTATACAATGTAGGAAGATCATGGCTGATGGGTGGAAGCTGTGGTAATGCCCACATGCATGGGCATCCGCTGAACTTTTTCCAGGGGGGGGCATAATTTTACGGTCACCTTTCCTATACCCTTCACTGATCATACCTGTATGCACTCAGCTTCCTCCCTCATCTGTATTTATGCCAGACCCCCTGTACACAAACAGCCTCCTCCCTTCACTTGTACTCACAACCCCCACTTGTATGGTCACGATGGTCTTCCTTCTCCCAAGTCCTGTTTCTACATGTCCATTTGAAAATACATTACAGTTATCAAAGCAAACACGAGGGCGCACATAAAGGAATCGGCCAGAGGTGGCAGTAAAGAGCTCTGTAAGCTCCGTGACACTGGTATTGCAAGAGCTGTGGAGCCGATTGCACAAACACAGAGAGAGTCAGCACAGCCACAGATGGGAGCATGGCAGACCCTTTCTGATTCCAAGGGGGGTCACTCGCCCCACCTTAACCCTATGAGCGGACGCCCATGCCCACATGTGATGCTGAGCCTCCATGGTTTAAAGAGCTTACATTCAAAGAATGAAAAGAATGGGCCAGGCACAATGAGGCTGGGAAGGAAAGATTCACATAATGCTGGATGTACTCCAGGCAGGAAATAAGACACTGACTTGTTGCAGCATCTAATGCATACTATGAGAAGCTCACAGTGTGGAGTGGGAAGCTCACAGTGTGGAGTGAGAAGCTCAAAGTGTGGAGTGAGAAGCTCACAGTGTGAAGTGAAATCAAATTCAATACATGAGATAAGTCTGTACAACTGGGCAAGATGGAAGCTAAAGCTGAACTAAGGGTTGGAATACTTACAGCGCACCAACTGCGGTGCTTTCCATTGGCACCAGCGGCGGGGCACTGTGCCTTCCACTGGCACCAACGGCGGGGCACTGTGCCTTCCACTAGCACCAACGACGGGGCACTGTGCTTTCCACTGGCACCAACGGTGGGGCACTGTGCCTTCCACTGGCACCAACGGCGGGGCGCTGTGCCTTCCACTGGCACCAACGGCGGGGCACTGTGCTTTCCACTGGCACCAACGGCAGGGCACTGTGCCTTCCACTGGCACCAACGGCAGGGGGACTGTGCCTTCCACTGGCACCAACGGTGTCCCAAGGGCCAGATATAAGCAAGCAAAAGACTGCATCTGGCCCATGTTACAGTTTGGAGACCACTGTTCTAATGATTATCAGGGTCAAATCGGCATTCATTTTTGACCATAGCGATAAGATTTTAAAAAGGAAAAAAAGGAAAAATGTTCTCAAGCTAGCAACATTTTGTTAATGTGGCTTTTGTTTAGGAAAAATCTTACATTTCCAGACCTACTATGTGAATGGAATCCCAGATGCATTAAACAGGTCCCATTACAATGTTTGCCATTATGCCCAAACAAAATCTGCATTCACAGAAATTTGTTTAGGGATGCACCGATATCAGGTTTTTTAAGACCGAGTACTAATACTTTTTCTCAAGTACTTCACACAGGAACAGAGCTGAGGCTGTCAATCAGCTGGAGGTCCCTCCCCTGTCACCATTTTTCTCTTGGTGTCAGGAAAACTTGAGGAAGTGACGCATGCTGGTAGCAGAGGAATGAAACAGCAGACAGAAATAACACTAAGGCCGCGTACACACAATCACACCAACCCGATGAGAATGGTCCGACGGACCATTTCATCGGGTCACAGCTGAAGTGGTCTGATGGGCGTACACACCATCAGTCCAAAATCCGATCGCGTCAGAACGCGGTGACGTAGAACACAACAACATGCTGAAAAAACAAAGTTCAATGCTTCCAAGCATGCGTCGACTTGATTCTGAGCATGCGCAGGTTTTTGGTCCGATGCTTTTGTGTACTAACCACCGTTTTGGTCCGATGGTCAGGAGACCATCGGACCGATTTTAAAGCAAGTTTTAAAACTTTGGTCCTATGGACAACGGTCCGATGGGCCGTACACACGATCGGGTTGGTCCGTGAAACTGGCCTTAAGGTCGTGTGTACGCGGCCTAAGAGGCCTTTCACACTGTGCCTCCCATAGTGTCGGTGGTAAAATGCCGCTATTTTTACTGCCTAACGCTATGGCCAGATTTGCGGTGCATTTTCGGCCGCTAAATGAATATTGCCGCGTACACACGGTCGTTTTTTATGATGAAATAAAACGACATTTAAAATGATTGTGTGTGGGCAAAATGTTGTTTTATGTCTTCTGAAAAACGACAAAAAAAAAATTCGAACATGCTTCAATTTTTTATGTCATTTTTCAGAATGTCGTTTTTTGTGTCATAAAAAATGATCGTGCGTATGCTAAAACGACGTTTAAAACAACGTTTTTAAACCCGCACATGCTCAGAAGCAGGTTATGGCGCGAGCTTGAATGGAACAGAGTGCCGTCGTACGTGTTGTACGTAACCGCGCTTTGCAAGAACATTTTCAGAAAACGATGGTGTGTAGGCAACGTCGTTTTTTTTAAATGAAGTTTGAAAAACTTCGTTTTTTTTTTCATGACAAAAAACGACCGTGTGTACGCGGCATATGAGTATGAGTGCCAAGTGTAAGTATACTAAAGAATCTAATATTGTATATCATACATATTACACAATCATTGGAATTTGTTGCTGCTTTACACATGTCGTGTTTGTTTGTGTTGCAGCAAAACACAAGAAGCCCAATATTATGGGACAAACACATTTCTTTTTTTGTACAGCAGTCTGGAGGTCACTGCATGTAAATAGTAGCCTAAAGGGACAGTCATTATCAACGGGCAGTTACACGGTCACTATGGCAACAGTACACAATCAGAAACAGCCAATGGAACGGAGGCAAGAATTGGGAAGTAAAACCAGAATGACAACAATTTACAAGAAGTTCCGTTTTCCAGGAATCTAGATAAGCCTCCCAGGCACATAAAACACGTCTAATAAAAGAACTATTTACTTCAATTAAGTTCCTGATTGGTTCTCAAGTGTCAGACTCACACTTTAATGACAATGAATTTTGCAAAATGTTCTATTTAATTGATTTGTCGCTTGATTTTTTAAAGTGTCCAAAAAAAATACAAAAAAGCCGACTGTCTGATTTTTAAATACTGGAGCACAACAAAACAAAACAAAAAAAAACAAACAAACAAAACAGAAGCAGTTGACCATATCAGCCAATCAGCTCCTTGGTATCGGTTGAACAATTAGCGCTGAGCGGTCTCTACAAGCAATATTCCAGTTTTTGTAAATTAGCCCTACTGTGTTCCCATACCAACCAATCGGATGCTTCCCTTCATCCTGCTACACAGACTGGAAGAATGAAGGGGATACTCTGATTGGTTGCTGTGAGACAGCCAGTTAGAGATTGTTTCAGCTGCTTGACAACTATACTTAACCCCTATTTATGTGTATATAAAGTCAAAACATTTATTTTACATTCTGGATGGGAAAGGTGATGGCGAATGGTGGCCATACACACTGCAATAAATGATCAATATCTCCCAATAGGAATAATTATTTGAGTCAACAACATACCATATATACTCGAGTATAAGCCGACCCGAATATAAGCCGAGGCACCTAATTTTACCACAAAAAAATGGAAAACTTATTGACTCGAGTATAAGCCTAGGGTTTCCATCTGCATGCCTCACTGTGCCCATGTGTATGCCACACTGTGCCCATGCCTCACTGCGGGACAGACCTTCCAGGCTCTGAAAAAGGGGTGCGCCCCAGAAACATTAGCCGTTCTGCCGTTGGGGTACCATTGGATCCTCGGCATCATCAGGTCTTGTTGGCAGGAACCAAGAGACCAGTCTGATTGTCTGATAAGCTGCTTTTAAAGCTCTCCTTGTGAGTAGGACTGTTTTGCTTTTATTTATTCAATAAAACTTTTTATGGTCATGTACTAGGTCGGTGTGTCCTCCCCTCTTTTTTTCTCGTGCCTCATTGTGCCCATGCCTCACTGTGCCCATGCCTCACTGTGCCCATGCCTCACTGTGCCCATGCCTCGACTTACGTTTAACATGGGAATATATGGAAGGGATGCCCAGCTTTGAAAAATCAGTGATCCCCGGCCATAGGCCCCCCAGACAGCAAACATTGCACACTTGTAGAAGAGAACTTGGGCTACATGTGTGCCAAGTTAAAGGTCCAGGGGACCTAAGGTCAGCCAGTACCGCTCCCCAAATTTACAGGAGAAATTACCTTTTAACATGGGAGTCTATGGAAGGGGGGCCCAAATTTGAAAAATCGGTGCTCCCCTGCCGTAGGTCCTCCAGACAGCAAACTTTGCACACTTGTAGGAGGTAGAGTGGGGCTATATGTGTGCCATACTTGGCGTCCAGGGGACATACGGCTGGCTGGTGCCGGGCAGGGCTGGACTGGGACACAAATATTGGCCCTGGACTTCACCCAGACTGGCCCACTTTGACAGGTCTCTCCCATGGTGGCCGGACAATTCCTGCACCCCCCCGGCCACCCAAGCCCCCTCTCCCCCTTCACTAGCCACTAGGCGTTCTACTTTATTAGAGTAGAACGGCTGGTATTGGTACTCTTATAGGCAGTACCAGTGGGGAAGCTAGACATTATTTCACCCGGGGCAAAGAATCAGTTTGGTGCCCCCCCTTATGGGACAAGATTAGACAGAAGTGAGAGATTCCCAGGCCATAGCTGTTAAGTCAGCTGTCTGTCCCCTCCCCCCATGCTCCTCAGTTGTCACTGAAGCTGGCCCACTGAGCTATCGGCCCACCGGGAAACTCCCTGTAGTCCCAATGGTCAGTCCATCCCTCGTACCGGGTACCCAAAGTCTGGGAGATCAGGCATACAAAGGTGACCCGAGTATAAGCCGAGGGGGGCATTTTCAGCACCGAAAAAATGTGGTGCAGTTCCTGTGCAATTTATCGTGTGAACCAGGCCTTAGGATGGGCTTATGCAATATATTGTATTCACATTATATCTAATCAATTACGGCCTTCCACTACATAATAGATGGCAGATCGAAGGCCCCAATCATACTCGATCTCCCAATTTTGCGTGGCCGATTTTACCACGATTCTGAAAGTCATGCATATGGCAGCTCATTCACTTTAATAGGTTGCCCTATGTGCGCTTGTTGCCCCAAAAAAAGCTCCTGCTCCTCTTTTATTTTTTTTTCTGTCACAATGTAGAGTATAAGATTTCCTATCATCTGTGCCCAGTCTTGCCACAAAGAGTTAATCCAGCTCCGAGCAATCCTCTTTTATTGTTCAGTGAGATAAACAGACAAACAGGAGAAGACTTTTGTCCGTTCCGCCCCCTTGCTGTGAGTGACAGGTTATTTACATATCTCATGCACTAGCCTGGAGACAGGCATTATTTTTTAATTTCCACCCCCACTCCTTTTCTGAAGTCATGTGGTTACTTTCTTTGATTTTGACTGGATGTTAGTGATCATAGCAGAATTTAGTGTAAGAAATACACAGGAGAAAATGCAGGTTGACAAGGGGAATGTAGAGGTGGGCGGGGAGTCTACTGACATCACGACTCCACCCACCGAGCTCCGGACAACAGACCCACCCACAGAATCTGCAGTTTTTCAGTTCTTATAACAGACAGAGGGGAGACATTTGACAGGTAAGGATACATGCAGGAGGCATCTATATCCTTATAGATCAGCACTATGGCAGTAGTTTAGAAAGGATGAGAGCGGGTTTACATCCACTTTAACGCAATTTTTAACAGGCGCGTTTTGCAGCAACTGACACCCGATTGCGTAACGCGCCAATCACAGCATAATCGCACTGCCATTTAGAAAGAATGGCCCCCCAAACACGTTTTGGAACCCACTTTGATCATAAACACTGGGCATAGTGAAGTCCCTGGTCAGCAGACACGTGCGGCAATACAATACAAAAAGATAAATATTTGCATTAGCGCGCGGTTTATGTAAATTGCAATTCATCACGATTGGCAGCGCGACGCACCGCTGTGATCCTAACAACAAGCGAGTAACGGGCGGCTGGCTATGAAAAGAGCGCCGAGAGGAAAACTTCTGCTGGCTCTGTCCATCCAATCATATTCTGTCTTCCATTTTCACACCTGCACAAATGACAGCCGATTGGTTGCTATGGACAACAAGAAACATTTCCTATATTACACTCTCCATACATCAGCTAACCACTCATCTGAAAGCTGAGAATACTTATCACAGCTTCCTCATTATCTCACATGATCACCCAGAACACAAAGTTCATGTCCACGGCCAACATCGTGTCTTTATGTATTGAGGGAGCTCAACCGTCCATCAGTGACGATGTAACCCATAGCAACCAGATATTTCACTATGGCAACCCAATCTTCCCTATGCTTCTGTAGCCCTTGGCAACCAGATATTCCCTTTTCGTCTGTAGCTCATGGCAACCATATTCTCTGATGTCTTCAGTAACCAATGGCAACCAGATATTCTGGTATGCTTCTGTAGCCCATGGCAACCAGATATTTTCACTGCAACTGGATATTTTGGTATGCTTCTGTAACACATGGCAACCATATATTCCTTATGCTTCTGTAACCCATGGCAACCAGATATTCCCTATACTTCTGCCATTCATGTCAACACAATGTTCCCTCTGATTCAGTAACCAATGGCAACCAGATATTCTGGTATGCTTCTGTAGCCCATGGCAACCAGATATTATTTTTTTGCCCATGGCAACCAGATATTTTGGTATGCTTCTGTAGCCCATGGCAACCAGATATTGTGGTATGCTTCTGTAGCCCATGGCAACCAGATATTGTGGTATGCTTCTGTAAACCATGGCAACCAGATATTGTGGTATGCTTCTGTAGACCATGGCAACCAGATATTGTGGTATGCTTCTGTAGCCCATGGCAACCAGATGTTCCAGTATGCTTCTGTAGCCCATGGCAACCAGATATTCCAGTATGCTTTTGTAACCCATGGCAACCAGATATTCTGGTATGCTTCTTTAACCCATGGCAACCAGATATTCCCTCTGATTCTGCAGCCCATGGCAACCAGATATTCTCTCTGATTCTGCACCCCTTGGCAACTAGATATTCTCTATGATGTTGTAACCCATGGCAACCAGATGTTCCCATTCATCTGCTTAACAATGAAAAAGTAGCTTTCTGTGTCTGTACAATCTATTCACATCCAACAAAGCAATGTCAGGAATTGTCATTCACTTAACAACTAAACACAATCCATTGACTTGGCGTCCCCTAATGCAGAGGAGATCGTACAATGAGATCGCACAGTGTACACCGGATCTCCGCCCACACCTGTGTGCCCGGCTCACCTGCACAGTCTTGGAGAAGCCGTTCTTCTTGGTCAGTCCATTGAGATGATATGGAGGAGACTTGTGGGTCCCATTACAGTGATTGGAGCGAGGTCGGGGCTCGGCCATGGCGGAGAGGGTGTCGGCAGCAGAGGCTGTAGCGCACTCATGTAGTAGATCCATAGATCGGAGCACACAGGTAGACCTAGTCTGTCAGGAATAACCGGCGAAGGGTGTGGCGCCCCCGGGAAGGGGGAGGGGGAGGAAGAAGAGGAGGAGGAGGGCTGGCCCTTCCTCATCACCCTCTCCGATCTCTCACCTTTCTACAGGCAACCCGACCGGAGATCATCGGGACCTCTGTCCTGGCATGGGGGTGCCGACAATACACTCCCGAGTCCCGGGATCAGGAGGACACTTCATTCCAGGGACAACAGTCCCAACACTTCATTCCAGGGACATCACACCTCACCCAGGGACATCACACCTCACCCAGGGACATCACACCTCACCCAGGGACATCACACTTCACCCAGGGACAATAGTCCCAACACTTCACCCAGGGACATCACACCTCACCCAGGGACATCACACTTCACCCAGGGACTTCACACTTCACCCAGGGACATCACACCTCACCCAGGGACATCAGTCCCAACACTTCACCCAGGGACTTCACACTTCACCCAGGGACATCACAGCTCACCCAGGGACATCAGTCCCAACACTTCACCCAGGGACATCACACCTCACCCAGGGACATCACACCTCACCCAGGGACATCACACCTCACCCAGGGACATCACACCTCACCCAGGGACATCACACCTCACCCAGGGACATCACACCTCACCCAGGGACATCACACCTCACCCAGGGACATCACACCTCACCCAGGGACATCACACTTCACCCAGGGACATCACACCTCACCCAGGGACATCACACCTCACCCAGGGACATCACACTTCACCCAGGGACAATAGTCCCAACACTTCACCCAGGGACATCACACCTCACCCAGGGACATCACACTTCACCCAGGGACTTCACACTTCACCCAGGGACATCACACCTCACCCAGGGACATCAGTCCCAACACTTCACCCAGGGACTTCACACTTCACCCAGGGACATCACAGCTCACCCAGGGACATCAGTCCCAACACTTCACCCAGGGACTTCACACTTCACCCAGGGACATCACAGCTCACCCAGGGACATCAGTCCCAACACTTCACCCAGGGACATCACACTTCACCCAGGGACATCACACCTCACCCAGGGACATCACACTTCACCCAGGGACATCAGTCCCAACACTTCACCCAGGGACATCACACTTCACCCAGGGACCTCACACTTCACCCAGGGACATCACTCTTCACCCGGGGACATCACACTTCACCTGGGGACATCACACTTCACCCAGGGACATCACACCTCACCCAGGGACATCACACCTCACCCAGGGACATCACACCTCACCCAGGGACATCACACCTCAACCAGGGACATCACACCTCACCCAGGGAGAGCAGTCCCAACACTTCATTCCAGGAACATCACACCTCACCCAGGGACATCACACTTCACCCAGGGACATCATACTTCACCCAGGGACATCACACTTCACCCGGGGACATCACACTTCACCTGGGGACATCACACTTCACCCAGGGACATCACACTTCACCCAGGGACATCACACCTCACCCAGGGACATCACCTCACAGGGACTCACCTCACAGGGAGAGCAGTCCCAACACTTCATTCCAGGAACATCACATCACCCAGGGACACACCTCACCCAGGGACATCATACTTCACCCAGACATCACACTTCACCCGGGGACATCACACTTCACCTGGGGACATCACACTTCACCCAGGGACAACACTTCACCCAGGGACATCACACCTCACCCAGGACATCACACCTCAACCAGGGACATCACACCTCACCCAGGGAGGGTCCCAACATCATTCCAGGAACTCACACCTCACCCAGGGACATCACACTTCACCCAGGGACATCACACCTCACCCAGGGACATCACACTTCACCCGGGGACATCACACTTCACCTGGGGACATCACACTTCACCCAGGGACATCACACCTCACCCAGGGACATCAGTCCCAACACTTCACCCAGGGACATCACACTTCACCCAGGGACATCACACTTCACCCAGGGACTTCACACTTCACCCAGGGACATCACACCTCACCCAGGGACATCAGTCCCAACACTTCACCCAGGGACATCACACCTCACCCAGGGACATCACACTTCATCCAGGGACATCACACTTCACCCAGGGACATCACACCTCACCCAGGGACATCAGTCCCAACACTTCACCCAGGGACATCACACCTCACCCAGGGACATCACATCTCACCCAGGGACATCACACCTCACCCAGGGACACCACACTTCACCCAGGAACTTCACACTTCACCCAGGGACATCACACCTCACCCAGGGACATCAGTCCCAACACTTCACCCAGGGACATCACACTTCACCCAGGGACATCACACCTCACGCAGGGACATCACACTTCACCCGGGGACATCACACCTCACCCGGGGACATCACACTTCACCCAGGGACATCACACCTCACCCAGGGACATCACACCTCAACCGGGGACATCACACTTCACCCAGGGACATCAGTCCCAACACTTCACCCAGGGACATCACACTTCACCCAGGGACATCACACCTCACCCAGGGACATCACACTTCACCCAGGGACATCAGTCCCAACACTTCACCCAGGGACATCACACTTCACCCAGGGACCTCACACTTCACCCAGGGACATCACACTTCACCCGGGGACATCACACTTCACCTGGGGACATCACACTTCACCCAGGGAGAGCAGTCCCAACACTTAATTCCAGGAACATCACACCTCACCCAGGGACATCACACTTCACCCAGGGACATCATACTTCACCCAGGGACATCACACTTCACCCGGGGACATCACACTTCACCTGGGGACATCACACTTCACCCAGGGACATCACACTTCACCCAGGGACATCACACCTCACCCAGGGACATCACACCTCAACCAGGGACATCACACCTCACCCAGGGAGAGCAGTCCCAACACTTCATTCCAGGAACATCACACCTCACCCAGGGACATCACACTTCACCCAGGGACATCACACTTCACCCAGGGACATCACACCTCACCCAGGGACATCACACTTCACCCGGGGACATCACACTTCACCTGGGGACATCACACTTCACCCAGGGACATCACACCTCACCCAGGGACATCAGTCCCAACACTTCACCCAGGGACATCACACTTCACCCAGGGACATCACACTTCACCCAGGGACTTCACACTTCACCCAGGGACATCACACCTCACCCAGGGACATCAGTCCCAACACTTCACCCAGGGACATCACACCTCACCCAGGGACATCACACTTCATCCAGGGACATCACACTTCACCCAGGGACATCACACCTCACCCAGGGACATCAGTCCCAACACTTCACCCAGGGACATCACACCTCACCCAGGGACATCACATCTCACCCAGGGACATCACACCTCACCCAGGGACACCACACTTCACCCAGGAACTTCACACTTCACCCAGGGACATCACACCTCACCCAGGGACATCAGTCCCAACACTTCACCCAGGGACATCACACTTCACCCAGGGACATCACACCTCACGCAGGGACATCACACTTCACCCGGGGACATCACACCTCACCCGGGGACATCACACTTCACCCAGGGACATCACACCTCACCCAGGGACATCACACCTCAACCGGGGACATCACACTTCACCCAGGGACATCAGTCCCAACACTTCACCCAGGGACATCACACTTCACCCAGGGACATCACACCTCACCCAGGGACATCACACTTCACCCAGGGACATCAGTCCCAACACTTCACCCAGGGACATCACACTTCACCCAGGGACCTCACACTTCACCCAGGGACATCACACTTCACCCGGGGACATCACACTTCACCTGGGGACATCACACTTCACCCAGGGACATCACACCTCACCCGGGGACATCACACTTCACCCGGGGACATCACACTTCACCTGGGGACATCACACTTCACCCAGGGGCATCACACCTCACCCGGGGACATCACACTTCACCCAGGGACATCACACTTCACCCAGGGACATCAGTCCCAACACTTCACCCAGGGACATCACACTTCACCCAAGGACATCAGTACCAACATTTCATTCCAGGGACATCACACCTCACCCAGGGACATCACACTTCACCCAGGGACATCACACCTCACCCAGGGACATCACACCTCACCCGGGGACATCACACTTCACCCGGGGACATCACACTTCACCCAGGGACATCACACCTCACCCAGGGACATCACACCTCACCCAGGGACATCACACCTCACCCGGGGACATCACACTAAACATTACCCAGGGACATCACACTTCACCCAGGGACATCACACTAAACATTACCCAGGGACATCACACCTCACCCAGAGACATCACACTAAACATTACCCAGTGACATCAAACTTCACATTAACCAGGGACATCACACTTCACCCAGGGACATCACACTTTACCCAGGGATATCACACTAAACTTCATTCCAGGGACATCACACTAAACATTCCAGGGACATCAGTCCCATCACTTTATTCCAGGGACATCACACTTCACCTCATTCCAGGGACATCACACTTCACCTCATTCCAGGGACATCACACTTCACTTCATTTCAGGGACATCAGTCCCAACACTTCACTTCATTCCAGGGACATCAGTCCCAACACTTCACTTCATTCCAGGGACATCAGCCCCAACACTTCACTTCATTCCAGGGGCACCAGCCCCAACACTAAACTTCATTCCAGGGACATCAGTCCCAACACTTCACTTCATTCCAGGGGCACCAGCCCCAACACTAAACTTCATTCCAGGGACATCAGTCCCAACACTAAACTTCATTCCAGGGACATCAGTCCCAACACTAAACTTCATTCCAGGGACATCAGTCCCAACACTTAACTTCATTTCAAGGACATTAGTCCCAACACATCACTTCATTCCAGGGACACTTAACATCACTTTAATGTGTGACACTCCGACCAACAGACTGGAGCAAACTGGTGGTCACTGGGCTTAGTTGAGGAGCAGACTGGTGGTCAGTGGGCTAAGTTGAGGAGTAGAGTGGTGGTCAGTGGGCTAAGTTGAGGAGTAGAGTGGTGGTCAGTGGGCTAAGACGAGGAGCAGACTGGTGGTTGGTGGGCTAAGTTGAGGAGCAAAGTGGTGGTCGGTGAGTTACATTTCCAAACTACCATTCAGGGACACCCTCCCTTCCCAAAAATCAGCTTGTGCTGTAACGAATCACAGCACAGTGATTGGACACAAGAGGCGGGATTTATGATTTCTCCAATCACAAGCAGGGGGCGGGGATTGTGCTCCTCCCGGCATTCCCGGCCAGGGCAAGTACTGTCGGTGAGTAAAGCGGTGATGTAGCGCCCTTTTTTGGGGGCATCAGATTGGCTCTGGGGGGGGGGGGGGTGGCTGTGTAAGTTTCATTCCGGGACACTGTATTGTCCTGGAATGAATGTGCCCGTGACAGACCTGCAAAATGCGGGACGGTCCTGGCCTTGCGGCTTGCCCCTGGCCTTAGCGCCCTGTTGGCGGCGGTACCGCCTTGATGCTGAGACATGTGAGGAAGCAGTCTGTAACTGTCCGCCTGTTGCTTTATCCACTACACTGACCACTACTCTACACTGACCACTATACTATACTGTCCACTACACTGAGAACTACACTACACTGACCACTATGCTATACTGTCCACTACACTGAGAACTACACTACACTGACCACTATACTATACTGTCCACTACACTGAGAACTACACTACACTGACCACTATGCTATACTGTCCACTACACTGAGAACTACACTACACTGACCACTATGCTATACTGTCCACTACACTGAGAACTACACTACACTGACCACTATACTATACTGTCCACTACACTGAGAACTACACTACACTGACCACTATACTATACTGTCCACTACACTGAGAACTACACTACACTGACCACTATACTATACTGTCCACTACACTGAGAACTACACTACACTGACCACTATACTATACTGTCCACTACACTGAGAACTACACTACACTGACCACTATGCTATACTGTCCACTACACTGAGAACTACACTACACTACACTGACCCATATACTATACTGTCCACTACACCGAGAACTACACTACACTACACTGACCACTATACTATACTGTCCACTAGGGATGAGCTTCAAATTCGAGTCAAGCATAAATTCGACTTCGGTCGTTCGAACGGCGAATTACGAGTCACGGCCCATAATTCACCGTGGTATCTTAGCTAGTTGTTTTGACGTGATTGTGAGCATGCGCACTGGGATACGTCCAAGGTACGACGCATGCGCAGTTCATTTTAAGTACTTATCTGAAGCTCAGGCCATCATTTGCATGGGGTCACGCTTCATTTAAATGTATCACGCCCACTTCCAGCCCACTTTGGCTTACGCTGCCTTACGCCTACGACTATACGCTACGCCGGCGCAACGTTGGGAGCATTTGCTTTGTGAATTCCATGCTTCCCTCCCAGCGGTGCGCCGGCGTAGCGTAAAGAAGATACGCTACGCCGGCATATATATGCGCCGAGGTATGTGAATCCGGCTATATAACTTTTACACAAACCAATTGATATACACTTATTGGCATTTTTTTTATACCAAAGACATGTAGCAGAATACATTTTGGCCTAAATTTATGAAGACATTTTTTTTAATGAATATGTTTGAGACTGGTGATCTATCAAAGTGCCCGAGCAAGGGGGAGTGTCTATAGGCGGCGCGACGGGGAATACACAGCTATTCAAATGAAAGCTGTAATGTTCCCCCGCGCTGATTAACCTCTTAAGGACCGCCTACTGTACATTTACGTCAGCAGAATGGCACGGCTGGGCACATCAACGTATATATATACGTTGGTTCTAGTACCCAGCCGTGGGTCACGGGCGCGCGCCCGCGGAGCGCTCCCGTGACCTGGTCCGAAGCTCCGGGACCGTGGGAATCGCGGACCCGATCGCCGCTGGAGTGCGGCGATCGGTCCCCGGAGCTGAAGAACGGGGAGAGCCGTGTGTAAACACGGCTTCCCCGTGCTTCACTGTGGCAGCAGCATCGATCACGTCATCCCTGTTATAGGGGGACGTGATCGATGACGTCACACCTACAGCCACACCCCCCTACAGTTGTAAACACAAGCAGGGAACACACAAATCCTACAGCGCCCCCTTGTGGTTAACTCCCAAACTGCAACTGTCATTTTCACAGTAAACAATGCAATTTAAATGCATTTTTTTCTGTGAAAATGACAATTGTCCCAAAAATGTGTCAAAATTGTCCGAAGTGTCCGCCATAATGTCGCAGTCATGAAAAAAATCGCTAATCGCCGCTATTAGTAGTAAAAAAAAAAAAAATTAATAAAAATGCAATAAAACTATCCCTTATTTTGTAAACGCTATACATTTTGCGAAAACCAACCGATAAACGCTTTTTGCGATTTTTTTTTTACCAAAAATAGGAAGAAGACTACGTATCGGCCTAAACTGAGGGAAAAAAAAACAATTATATATATTTTGGGGGGATATTTATTATAGCAAAAAGTAAAAAATATTGCATTTTTTTCAAAATTGTCGCTCCATTTTTGTTTATAGCGCAAAAAATAAAAACCGTAGAGGTGATCAAATACCACCAAAAGAAAGCTCTATTTGTGGGGAAAAACGGACGCCATATTTGTTTGGGAGCAACGTCGCACGACCGCACAATTGTCAGTTAAAGCGACGCAGTGCCGAATCGCAAAAAGGGGCAAGGTCCTTTACCTGCATTTTGGTCCGGGTCTTAAGTGGTTAACTAGGCGGCGGCGGCGAGGGAGTAATATCGGATCTGGCATCGGGGCATTTTCGGGAGTACAAGTACTCCTGCAAATGCTCAGTATCGGTCCCGATACCGATACTGGTATCGGTATCGGGACAACCCTGATAATGACCCGTGACCCCATGTAAATGATGGGCCGAACGAACGGCGCATGTGCCGTCCGTGGACGTATCCCAGTGTGCATGCTCAGAATCACGTCGGATAGAATGCCTAAGTGACGTCGGCACACAATGCCTACGACGTGTGAACGTAACCTACGCCCAGGTTCATGTACTACGTAAACAGCGGAAACTACGTAAAATTTGACGGCGTCGTTCCCTGGCCCATACCTTAGCATTAGCTGCGCCTCATATAGCAGGGGTAAGTTTACGCCAGATGTAAGCCTTACGCAAAGCGCGTATATGAAGCAGCCGGACGCATCTACGTTCGTGAATTGGCGTATCTTACTCATTTGCATATTTATAATGGGAACGCCGAATGCGTCCAGCGTAACTATGTGCCTACTTGCCTACGCCGGTCGGCTGAAGCCATGTTTTTCGGCGTACTTTGTAAAATACTGACTCAGTTTTTTTTTTTATCTATACGTAGCACATGTTTGTATATCTGTGTGTACAAGCACATTAAAAACAATGTGCTGCATTTAAATCAGCAACAACAATAAATGCCTATATGCCTAAAATGCTGAGTTTTTAGACAGCAGTGTGCAAGAGGCCTTATGCCGCGTACACATGGCCGGAAGTGCGTTCCAAGGTGGAACGCAAACACCACAGACCGGAAGTGACGCCAATGACATCTGCTGTTTCATCCGATCTAGCTGACCATTCACAAGGGAAGATACATGCTTAAGGGAAGTGGCCGGATGTGCGGAAACAACCATATACACGGTAAACAATGTAATAATTAAAAACGAACCAGGAGATTATTAAAAGCAATAAAAATGGATAAAATTATAATTAAATTGTAATGAATAAGAAGAAGATATTTAAAATGTAAACGGGCAGGTCCCCCTATTGGATGGGGCCCATGGGCTTGAGCCCAGTCATGCCCAATGGTAAGTCTGGCACTGACCATGTGTGCCAGATATTGATTGAATATTTGAAAAGCAATAATCAAATATCAAATTATTTAGCATGTGGATGTGTGCTGTGTGTATATATGTTGGCAGCATCTGCCCTAGTGTCACCTTGGCATTTAAAGTGGTTGTAAACCCCACTTTTTGACTTTTACCTACAGGTAAGCCTATAATAAGGCTTACCTGTAGGTATAAAGAATATCTCCTAAACCTGTACGGTTTAAGAGATATTCCCCTCGCAATGCGCCGCCGACCCTTCCCGGAATGAAATCTCCCACGCGCATGAGCGGGAGTGACGTCATCGCCGCTACCGCCAATCACAGCGCTGGAGCGGCGATACCCGGAAGACACGCCGCCGTGGACCAGGTAAGTTCACTTCTAGTTCCGAGGTAAGTATTTCATAATGAGCTAATATGCGGTGCATACTAGCTCATTATGGCTTTTGTCTTGCAGGTATAAAAAAAAAAAAAATAATTGAATATGCGGGTTTACAACCACTTAAAGTAATGCAAACCCAATTAC
This sequence comes from Rana kukunoris, assembly GCA_029574335.1. NCBI lineage: Eukaryota > Metazoa > Chordata > Amphibia > Anura > Ranidae > Rana > Rana kukunoris. The sequence continues at coordinate 491,090,952 of CM056052.1, forward strand.
TAAAATCTCTGGGCCAGATTCACAGAGCGATTACGCCTGCGTAACAGGAGATGCGCGGCGTAAGTCTAAATGTGCGCGTGCGTTTCGATGCACGGCATCCCCAGAACGAGATACGCAAGAAATCTACTTTTTTTTGTCCAGCGTAATTTCGTTAGACAGGCGCATCTGTCCGCGCAAAACTGCGCTAGACAGACCATTGATTTGTTAGTCAAATATGCTAATGAGGGACTTACGGGGATCCACAAAAGAACGTTGGAGCAGCGTAGGCTACGCAGTGTGCGCAACAGCAAAATGTCCTGTCTAAAATTAGACCATATAAAAGCTGGTCTAAAAAGAGAAAAATCGTCTACATGTCAGATAAAGCAACACTGTTAGTGAGGAGCTCAGCAGTCACACGTGTTGCCCAACAAACTGTATGCCAACATGCCAGTGGCATCCATGCTCATAGCTATACTACTGACTTTAGAGGAGCAAAGAAGGACGAGGGCACAGGATTTTTTTTTTTGTTTTTTTTAAAAACTTTTTATTTGCTTATATAAACTTTACAATTTAATCTAATCTAATACAATATTCTTATCTGATACAAGCCCCTCAATCTTCACTCTTCATGGGAGAGGATATATCACACACGCATAGACATCTATGGCATGAGTGATTCTGAGGTGTCTCGCATCTTCAGATTCACCCCTCATGCCATCATGGAATTACCACAACCCTGCAGGAGGACATCACCAGCCCAACACATGACACTACCCATGACAGCTACATATACAATCAGAGCCCCATCCCCACAGATTTCGAACAGAACATGTATGGGGACAGCTGGCTGGTTGGTGAGTGACATGGGTGGCAGGCATGACTGGACCCCCCCCATGATGCTGAAATCACAAGGGGCACATGCACTACTAACATCCCCCTGTCTTTTCCCTTCAAGGTGACTCTGCATATGCACTGGGACCCCATCTCATGCCAGCTCACATTATGCATCTTTGCACGTTAAACACACACAATAATCATGGCACAATGAGAATGCATGCATGCACACCACTGTGGTCCCTAGCACACACACCCCACATCCTCATCACATTGGATTGGCACAAGCCACCACAAATGAGGGTGACACCCCTTTTCCGGCAGGAATGTCACCTCCACATTCCCAAATCATACACAAACAGAACCAAAAAAAAAAAAATGACCAGCAAAAAAAAAAATAAGCCCAGCAAAAATATAATTTTACAAAAAAAACAACAAAGAAAACACATAAAAGACAAAAATCACTCTGCAAAACAGTCCCCAAATATCTCAAAGACACGTCACAAACAAACAAATAAACGCTAACAAACAACAGAACAAAAGCACCTTGCTGTATAGGGAGGGATACAAAGGGATGTACTTTTGCAAAGGAAGTGCGTTTGTGTCTGTCTATTTATGCTGTCTGCGTAGTTCTCTAATTTGCCCTAGTCCACTTCCAATTTCACTGATTGCGCCGTTCCCGAGTTGTGAGCATGCGCACAGAGGTGCTGACCATGGTCTCCTTCAAGCGCGCATGCGCGAGCCGGCCGGCCCTTCATTTGCATGGGGTCACGGCTCATTTCAATGTAACACGCCCACGTCATTCCCAATTTGTATTACTCCGCCTTACGCCTCTGAAATAACGTTACGCATGTGCAAATTTCTGCGTAAAAGCGACGAGAATAGGGTGATTGCGTGGCTACATTGCGCAAGTCTAACGTAAAGGCGGTGCGCTACGCCGGTCCAATAATGCGCAGATGTACCTGAATCTGGCCCTCTATTTTAAATCCTGATTATGAAAGGATAATAAATGAAAGGATACCTGTGCCTAGAGATTTGTAAAGGCTGCTCTAAAAATGCTAGTTGCTTAGTCATCGACCCTAAACATGCATTCAGTCAGCAAAGTCACAGTAAAGTAAGAAATGATTATTTATATCATAGGGTCGGTAATTTAGGATGCATTGAATTAATTTGATTAGCATGACTGCCAGGCAACTTTCAGAGAGGTAAGCAATGGCAGCCTCCAATTTTCTCTCAGACTTTCCTTTTATATTTTATAATTGTATAAAGTTTATGATTATAGCAAATAATATATGTTAAATATAATACATTAACTTTTTTTGCATATTATATATTGCCACTTGCCAGTGAAATATACAGTACGGGCCAGATTCAGATAGAATTGCCTATCTTTAGGCGGGCGTAGCGTATCTCAGATACACTACGCCGATGTAACTCAGAAAGGCAACTACAGTGGGCCAGATTCAGGAACAGTTAGGCTGGCGGATCCAGTGATCCGCCAGCCTAACTGTGACTTTGAGCCGGCGTTTTTGTTTTCTGTAACCAGAAATCAAGAAACGCCGGGTTGAAGCTCCGATGCGAGCAGCGTAACTGAGTTTCGCCATCGCATCGTTACTTCAACTTAAAAATGGCGCCGGGGGCGTTCCCGCCGATTTCCGCTCAAAAAATATGTTAATGAGCGGAAATCGGCAATTCACGATCGAATTCCGGTGCGACGCAATGACGGTACGACGTTTCCGGACGGGATACGCGGCGCGAAGATATACCTACATGGGGTTGGAGTATCCTATGTTAGGTATAGGCGTCGTCATCGCGTCGGGAAAAAAAAAAATCACGTCGCTTGCGTAAAAGTTCATGAATGGGAATGTGACGTCATTGACGTTCATTCACAGAATTTGGAGCATGCGCACGGGGATGTTTTAACACTCGACGCATGCGCAGTACGTTCGCGGCGGGATCGTGCTTCGTTTAAATACTACACGCCCCGTACCCGCCCAATTTGAATTCCGCCGGCTCATTTACGATGCGCTGCCGCAACTTTAGGAGCAAGTGCTTCTTGAATAACAGCACTTGCTCCTAAAATTTCTGCAGCGTAACGCAAATGAGAAGCGTTACTCTGGAGCAAAGATGCTCCCATCTACCTGAATCTGGCCCAGTATTCATAAAGCACTTGCACCTAACTTTGCGCCGGAGTAACTTAATTCCTTCGGCGTAAGCCGGTGCAACTGCAAGTGGGTGTGTCGTTATGCAAATGAATGGTCTAGTGATTTACGCCCCGGCGTATCTTGGACGGAGCATGCTCAGTACGTTCGTTCCCTTGTGAGCATGCTCACAACTATGCCGGCCCAACTTACAGAGATATACGCCGGTCCAACTTACGCCCAGCCGATGCAAAAGTACATCCAGTTTTATTCCCCCCCCAGGGAAGGTACTTTTGCTGTGAGATGGCTGTTCCCCACAGGCAGAGGAGGAAAAAAAAACTTTAACACCCAGGAGATGTCAGCCCTCATAACAGCAATGGAGACTTATGACCAGGGCCGCCATCAGTGGGGTACAGGCATTACACCTGTAAGGGGCCCGGGGGCAGTGTTGTAAGTAAACGCAGTTACCTAACGCAGCCCCTTTTGAGAGTAACGAGTAATCTACCTGATACTCTTCCCTTCACGGTAACACAGTTCCCATTACTTGGGCGCCATTACTGCAATTACTTCTACCGCCACTAGATGGCAGCAGAGTAATTGCTTCTGCCGGCGCTAAGAACATAAATATGGGTGGAACTTTGCTTTAGAATCATGTGACCGCTGTGATGGCCTGTCACAGCGGTCTGAAAACTCCCAATCACAAGGAGCCCTGGATACAATGAGCCCCACCTGCCTCACACTGACCTATCACCGGGGAACAACTCACATCGATCACACACACTGTGTGCGTAACCTGCTCAATGATCCGGGGAACACATGGCCGGAACAAAATGTTCCACAGAACAAACGTTCCCTATACAACACAGTGTACACAGCGACATCTAGTGGTCAACATGGTAAGTGCAGGACACCTACACAGACCAATGATCAGCAGGTTATTTTTGGTCAGTGATTTAATCTCTTCATCAGACAACAAAGAAAAATCTGACATCCCCATTCCAGATCCCTTGCATCTAATAAAGCTTATATAAGAAAAATAAAATAATAAACAATAAACTATAGCAAATTCTAATAAAGCCTAATATAAGATTTTAAATTACAGACTCTGTAAATGTCAAGGGAATGTATATTATAAACATACATGTTAATCCAGCTTATAATTTGGATGTAATATGTAGCAGATGGATACGGGTTTTAAGTTCCATTAGCTGCACATATATGGTGGGACGGATGCACCTAGGCTGGGATATACACGCGATCACCATTTGTTTCCGGTTTTCTTCTCTCAAGGATCTGCCATTCTTTTGTCTTGGAGTATTAACTCACTGCTTCCTGGCAAGCGCCCGTCATTTGCTTCTCAACAAAGCATTGTAGAATATTAAAAAAAAATTCAGTTACTTTGCTGAGTAACTAATTACTTTTTCAATGTAGTAACTGAGTCACTAACGCAATTACTTTTTCAGAGAAGTAATTTGTAACTGTAACTAATTACTTTTTTAAAGTAAGATGAGCAACACTGCCCGGGGGTCACCAGGGGGGTTTCTTTTTTTTTAAGGGGGTTCCCATCTGGGCCCCTGGGGACCCCCGGGCCCCTTACAGATGTACTGCCTGTACCCCCCTGGTGGCGGGGGACCCATTAGTAGTGCTAGGACCACGGCTGCCATGTGTTGTCCTGCAAGTGTGGTTGCTCAGCTCGTCTGTAACGGTGCTGCTAAAGCTGCTCTCCAGCTGACTTGAGCAAGTCTGGTGCAAAGTTACCCCTGCTTTATGAGGGGTAACTTTAGGCCGGCCAAACAGCTTAGGCACACCGCGCGTAGGAAATCAATGGGTTTGCCAGATGCGTCCGGCATAAATGTGCACCTAGGATGTGCAGGCGTAGGCAAGTTAGGCCGGTCGGGAATAGCCTATTTTGGTGCGTATCTAGTTCTGTGGGTACGGTGCATAGATATTCCGGCCCAAATTTAGACTTAGGCGGCACATCTCGAGATATTCCGGCATAAGTCCTATCTGAATCTGGCCCTACATATATATGAAACTATGGTACATACTTCCTCTGCTTTAGATAACTGCAGCACAATTTGTTTGAAGATTTCCAATACTTCCTTTTTTTAAGACCTCCAGTACCACTTTTTTGAAAAAATAATCCCTGGGGCTGGGATTATGAGAAATGGCCTTTCCACCATGAGCTCAGTGCCAAACTATGACTAGTTATGGCTCCATGGGAAATTAAAGGTACCGTATTTATCGGCGTATAACACGCACCCCAATTTTAAGAGTGAATTTTCTGGAAAAACTAATACTGTTAATACTAAGACTGTAGCGCGGCTAGGATGGGAACAAACACGTGTGCACGCTGTCTCCGTTCCTCTATGGCGGGTGACGTCACACGTCTGTGACGCTGGCTTCCGTCGGAGGAGACAGGCAGCGGTATGGCTGGACAGTGCAGTCATCTCCTCTCCACTCGGCTCTCACTCAGCCGAGAGGAGATGACAGCTTCCCCTCCGAGGTATGCTATCGGCGTATAACGCGCACCCACGATTTCCCCCTGATTTTATGGGAAAAAAAGTGCGCATTATACGCCGATTAAATACGGTATGTGTTAACAAGCAACATTTAAATGAAGGAAAATAATTTTGCACTGTGCTTTTTCTGTGTACCGTAGGAGAACTCAATGGAGGAATTCACAATCACAAGCACTGTATGTGCCTAGCAAGGAGTCATTGACAATCAGGGCTTGTGCTCCTGTGTAAAGCCATCCATAGATTCCTCTATTTACACAAGCAAGGTGGATGGAGGAATCCCCCTTACCCTTTCCTTACCAGGACATTGTATTCTGACAGCTGGACATGCTGAAAATACACTGATCAGCGGCTGCAGCCACTGATCAACAAAAGTTTTCCAGCATGTCCCTTCAACAGAAGTCAATCAAATGACTGATGTTTGTTGAGCAGAGACGGCCAAACACTGAAATTAGTCCCTGCTGGCCCAGCCAAATTTCAATCCATCTATTACCAGCTTAAAGGGGTTGTAAAGGTTTTTTTTTTTTTTTTTCTAAATTGGTTTCTTTAAGCTAGTGCATTTTTGGTTCACTTACCTTTTCCTTTTATTTCCCTTCTAAGGCTGGAATCACACGTGTGCGGTGCGAATTTCAGCTCTCTTATCGCTGCAGGGAGATAACAGAAGTGTTTAGCAGATCCATTGCATTTTAGCTGCGAATTTGGAGACCTAGGAGAAGTTACAGGTGAGAGGAGAGTGGGGGGGAAGTGTATTGGGCTGACTGAGAGAAATTCCTGAAGAGAATTTAACACATCTGCGAATCAGCTGCATACCCATTGAAGATAATGGGCCTGAATTCGCACCTGAGCCGCACCGCAAGGCATAAAATCCGCACACGTTTTTTCTGCAATGCGCAGTGCGAATGCATCACACATATGCGAACCAGCCTCATTGAAAACAATGAATTTAGAAATGTTCTGCGTATTAGATGCGGTTTAAGCCGCAACCAATTCACATAGGTGTGAATCCGGCCTTAAAGCGGAGTTCCACCCAAAATTTAAACTTCCGCTAATCCCACTCCTCACCCCCTTACATGCCACATTTGGCATGTAATTTTTTTTGGGGGGGAGTGGGGGCTTCAGGAGGAGTGGGACTTCCTGTCCCACTTACTCCTTCCGCCGAGGGGCTGGTTAGGCGATTAAGCTTAATCGCCTACAGCAGCCCCTCTATGTAGGCGATCGCATGGGACACATGACAGGTCCCATGCGATCGCCTGTCCAATCAGCAGCAGGCCGCTCGCGCATGCGCAGTGGGTGCCCGGCCATGAAGCCGAAGGCTGTCACGGCCGGGTGCCCACAGTTGCGATGAGGACGCCGGCCGGGGAGGGGGGGAGAGAAGCGAAGCCCCGGTCGGCGCGTCGCTGGAACGTGGAGAAGGTAAGTGTCTGTTTATTAAAAGCCAGCAGCTACACTTTTTGTAGCTGCTGACTTTTAATAAACATATAACTAGACTGGAACACCCCTTTAATGTTTGTTTCTCCTCAGTAAGCTTTCCACCATCATCCGAGCGGTGGAAAGTCATTTAGAACAGCTCACAGAACAGCTTACTGAGGAGGTACAGGAAGTGAGAAATTCAGACAAAGAAAACAAAAAAAAAACATTTAGAAGGGAAATTGAAGGAAAAGGTAAGTCAACCAACAATGCACTAGCTTAAAGGAACTTATTTATAAAATAAAAACGAACCTTTACAACCCCCAGAAATGACAAGGAGGTGGGAGAATCTGAAAAATACGGGGGGGCAGAAGGGACCGAGAGGTTCAATTAATGGTGGCCTTTCTTCTTCTTCTTATGACTAGCCATTCTCTCTGCAGCCCAGTGGGGATACTTGAATTTTATCTAAACCCAAGAAAAAAAATGTTGCAGCTTACCAGTTCTATGTTTTCTTTTATCCGAGTACTGAAAAATCCATGATGATCCTGATAGAGATCCTGTATCCTTGTACTTTTCTGTGTGCTGAACTCCACTCTTTCCTACTTAACCGGTTCCAGACCACTTCACGCAGATTTACTGCGGCACAATGGCTCTCCTAGGCGAAATCCTGTACATATACGGGTTTCCCTTAAAGAGCCGCCAGAGGGCGCGCGTGCTGCCAGAGTCGCGTGTCCGCTGCAGAGCGCAGGACACTGGTCACTCGCAGGTCTTCCATCATGAGGAAGACCTGCAGACCGTATGGAGAACTGGGGTTTTCTATCTAAAAATTTCCATCTGGCCCGAAGACTTTGCATTTCGCAGGCCTCAAGTGCTGCAGTGGCCCCAAGACAGTGATCTGGACCTACTTTGGTTAGCGAGGCCTCTCATGGAGAAAGTTTCCCTTGAACTATGAAGTAGTGAGCAACAATGTATGGGTTACTGACCTTCCTACAACTAAAGCATCTGTAATGTGCCGCTTAAAGTTTTGAGGCTTAGATGAACAGAAAGGGTGGTAGCTAGGGATAAGCCGAACACCCCCCGCGTTCGGTTCGCACCAGAACCGTCGAACAGACCGACCGCTCGCGCGAACATTTAGAACCCCATTGAAGTCTATGGAACTCGAACGTTCGAATTCAAAAACGATCATTTTAAAGACCAATATTCAAGTTATTGTTGGAAAATGTCTCTGAGAACCTGGAAATCCTGAAAAAATTACCGTTTTTAAAACTTTTTTTTTCCATTGATACATGTTCCCTCGGGCAAGACCCGGGTTCTCAAAGACGTTTTCACAGGCAAACTATAGACACCCAGCAGGCACAATATTTTAAGGAATTTTTTTTTTTTTTTTTTAAGTTAAGCCTCATTTAAGGGCTCTTTCACACGTCCGTTCAGTTCGTCCGTTTTTTGGACGTCCGTTAACGGACCTCAATGCTTCCCTATGGGTTAGCGTCCGTTAGCGGATGAGCATCCGCTAACGTCCGTTAACATCCGTCTGCGGTAAGCTCCGTTTTTTTGGACGGAAGAAAACCCTATTTTTCTTCCGTCAAAAAAACGGAACGGACGAAAAACGGACGTTAGCGGATGATCCGTTTACCATCCGATCCGCTAACGTCAGTTTTTCATCAAAATATGTAAAAAAAAAGTAAAAAAAAAAAAAAAAAAAAACAGATGAAAAAACGGATGAAAAAAACTGATGAAAAACGGACGGAAAACGGAACGGAAACGGATGTAAACGGACGAAAAACGGATGAAAAAACGGATCAACTGAAGGGGGAAAAAACTGATCTAAAAAACTGAACGGACGTGTGAAAGAGCCCTAAATCACTGCTCCAGTAGTGATTTTATTGATGCTTAAATAAAAATAAAAGAAAAATGCCTTTAAATATTGTACCTGCTGGGTGTCTATACCTGTGATAACATCTTTAAATAGCACAATCATCTGCCTGCCAGTAAATTAACTACACACTACACAAGGGTGCCCAGCAGGCGGCCTTATATAGTGTGGGGCGTGTGCTAAAGCCCTGAGCCAAAATTGGTCAAAGCCACCCAGGCTTTGGTCAATTATGGCTCTTCGTTTTTTGCGCGCTGTGATTGGCCAAGCATGCGGGACATACAGCATGCTTGGCCAATCATCAGTGCGCAATGCCGCAGTAAATTATGGGCCGTTTTGCGTCACTCGAATTTGGCACAAACGGCCGCTTTTGTTCGAATTTTGTCGAACGTACGAACAGACAATGTTCGAGTCGAACATACGTTCGCTTCGAACGCGAAGCTCATCCCTAGTGGTAGCATTCAGGATTACCAGATGAAAATAAATGAATATACTGTAACAACAACATTTAAGAGTCAATAAATGTTTTTCACAAGTCCCACACCCAAGATTAAAAAAAAATAGAATAAAATTCTGTTGAAAAAAAGTTGGGTGAATCTTGTGTGAAAACATTTATAGATTCTTTAAGGACTGGTAAGCTGCTATATAAAATATGCATTTTTAGCTTTTGAGTTGAGATATGCTTTAAAGCTTGGCATGGAACTGATTGTGAGCCAGGTCTTCTCGCCCAACATCAGTGCCTGACCTCACAAATGCGCCTCTGGAAGAATGGTTAAACATTCCCATAGACACACATCTAAAATGTAAGACATTTCAATTGACTAAAATGTACTGGAGATTTAGTCGACTAAATACAACTAAAACTATTGCAGAAGACTAAAATGGGACTAAAACTAAAATGCCATTTTAGTCCTAAGACTAAAACTAAATCAAAATTTTCTGCCAAAATGAATAGCTGCAAAGGGTGGGCCAACGTAATATTGAACCCTACGGACTAAGACTGGGATGCCATTGAAGTTCATGTGCGTGTAAAAGCAGGTGTCCCAAAACTTTTGACAATATAGTGTATGTCTGTTACCATTTTACATTCAGTGGCTTTTTAACACAAAACAGTAGACAAAATCATTACTGCATGCCCCATCCTTTTAGAAAGCATACTTCGCTAAATGTTAACTTACAGCTAAAGCCATAATTACCATTAGACCATCATTACCATTATTATCATTACCATCAGACCATACAGCCCAGTTAGCTGCTAGATCAATTACCTATGAACAGTTTGCTTTTGTTCCTTAGTTTTTTTTTATTACATTTATGAACATACATTTATTATTTTGTTAAATCCTTTTTGAGGTTAACATTGTGCATCTTGTGCTGTAAGAAAAATGATTAACAGATTAGACAGACTATAATAAACGGAACATCACGAGGAGAGGTGACAGTAGGTTCGAGATAAGTTGATAGAAGTAAATTTTCGTGCCAAAAAAATGTAATTATATAGCTACAACTCCGTGTTTAAACGTGAGAGAAAATAGCCAATAAATGAATTGATTAGATATAAAGCTGCTCCTCTAAAAAATAAAGTGAACAACTATTATTTAATATATGTGAATGTGGTAGGGGGCGCGATAGCAAATAGGTTAGGATTACCAAGTGACTTGATAACATCTAGGGCCAGATTCTCTAAGAAAATCGCCGGCGTAGCGTAAGCCATTTACACTACGCCGCCGCATCGTACTAGAGCAAGTGCCGTATTCTCTAACCATTTGCTCCGTAGTTTGCGTTGGCGTAGCGAAAATGGCCCAGCGTAAGCCCGCGTAATTCATATGGGGCGGCTTGTATTTAAATTAAGCGCGCCCTCGCGTCGAACGAACTGCGCATGAGCCGGCCGGGGAAAAAGCCCAGTGCGCATGCTCCAGCTCACGTCGGAAAGCGTTGTTGAAACCGACGTCAAAACGACGTGATCGTCACTACGCAATGCCCTATTCGCGAACGAGTTAGTAAAACGACGTAAGCGACGGAAAAAGCCGACGCTGACCCGACGCCATACTTAACATGGCATCCGACGGCACCCGACGGCATCCGACGGTACTTCGTAAGGTTACTCCTCATAGAAGCAGGGGTAACCTTACGCGGACGAAAACGACGTACGTGACGACGGGGCGGCGTAAAAGCGATCGGGAATCGGCGTACTAGCCTCATTTGCATATGCAAATGAGAAAACAACGTAAAGGCCACCTAGTGGCCGGAGTTGTCATTACAACCACGATCCGCAAGTGTAATGGTATTACACTTGTCGGATGTTGAAGCGTATCTATGCCAAAGTGATGCTAAGCATCACTCGCATAGATACGAGGCAAAAAAAACGGCGATACGACGGGGTATCTGAGATACTCCGTCGTAGCGCCGCTGAGAATCTGGCCCATAGTATATGCTTAAAACAAGTGGAACAAACAATAGGTGGATAAATCATACACAGTGACAGAGTGGTGAATAGTAAGTTAATAATCCCAAAATAGTGTTTGATGAGTGCAATAAACAAGCTGGTTGTTAAATATAGGAAAGTGAAGGTCACTTTACATAAAAAAACTAAAATTGGTTAAATCAATCAGTAAAGTCCCGATCAATTGATGATTGTCTGCCAATGATAGACAAATTTAAATAAAAAATAATCTGGAGAGGAATCTGCTTAATCACAAGGTGTCCCTCAATGCTTCTTCACCATAGTGGATATTCGTCACCCAATCGTGCTCAGATATATGGTAATGTGCTTACCAGAGAGTAGGGACCTCTTTAATGAAAAAGATGGTCGGTATCACCTATGCAGGATAATGCCTACATACATATCAACGCCACAGCTGCTAGGTGTATCTATTTCCTCCAGAGGATTAGAGATGGGATATAAAACAGAAAAAAAACGTATTTTTATCTTTTTATCTTGCTGTAAGCATAGGCTTTTCTTAATAAACTTTCCCCCTGATCTTAATACTACACCATTGGACGCTCTCTGTGTTTTCCCTATTTCCCTGGAGCTAAGGCACCATTAAGGATTCATCCCAGAGGCGTGTTGGCACCACAGAGGAGAGATAGGTCAGAGAGGCTGGAGAAGTCCCGTAGAAGTCAGACAGGTGGGAAGGCTGTGTGGCTGTAAGGAGCTACCAGAGTAACCTCAACGCTCTATACTCCTACTTGTGAGGTGAGAGTTCTGGGAGCCTTCTTAGGCTGTGTACACACGGCAGAGAACCTCGACGGGCAGAACACATCGTTCCGCCCGTCGAGGTTCCCTGCCGGCCGTCGAAATCGGCGACCCGCCCGTCGGGAATGGCAACCAGCCATTCATCCAGGCGGGCCGTCGAGCAAATAGAGAGCGTGCTCTCTATTTCTGCTCGACGGGCTTCCCGACGAGAAGCTCGCCGAGAGCGTACACACGGCCGAGGTCCTCGCTGGAATGCAGCTTCCAGCGAGGTTCTCGCTGGGTTCCAGCGAGAACCTCGGTCGTGTGTACACGGCCTGAGGGATATCACCATCTTCTCTTTTAGTCACACTTCAATTTGTATAGAAGTCACTCTGCTCCACACTTGGACTATTATTGCAATTCATTGTCCGTCTGGCAGCTATTTTTTTACAGATGGTTTATTGGACACTTTGGCCCAGATTCACAGAGCGATTACGCCTGCGCAACTGCTGTTGCGCGTGCGTAAGTCTAAATGTGCGCGTGCGTATAGTTGGACGCGATTCACAAAACAATATACGCCAGAAATCTACGTTTTTTGGTCCGGCGTAATTGAATTAGACATTCGCTTCCCTTCGCGCAAAACTGCGCTAGACACACCATTGATTTGGTAGTCAAATATGCTAATGAGGGAGTTACGGGGATTCACAAAAAAACGCAGTTGCTGCGCAGGCTACGCGATGTGCGCAACTGCAAAATGTTCTGTCTAAAGTTAGAGGACCTAAAAGCTGGTCTAAATTTTGAAAAAAAGTCTAATTGTCAGATAAAGCAACACTGTTAGTGAGGAGTTCAGCAGTCACACGTGTTGCCCAACAATCTGTATGCCAACATGCCAGGGGCATCGTCGCGCATAGCTATACTACTGACTTTAGATGAACAAAGAAGGATGAGGGTACGGAGGATGGCACTAAGGAGGGCACGGGAGATGTTTTTTTTTTTTTTTGCTTATATAAAATTTACAATTTAATCTAATCTAATATTCTTATCTGATACAAGCCCCTCACTCTTCACTTGATATATCACACACGCATAGACATCTTTGGCATGAGAGATTCTGAGGTGTCTCGCATCTTCAGATTCACCCCTCATGCCATCATGGAATTACCACAACCTTGCAGGAGGACATCAGCAGCCCAACACATGGCACCACCCATGACACCCATGACAGCTACATATACAATCAGAGCCCCATCCCCACAGATTTCAAACAGAACATGTATGGGGACAGCTGGCTGGTTGGTGAGTGACATGGGAGTCAGGCATGACTATCCCCTCCCGTGATGCACACCTCACAAGTGGCACATGCATGACTAACATCCTCCTGTCTTTTCCCTTCAAGGTGACTCTGCATATGCACTGGTACCCCATCTCATGACCCCATCTCATGCCAGCTCACATTATGCATCTTTGCACGTTAAACACACACATTAATCATGGCACAATGAGAATGCATGCATGCACACCACTGTGGTCCCTAGCACACAAAGAGAAAAAAAACACCCAAAAATCACACTAGCACTCAGCAAGAAACAGACACAAAAAAATCAGATGAAAAAATAAAGCCAGAAAACAAACGCTCAGAAATATATCAATCAAACAAACAGTCTCAAACACTTATCAAAATACACTTTCACAAAACTACCAACAAGCACTAGATCACACAGAACACTAATCTGACAACTACAAAACACACTCTAACGAACAACAGAGCAAAAGCACTTGATTCAATGGGAAGGGACACAAAGGGATGTACTTTTGCAATGGAAGGGCGTTTGTGTGTGTCTATTTATGCTGTCTGCGTAGTTCACAACATTGCCCTAGTCCATTTCCTATTTCACTGATTGCGCCGCTCCCGAGTTGTGAGCATGCGCACAACGGAGCTGACATGGTTTCCTTCACGCGCGCATGCGCGAGTCGGCTGGCCCTTCATTTGCATGGGGTCACGGCTCATTTCAATGTAACACGCCCACATCCCTCCCAATTTGTATTACTCCTCCTTACGCCTCCGGAAAAAACCTTACGCTTGCGCAATCTCTTGCGTAAAAGCTACGTGAATCGCGGGATTACGCGGCTAGATTGCGCAAGTCTAACGGAAAAGTGGTGCGCTACGCCGGACCGATAATGCGCCGATCTACGTGAATCTGGGCCTTTGCACTTTATGGGCCAGATTCAGGTAGATGGGAGCATCTTTGCTCTGGAGTAACGCTTCTCGTTTGCGTTACTCTGCCGAAATTTTAGGAGCAAGTGCTGTTATTCAGGAAGCACTTGCTCCTAAAGTTGCGTCAGCGCATCGCAAATGAGCCAGCGGAATTCAAATTGGGCGGGTACGGGGCGTGTAGTATTCTAACTATGCGCGATCCCGCGGCGAACGTACTGCGCATGCGTCGAGTGTCAATGCATCCCAGTGCGCATGCTCCAAATTCTGTCAGTGAACGTCAATGACGTGACATTCCCATTCATGAATGTTTTACGCAAGCGACGCGATTTGTTTTTTTTCCGACGCGATGACGACGCCTATACTTAACATAGGATACTCCACTAGGGGGCTGCTTTATCTATACGCCGCGTATCGCTTCCGGAAACGTCGTAAAGTCACTGCGTCGCGCCCAAAAAAGATCGTGAATTGCCGATTCCCGCTCATTAACATATTTTTTGAGCGTAAATCGGCGGGAACGCCCCCGGCGCCATTTTTAAGTTGAAGTAACGATGCGATGGCGAAATTCAATTACGCCGATCGCATCGGAACTCCAACCCGGCGTTTCTTGTTTTCTGGTTATAGAAAACAGAAATGCCGGCTTAAAGTGACAGTTAGGCTGGCGGATCACTGGATCCGCCAGCCTAACTCTTCATGAATCTGGCCCATTATATGTGTTTTTGCACCCTCAAATATTATTGACTTATTTTGTGATTTATATTTACATATTTGTACATCATTATTGTCACTATTGGTTTGACTTTTTGTGCAATACCCCCTTTCTTATCTATTTGCTATAGCCCCCTCTACCACATTCACAGGTTCGAGATAAGTGTCTTCTTTTCTGTGTCCATAGAATATCAGTCCATACATTATTATCTCTGAAGAGTCCCATATATTGATTGTCTTATCTGACGTAACATGCTGTATGGAAGGGAAGACAGGTGCATGTGACCAACACGTTTATGGATGATGTGTAAACCTGCCCTCATCACATGACAGAGAACAAGTATTTCCAGTTCCAAATCTAAACTCTGACTTTATTCTAGTAATGGGGATGACAGATGTAGAGATCTATATTTAGAAGAATACAGACTATTGGTGTTCAGAGGTTTTATCTATTGATCTGTTGTTCTTTTATTTGGAATTAGGGAAGTAACAGAAAACACACTACTAGAGAAATCCAGGATAAACTTGTTCGGGAACTTTCCAGAAATGGCCACCTGTCACCCAAAGAATAGAGAACTATGTCTACTCCGCAATGCCAAGGGAAATTTGTCTTGATCCTGGGCTGCAACTTTTAGTTGCGCATACATGAATGGTTATCATTAGAAAACATTAGGTACGACTTGTGATGCGACTTTGATATCCAAAGTTGGTTTAACCACCTCCTTACTGGGCATGTAAACCCCCTTCCTGACCAGGTGAAATTTCAGCTTGCGGCACTGCGTCACTTTAACTGACAATTGCGCGGTCGTGCCATATGGCTCTCAAGCAAAATTGGTGTCCTTTTTTCCCCACAAGTAGAGCTTTCTTTTGGTGGTATTTGGTCACCTCTGCGGTTTTTATTTTTTGCACTATAAACAAAAAAGGACGACAATTTTGAAAAAAAATACAATATTTTTTACTTGTTGCTATAAAAAATAGCCCAATTTAAAAAAAAAAATTCAGTTTAGGCCGATACGTATTCTTCTACATATTTTTGGTAAAAAAAAAAAAAATCGCAATAAGCGACTGGTTTGCGCAAAAGTTATAGCGCCTACAAAATGAGGGACAGAATTATTATTTTTTATTATTTATTTTTTTACTAGTAATGGCGGCGATCTGCGATTTTTATTGCGACTGCAACATCATGGCGGACACTTTTGACACATTTTTGGCACCATTCACATTTATACTGCAATCAGTGCTATAAATATGCACTAATTACTGTATAAATGTGACTGGCAGGGAAGGGGTTAACACTAGGGGGTGAGGAAGGGGTTAATGTGTATCCTGTATAGTGTTCTAACTGTGGGGGGAGGGGGGGTGACTGGGGGGTGACCGATCTGTGTCCCTATGTACTAGGAACACAGATCGGTCTGCTCTCTCTATGACAGGACGCTGTCATTGTGAGAGCCGGCAATGAGAAATGATCTCATGTGTTTACATATGAGATCATCTCTCATTCGCTGCACAGATCGCATCGCAAACGGCCACTCTGATTGGCTGTTCGCGGCGATCTGTGATTGGCTGTGTCCAAGGGACACGGCCAGTACACAAGTTCCCCGCTGCGCGCTCTGGAGCGCGCGCTGGGAACACAGAAAGAGGCTGCCGTGAAAACACGGCAGCCCAGAGATTTAGAACCACCCTGTGGCCGCATATAGTCGTACGGCCGTAGGGAAGTGGTTAAAAGTCACACAGGTGTGAATAGGGTGTTATTCATTCTTGTAAAATCTTTATCCCAAAGGTAAAAACTGTGGCCTGGATCCACAAAGGCTTTACGCCGACGTATCTCCAGATACGCCGCCGTAATTTCAAATGTGCGCCGTCGCATCTTTACGCCTATCCACAAAGCAAGATACGCCGAAAAACATGGCTTCAGCCGTCCGACGTAACTTGCCTACGCTGGCGTATCGCGGGCAAATAGTTATGCTGGACGCATTCGGCGTTCCCATTAAAAATATGCAAATGAGCAAGATACGCCGATTCACGAACGTAGATGCGCCCGTCGCTGTAAGCTACATCGTTCACGTAAGGCGTACGTCCGGCGTGAAGTTACCCCTGCTATATGAGGCGCAGCCCATGTTAAAGGTATGGACGTTGGAACAGCCATCAAATTTTACGTTGTTTACCCAAAGGCGTATGTGAATGCGCCTAGGCGTAAGTTACGCTCACGTCGTATGCAGTGTTCGACGTATTTTAGGAATTCTAGCCGGCGTAATTCTGAGCATGCGCACAGGGATACGTTCACGGACGGCACATGAGCCGTTCGTTCGGCCATGCATCTACATGGGGTCACGCTTCATTAGCATACAACACACCCCCTACCTGCCTACTTTGAATTATGCAGGCTTACGCTGGCCCATTTACGCTACGCCGCCGTAACTTAGGACGCAAGTGCTGTGTGAATACTGCACTTGCCTCTCTAAGTTGCGGTGGCGTAGCATAAAGAAGATACGCTATGCCCACAAAGAGATACGTCGCAGTACATGAATCCCGGCCTGCAGCTGTAACTGCATAAAAAGGTTTAGTTGAAGTCTAAATTTGCTAGTACATCTAAAGCTGGGTACACTAGAAGAAATTAGTTTGACACTTTTCGATGTAAGAGCGTTTAATTTTCTAATCATTAGTGGGGTCAACTTGATGTTCATTTTTAACCGGAGGGTCAAATGAACAAGAAGAATAAATGTTCTCGAATGTAGAAATTTCTAATAGTGAATGTGGTATTTGTCTGGTTAAGGTCATTCATTCCAAGGGAGCTGTGGTGGCTCAACGTGATTGGCACTGCGCTGACAAGCCGTTCACCTCTGCAGCCAAGGGTTCGGATCCCGGTCTCGGCTACATGTGAATTGAGTTTGGTGGTCTCAGCCCGGCTCCCGGTGGGTGTGCTATGCAAGGTACGCCTGTGCTTAGTACGCCCCCCCCCCCCACAAAAACCACCACACTTGCACGCACACGAAATTGGTTTACCACGCACGCACATTGGCCATGCGGTCTCCTAAAAATGAGAGGCGAAGGACCTACGGGGCTGGCTGGGTGGGCTAGACTCCCTCATAGGGGGAGTCCCTCTGCCCCGTTGGGGTCCCAAGCCCCCCCTCCCACCCGCCATTGCCACCGGGGGCATGGAGAAGGATGGCGATTGCCTCCGGGGGGAGGGTCTGCCTACTGCCAACTCCTGCAGTCCGAGTTCACGCACAAAATACACTTTAGAAAAGAAAAAAAAAAAAATTGAATGTTAACCACTTCAGCCCCGGACCACTTTTTGCAATTTGGCACTGCGTCGCTTTAATTGACAATTGCACGGTCGTGCGATGTGGCTCCCAAACAAAATGTATGTCCTTTTTTTCCCACAAATCAAGCTTTCTTTTGGTGGTATTCAATCACCTCTGCGGTTTTTATTTTTTGTGCTATAAACAAAAATAGAGCGACAATTTTGAAAAAAAATGCAATATTTTTAGCTTTTTACTTTTTTTTTACAACTTTACTTGGTTGTCACTTGGCAACTTGAATTTTCAGCTCCCTTCATAAATGTTCTATAAGATTAAGACTGGCTTGGCCACTCCATGACCTTAATATGCTTATTTTTGAGCCACTCTCTTTTTGCTGTGGCGGTATGTTTTGGGTCATTGGAAAAAAAAAATGTATAGGTGCTGAAACCTTCCCACATAAAAAGCTCAGACCTTGAGGCTGCCGACACCTCCAACGTACCAGAATAAGAAAAGGGATGGCCGGCACTCCAAAATAGTATTTTTTTATTAACCACTTCAATACCGGCCCATTGTAAAATGACGTCCTGGGTTTCAGTGAGAATATCTGAATGATGCCTGCAGCCACAGGCATCATTCAGATATCCATCTCTTCAGCCAGCGATTCTGTGCACCATAAGAATGATTATAGCGGCGGTTCCGCCGCTTGATCGTTCTTATAGGCGGCGGGAGGGGACGCCCCCCCCTCCCACCGCCATCCGGTGCTTCTCCGGGCTCTCCTTTGCCATCGGAGACCCGGAGAAACGATCCGCCGGCGTCGGATGGAAACCATAGAGTAGACTGGTGACCAGATGGTCACCAGTCATCTCTATGATCGTCGGAGGCCCAGGCGCGATGTTATGACGTCATGCCCGGGTCCTGGAATGTAAACACAGCCGCAATCGCGGCTGAAAGCATTAGATCTGTGAATTTTTTTTCACGATCTAATGCTTTCCAGCCTGGAGGAGAGATGTGAGGTCTTATTGACCCCACATCTCTCCATAAAGAGGACCTGTCACGAACCATTCCTATTACAAGGGATGTTTACATTCCTTGTAATAGGAATAAAAGTGATCAAAAAAATAAAAATAAAAAAAAAGTGTAAAAATAAATGAAATTGAGTAAAATAAAAAATAAAATAATAATTAAAAAAATTTAAATGCCCCTATCCCCAGTAGCTCGCGCTCAGAAGCGAACACACACGTAAGTCCCGCCCACATATGTAAACGCTGTTCAAACCACACATGTGAGGTATCGCCGCATGCGTTAGAGTGCCAGCAACAATTCTAGCACCAGACCTCCTCTGTAAGTTTAAAATTGTAACTTGTAAAAAAAAAATAAGCGTCACTTATGGAGATTTTTAAGTACTGACGTTTGGTGCCATTCCATGAGTGTGCGCAATTTTAAAGCGTGACATGTTGGGTATCTATTTACTCGGCGTAACTTCATCTTTCACATTATACAAAAAAATTGGGCTAACTTAGTAATATAATGTTTGGGGGTTTTGAGTAATTTTCTAACAAAAAAATTATGATTTATGCATGTAGGAGAGAAGTGCCAAAATAGGCCCGGTATTGAAGTGGTTAAATACATGTACAGGGCTGTAAACCATCCTACGCGTTTCCGACGTTAGTCCTGATTAGTCCTGAGGCGGCGTACACACGACCGAGGTTCTCGCTGGAAACCAGCGAGAACCTCGCTGGAAGCCGCATTCCAGCGAGGACCTTGGCCGTGTGTACGCTTTTGGCTCGCCCCGCCCGTCGGGAATCCCGTTGAGCGAAAAGAGAGCACGCTCTCTTTTTGCTCGACGGCCCGCCTGGATGAATGGCTGGTTGCCATTCCCGACGGGCGGGTCGCCGATTTCGACGGCCGGCAGAGAACCTCGATGGGCGGAACGATGTGTTCTGCCCGTCGAGGTTCTCTGCCGTGTGTACACGGCCTTAGTCTTGACTGATAAAAAAGTGACACTTAAATAGTAAATACAAAAGTCACATGATTAACCAACACTGCAAAAATGCAAAAGGGAAAACCCGGCATTACTGATTTTTTCCAAAATGGAACATCATAAAGATAATGGGTGCTATATGAAGATGGTATTAAAGATCAGAGGTGTTCAAACTTTTTCCAAAGAGAGCCAGATTTGATGAAGTGAATATGCTTGAGGGCCGACCATTTTGCCTGACATTCTTTGAACCGTTAAAATTTGGTTTAAGTGTGTTCACCTGAGCACTAATACACTGCCCAACAAAAATGATCTTGCCTTTGTGGCTGTGTGTGGTGAAGAGATGATCTCAAGCCTGTTATTTGGATATACCGTATTTATCGGCGTATAACACACACCTTCACTAAGATGGAATTTTTAGGAAAAAATTACATTTTAAATAAAGAACTGTGAAGCAAAATAAGGGTCAGTGCCTCACCATTGCCATGAATGCAGCCTCACCATTGCCATGAATGCAGCCTCACCATTGCCTCAGTGCAGCCTGATCGATGCCCATCTGCAGCCTCGGATGGCACAGGGAGGGGGGCTGGATGAGCGACAACAGATTACATACAGGAGAATCTCCTGTTTACTCGGCAGCCTCTTTAATATGAAGTCCCACCTCCTATGACAGACAGAACAGTCATCCAATGGCAGCCCAAGAGTCGGGACTTCCTATTACATATGCCGCCAAGTAAAAAGGAGATTCTCCTGTATGTAGTTTGAATTTGCACTTGACCCGCAGGCCGGACTTTGGACATGCCTGGCCTAGATACTAATAATAAAAATATATATTTTGTAAGCATATGTTTTGGGTCATTGTCATACTGGACCCAACCGCGAGTGTTCTGGCTGAGGAAAGAAGGTTCTCATCCAATATTTTACAATATATGGCCCCTTACAAATTTGGTCTGTACCTTTAGCAGAGAAACAGCCCCAAAGCATAATGTTTCCACCTCCTTGCTTGATTGTAGGGATGGTGTTCTTAGGGCCATACAGAGGCGTATCTAGTGAAAATGGCGCCTATGGCAAGCACTGAAACTGCGCCCTTGTCAAAACATTTGAAACCTTTCAGATAACCAGGGACAGGGAGGGACTCAGTGCGACGAGGACAGAGAGGGACAATGGGGATCACTGGCATCTGGTGCTGACATTTTTTTTGGGGGGGGGGGGGGGCAAACAAACTGAAAGAAAAATTACAGCCACTGTGCCCATCAAAAGCAGCCACTGTGCCATCAATGGCCAGTCATCTGCCGTAATGGGGGTGCCTGTCACTCTCCTCCCCAAGCCAAGTTGCAATATTAGCAATTGCTGTACCAGCGCCACGATTCAGCAGACCGGCTGCAACGTGGGGGAGCTACATTAGTGGGGGAGACGGCCGCAGGAGGACGGGTGTTTTTTTTGTGCGGGGGGTAGCTTTTTGCCGCCCCCCTCCCCATGGCTCCCATGGCACTTGTCATGGCTGCCATACCCTAGATACGCCACTGGGGCCATAGTCAGCATTTTTCCTCCTCCAAATTTCCTTCCTCCACTTTTTCCCAATCCTTCTATGAATCATTTAGATGTTCATTGGCGAACTTCAAACGGGCCTGTACATGTGTCTTCTTGAGAAGGGGGACCTTGCGGGTGCTGCAGGATTTGGTTACCAATGGTTTGTTTGATGACTGTGGTCCCAACTGCCCTGAGATCCTTCTCAAGCTTCCCCCGTGTAGTTCTGGGCTGATCCCTCCCTTTTCTCATGATCATCCTTACCCCATGAGGCAAAATCTTGCATGGGGCTCCAGACTGAGAGCAATTAATTGTCATTGGGTATTTCTTCCATTCAGGGCCGGCCTTTGCGATGTGCGGGCTGTGCGACCGCACAGAGCGCCATGGACAAGAAGGGCGCCGTGCGGCCGTCACAGATGGCAGTCCATTTACTGCGATCGTGAATGATGTGTGCGGGGATGTGTCCGGGTTATTGCTCAGCAGGCAGCCAGCACGTCTGCACGACACCCCGGAGCTGCAGAGAGGGTGGGGGGGCGCCGACGCGCCCGAAGTGTCTGACAAGACACTCACACTGGTCCCCTTGGCACGCACGCCCTCCCTTCCTCCCTCCTCCTTCTCCTCTCCTCTCCTCCTGCGTCCGGTGGTACTGACCTGGGTAGCGCGGTGCCATTGCGTGCATGCTTAAGGCATGCAGTTCAAATTCTAACGGCGGGACCAGAACAGGACGGGACTGACAGACTGCCGCCATACACAGTGCGCTGAAGAAAAGTAAAGGTAAGGCCGCCCGTCCCCTCCACCATATCTAGCAGGCTGACAGGTGTCATCCCTCCTCCCACCTCACCTGTACTCTAATGAGGAGGGCGGGCACCAGATGTGAGCCAGTTTATAAAAAAAACGTTAAAATGTCAAAATTGGTCTTTTGTTGAAAAAAAAGGAAAAAAATAAAACGCAAAGGTGATCAAAAACCAACGTGCAGTTGTCAGCTTAAGTTATGCAGTGCACATATACAAAATGGCCTGTCATGAAGGGGAGGGGGGGGGGGGGGGTAAATCACTGATTAACCACGTGACCTCTGGAAGATTTACCCCCCCCCTTCATGACAGGCCATTTTTTGCGATGTGCACTGCGTAACTTCCGCACGGTCATGCAACGCTGTACATAAATAAAATGTGTATTTTTTTTTCCTCAGTGGTACTTGATTACCTCTGCGTTATTTTATTTTTTCCGTGTTTTTTTATTTATTTTTTTATATTTTTTTTGACAAAAGACCAAATTTGAAAAAAAAAAGACTTTCTGCTATATAACTTATCCATTTTTTTTTTTTTTTAAGTTTTTTTCATAAATTTAGGCCAGGTGTCTCCAAACTTTCTAAACAAAGGCCTGGTTTACGGTGCTTCAAGAGGGCCAGACTGTGGCCATTTGGAGTACAAAAGGTCCTGATGTCAGTGGGGAAAAAACAATGCTCCATCTTTAGTGTCAATGGGAGAAATTGTGCCCCATAATTGGTGTCATTAAGAGATATTGTGTCCGCATTTTGGAGACCACTGATTTAGGCCAATGTTTTCGGTACAAAATATCCTAATAAGTGACTTATAGCGGGGCTGCGATATTGCGACTGAGAATCTGACACTTTGTGGGAACCAGTGACGCAGTAAACAATGCCACATTTTTTCGTGTCAGTGAGAGGAGTAATGACCAATCGTTGGTGTAATTGGGAGGAACTGTGCCCCTTTGTTGGTGTTATTAGATGGAAATTGTTCCTCATTGTTGGTGTCATTAGGAGGAACTGTGCCCCATTGTTGGTGTCATTAGGAGGAAATGTGCCCCATTGTTGGTGTCATTAGGAGGAACTGTGCCCCATTGTTGGTGTCATTAGGAGGAATTGTGCAACATTGTTGGTGTCATTAGAAGGAATTGTGCCCCATTGTTGGTGTCATTAGGAGGAATTGTGCCCCATTTTTTATGTCGGAAGATGAAATATTGCCCCAAGGGCCAGATAAAAGCAAGTAAAGGGCCACAGTTTGGAGACCCCTGATCTAGGGAAAGTAAAGGCTTAACTGTGTTGCTTAACAAGTGTTTTATGTGTACTGTATGTGCTGCTTTTATTAGGGGAAGAGATGGAACACAGAATCCATTACTACCCCCCTTCGGCGAAAGAGATCTACCTCATTTACATAGACAGAGCTCCATTCTGAGTCTCTGCCCGATGATCAGAGGGTGCCAGTGGACATCAAATGCCCACCACACACAGATTGGTTTCTGCTGTGAAGAATCTCAGCAGAAGCGGAACGCGCCCCCTGCAGGCCAGAAGTGCAGATCACGTGTATAAATATATCAGTAAAACTGCTGTAGAGCGGTCAGCAAGTGGTTTAATAGCAGCCTGCTTTAAACCTTGGTTCACGGTAGTGCTACCGCAACATGATGCGTTTAGTGGTGCGTTTTTTGTAGTGAGACTGTATTTTTCAAGAGCCCGCATCTCTCCCTGTTGTACCTCTGGGCCGGCTGGCAAGTTGCAGCATCTCTTACTATAGAGGGGGGGGGGGGGGCAGCGGGAGTACAGTGGGGCGCACCAAAATACATCTTTGCCTGTGCAGACAAAAATTCTTGCACCAGCCCTGGTCACACATACCGCACTGAGCTTTCCGAAATGCCTGACTGTAACAAAGTCCCGCCTCCTAGACTGGGCTACTGTCATGGGCGTCCGCTTCATAGGGCAAGGGGGGTCGTTTGCCCCCCCCCTGGAATAGCCAGGGAGAGCCAGGAGCAGGGCCGAACTGGCCAGAGGGAGGGGAGCGCCGTTTTATATTGTTTACCAGGCCTGTGCTTTGTTTGTTCCAACATCTGTTGCCACAGGTAACACTAGACTATTTTCTGATGTGTTTTTAGCAAGTCTGGAAACACAGAGCAAACACAACACAGAGTTGTTGCCTACGGCATAGTTTCTAGTTGTCCCTTATTTAGAGTGCCTGTCCCTCTTCTGTAATCAAATCCATTTGTCCCTCATTCCAAAAGATTCCTCTTTTACACCTGAAATAAATATACTGTCTATATAGTGTAGTGTGAAAGGGAAAGGGGTGCTGTGTAATGTAAAGGGGTCCAGTGATGCAGGGTACCGTGTAATGTAAAGGGGGCAAATGATGCAGGGTGCTGTGTAATGTAAACGGGTCCAGAGCTGTGAGGTGTTGTGTAATGTAAAGGGGGCCAGTGATGCAGGGTTCTGTGTAATGTAAAGGGGTCCAGAGCTGTGAGGTGCTGTGTAATGTAAAGCGGTCCAGAGGTGCCATTGTGGAGAGGGGGTACACAGTAGTGACAAAGAGATATTAAAAGATGCAGGGGGCACAGTGGGGTGTTTTTACATTTTAACCTGGGGGGGGCGCTTTTAACCTCCTCTAGCGGTCAAAGAAAGGGTAAAATGTGACTGTGTATTGCCGCTGCCGAAGTGTGCCCCCCCCTGAAAAAATTTCAGCGGACGCCCATGGCTACTGTAATATACGGCACACTGATCCAATGCCGTAAATTTGAATCAGTGTGACATGTATCATAGGAGCCTGCAATTTTGAATCCAAGCTCCGTGACAGCTTTGTGTATGTTTAGGTCACAGGGGGCGAGGGATGAAGATGGGGGGGGCGCCACAGGATTAGCTCGCACAGGGCACCTGAACACCTAAGGCCGGCCCTGCTTCCATTCGTGAATAATTGCTCCAAAAGTTGTCTTGTAGCCCATTCTGCCCTTGTGCAGCTCTACATTCTTGGCCCTGACATCCTTTGACAGCTCTTTGGTCTTGCCCTTGATGGTGAGGTTGGAAGAAAGATTCTGTGGGCAGGTGTCTTTTATACACATAACGAGTAGCAAGACCAACAACAGCCCAATAGGAGAATTCATTCCAAAATATGTAAGGCATTTTTCTACGCTGAGCATGTTCATGCATCATAAAGTCATACTATGGACTACACAGGCACTGAAATGCTGCTTTGCTCTCCATGCCGCTTGTAATTGCTGCAATTCATCTGCCAGAGTTGTACATTGCTCAACGGGGCCAAAGGTACATTTTACAGCCAAAAGTGCTATTACTCCATTTTGTAGTAATTCTTCTCTGAGAAAAAGATCAATAAAATGTTTAACCTCTTCATTTCTGACAGGCTTCTCACTCTTTATTCCTACAGAACAATTTCAATATAGAACCAGGGTAAATGCAACACTCTTCAGCACTTTTGTATAATCGTATAAAAAAAATAATAGTTTTTTTAAATGCTGATAGTATAACTGGTTGATGTCTTTCATTTATACCGTATGTCCAAAATCAGTGTTGCTCAATTCTCTTGGGAGGGGGGGGGGGGGCTCACGGCCTCCCCAGCCAGCCAGACAACCAATAATCCCCCTCTGCCAGCGGTCACTCGATTGACCGCCGCTTTACGCCCCCGGCCACCCACCAGGCCCCCCGCTAGCCCCTGCACTTACCCCATCTAGGTCACAGTTTCCCCCTGTGTCTCCAGGGGTTGCTTCTCCTCCGGGCCAATCAGGACTTAGGACCCGTGGCCAATCAGGTCTTAGGACCCGTGGCCAATCAGGACTTAGGACCCGTGGCCAATCAGGACTTAGGACCCGTGGCCAATCAGGTCTTATGAATGAATGATTGAATGAAAAACTTATATAGCGCGGCACATGCAAACTGAATCGCCTCTGGTCTTAGGACCCGTGGCCAATTGGGTCTTAGGAGTCCCGGGCCAATCGGGTTTCAGGACCCGCTTCTTGATTGGCCAGGAGGAGAAACAGGAAGACATTAGCGAGTATTAATTTGCTAATGTCACACAAGAGGGTGGGCTCAAAACACAGTGCTTTGCACCTCAAGCCCACCCTTTTTGAAGCCAATTTGAGCCTCTGGCTCTAATCCTGTGCTTCTAAAAAAGCAGAAAAAAAACATGGGTAGCACCCTTTGGACCACCCAGAACTGGCCTAAATTCCCTTTTGTGTCCCTGGCCTACAATACCTAGTGCCTAACCAGTCTATCAAGAAACCTGTGCATCATCACTTGGAGTAAGTATAGATAGATACAAATAACAACTTTTGAATGCATAGTGAAAATCACAGGATTTTGTAAGTCACTAGGGAAACAGAGCCTGGAAGAGAAGTTACCTGCTCATTAGTGGGCCTAGTCAACAAAGTGCCTCTGTAGGAGACCAATTTTTGCTCCCCTCCACTTCAACTTATATCTCATGTACAAAAATAGATAGAATAAATAGATCTTTCTGCAGAAAAGAAAAACACTTGATTCCCCAAATGAGACAGTTAGTGTTGATGGGGGAATCCTTTCTTTAAAGCTCTTGTGTTCTCCCTGCGGGTTACTGCTATTGCAATAATTGCATGCTAAAAACCTGACAGACTGGTTGCACCCAAGTTGATCGATGGATCAATTTTGTTACCATCAGCCTGCCGGTAGATGGATTACACCTCGTCTGGTCCCTGCTGAATTGGCCAAGATTCGATCCAGCTATGTAATTTTCAATTCTTCCCACTAGATGCCCAACGTGTTTTTAGCTTCATAACTGGAAATATTTTCTCTTTTGTTCTATCAAGGGGGGAGGGGTGGGCAGACATAGCACCAGTATGCTGTGTCTGCCCCCTACCCCACCAGTATGGCCCCCAGACACCATTTTGGGAGAGCCTTTGTCTGATTGGACACAGAGCTTTTCTGAGATTTGGGCTGTCATTTTAGACACAGGGTGGCTATATAGAGCCCCTGCTCGGTCTAGTAGGGTGTGTGAGATAGGAATAGAGCCATGATGGCTAAAAAAATGTAGGCTTTGTGCAGGGAAAGGTTCATGGGAAGCAGGGACAGAATAGGGACAGTGGGTATTACCCCTAGAGATTTCTGTGAGTTTGGGAGAAGGGCCCTGTTGCCCAGTCTGTATTTAAATTAGCGCTTGTTTGTAACCTACAGCACTGTCACAGCACCCTATTATGGGGGCCCTTTGTCAATCAAGCAGACCTTCTTAGCGGGGCATTCCTCGAACACACTGCCACCTGTAAATTCTGCATATTTCTAATACCTTGTTTTGTAACTGTAATTTGTACCTAGAAAATGGCCAGAAGATTTTGTCTTACCTGGTTCCTTTAAATCACTGCCAACTAATTACCACCTCCCATAGATAGGTAAATAGATAAAAAGATAGAGAGATAAGATAGATCCATGCAGAAAAGAGTAACCTTTATGACCCAAACTCTCTCATGGTTTATGATATTCAATTAGAATCAGCCAGCAAGCACTGTCTCCACTTCCAGTACTCTGCATGTTTACATGTCAGACACAAAGTTACCCAAGGCATTCCTTCCAGCTATACAAAGTAAGTAAAACATTCTTACCGGATCAAGAGGATCTGCCTGTCAGCAACAACAAATCATGAACGCATGGATAATCCCCAATAGGATCCACTCGACCTGTCCAAAGGCTAGATGGTGAAGGCCACACGTAACATCTGAATGTAACCCGATAGTCCTGGACTGGAACCTTTCGATGGAGGTGAATAAATCTGAATCGAGTGGGAAAACTCAAAGGGAGGGGTGAAGACCCTCTATTTCCAGCAGATGATGCGTGATGGGAGGAAATCCCCCTCAGATGCCCCAGATGTCCCAGTTGAAGTCCCGTAGGACGAAACGCGTAGGGCTTTGTACGCCTACTCCCCATATTGCTTTTATTTTTTCATCTTTTACTTTGTGATCACTTTTATGTCAATATTTGGTTTTATTAAAATAAAACCTATCCATTTTCTATCTGCAACATCCGGAGCATTGTTTTTCTTTTTTCCTTGCATGACCTGCTCGACAAAGTTTTAAGCTTCATCACTGTGCCCTTTTTGAGGGGGATTTCCTCCCATCACGCATCATCTGCTGGAAATAGTGGGTCTTCATCTTTCCCTTTGAGTTTACCCGTTCGATTCAGATTGATTCACATCCATCAAAAGGTTCCAGTCCAGGACTATTGGGTTACATCCAGATGTTACGTGTGGCCTTTACCATCTAGCCTTGGGTATTATCCATGCGTTCATGATCTGTTGTCGCTGACAGGCAGATCCTCTCGATTCGGTAAAAGGGTTTTACCTACTTTGTATAGCTGGGAGGAATGCCTTGTCCATGACGATCGATGTGGCCATATGTTCTTTAGGGCCTTCACTTATTTATTGATGGACATTCATTTGCACATTAATTGTTCTTTTTTCATATTTATTTGTTTTCCCAATCACTTTAGGTGACACCATTATTATTCAGCGCTACAATTTTTTCCTATCACTTGTTCAATTTTGTCACATTGCTGTGTAGCCGCTTATTATTCATTGGTTTAGATTAGCGCAATTTTCTTTCTTTTTACAAAAAATTACCCAACACAACTTGGCTATCACTGACCAGAAGAATTGGAGATACCACTTCTTATCTGCACCAGATGGGACCAATGCCAATATCTACTGTATGCGACAGTGGGAAGGGGTCAAAGCACCTGTTTAACCCATATCTTATAAATAAATGGGCCCTAAATTCCAGAGAGCACTTTTGCAGATCAGCAAAATGTAGCTATGGGCCAGATTCTCAAAAGAGATACGCCGGTGTTTCGTAGGAAACACTGTCGTATCTCTGTTTTTTTTACTGGGTATCTATGCGTGTGATTCCTAGAATCACTTACGCATAGATACAGTGAAGATCCGACATGTGTAAAACAATTACACTGTCGGATCGTAGATGTAATGACATCGCTGGCCGCTAGGTGGCCTTTACGATGATTTCTCATTTGCCTATGCAAATGAGCCTAATACGCCGATTCCCAAACGTTTTTACGCCGCCCCGTCGTCGTTTACGTCGTTTACGTACGCGTAAGGTTACCCCTGCTATATGAGGGGTAACCTTACGAAGTTCCGTCGTTGCCATGTTAAGTATGGCGTCGGATCAGCGTCGCCTTTTCCGTCGGTTACGTTGTTTTACTAAGTCGTTCGCTAATAGGGATTTACGTAAACGACGCTCACGTCGGTTTCATTCACTTTTTCCGACGTGAGCTGGACCATGCGCACTGGGCTATTTTTGAGGTCGGCGCATGCTTAGTTCGATCGACACGGGGCGCGCTTAATTTAAATACAAGCCGCCCCCTTTGAATTATGCGGGGATACGCAGAGCCATTTACACTACGCCGACGCAACTTACGGAGCAAGTGCTTTGGGAATACGGCACTTACTCTGTTAAATTGCGGCGTAAATGGCTTACGCTACGCCAGTGGCAATTCTACGGGAATCTGGCCCCAAATCTTTGTAGTGAAAAGCCTACCTAAACAATCCATTCAAATGATAGCCAGTCAGGTAGCCCCACATACTACAAAATTAGGCCTCATTTACATGGGCATTTAACTGACTGCCAGCCTTTGAATTTACCAAAGAAATTAAAAAAGCCTGGGGTTCAGGTAGAGTATTTTAGGGTTTGTTTACACTAGCAGTACTCTCTAAATGGCATTCTGCAATGGTTTGCTTTTCAGAGGGTGTTTAGCAGGCGGTGAGGAGGCATTATGTTGCCAGTTTTAAACCTAAAAACCTGCACCACCACACTGGCTGAATTCAGTTGAATGGGTCGCGTTCGTTGGGTGGTATTGCCTTCCGAACATGACAGGAGGAAAATTTCTTTGGCACAGTGATGCCTTTGCAGCTTAAGGGGGAGTGGTTGGGGGGGGGTGGAAAAAACACAGCTCAATCATGTGTTTTTACCAAGGTTACTTGGAGAAGCACAAACAGGTTTACATGTAGAATAGTATTGCTTAGGGCCACAGAGCTAGGGCAGCAGAAACCTCACAACAACATAGATGTCTAGGCACAACACAACTCAGGTTTGGGGGTGCAAATGTCCATCCAATACTTGTGCTGCTGTTGAAAACAACTAAGTTTATAGTTGAAGGTTATAGTTAGGCTACAGTACCCCATAACTTGTGACCAGTCAAGGAGGGGAAATGGCGCTGGACTGTCAGGGAGAGGTGGATGGTGTGGCAACTGCCAGTCAGGCTCCAGATCCTTGTGTAGCCGATGCACTCTCACAAAATTGGAAATGATGTCACTGCCACTACTCCTATAAGCTTAGGAGGATGGGGAGTGTGTAAGGGTAGGTGGTTGGTTAGTCATCATATCCTCCATGTTTCCCTCCTTATTGGGTGCCAACAAGGGTCACATGAGTGGCCTACCCCAGGGTGAATTCTTCTAGGCTATGCTAGGCACCTTGTACAGGGTCACTTTACTACACATGGGGTATCTTTGCTTTGTGTTGTCCTCATCAATGCCCTGTAACAAGACCGAGGCTGCTATGAGAGAATACTTGACCTTAAGGTGGGCTTCTACTATTAGAGATGAATGTACACCATGCACACTGCCGCCGCAATTGTCCTCTAGTGAACTCTTCTTCCCTGTGACAATGTACACCTTCTCTGTATTCTGCATTTAGGAAGGACATTTAAAAAGTATGCAGTGCTTATCAAAAGTCCATTTAAATAGAGTCCACAATTCCCAGGGAGCACACAAGGGGCCAGATTCAGAAAGACTTGCGCTGGAGTATATCGATATGCGCCGCGTAAGTGTAAAGATGTGCCGTAGTATCTATGTGCCGTACCCACCAAACTAGATGTGACAGAAAACGGGCTTTCTCCGACCGGCTTAACTTTCCTACGCCAGAGTATCGTAAGCGCATATTTTCGCTTGG
Organism: Rana kukunoris; assembly: GCA_029574335.1. Classification (NCBI taxonomy): domain Eukaryota; kingdom Metazoa; phylum Chordata; class Amphibia; order Anura; family Ranidae; genus Rana; species Rana kukunoris. Next base: position 491,122,258 of record CM056052.1, read on the forward strand.
CGCATCCGTCGCGCCTATTGATTTCCCATTCAAATATGCAAATGAGGGAGATATGCTGATTCGCGAACGGATTAGCACCAGACGCTGGCTACAAGCGCCGCGCGTACGTCGTACGTCTAGCGCAAAGTTATTCCTACAAATAGCTGCTTTATCTTTACTCCTGACGGCCACAGGTCAGCAGGAGAGCAGCTACAGCAGCAGCGTTACCGACGAAAATAGCAAGCTGAACAACCACACTTGCAAGGACAACACCTCTGTGTGACAACATGCCAGGGGCAGCCGTGGCCCTAGTACTACTAATGGGTCCCCCGGTACGGAGGAGGCGGGCACGTGAGAGGATATACCGCACACGCGCATGAGCCTCTTTGGCATGGGTGATGAGGAGGTGTATCGCCTCTTCAGATTCAGCCCAGATACAATCCTTGAACTAACCACAACCCTGCAGGATGACATCACCAGCAAGACACACCGCTCACAAGCAGTGCAGCCACTGGTGAAGGTACTGGCAACACTTCATTTCCTTGCCAGTGGATCATTCCAGCGTACAAGTGGAGTGGTGGCTGGGATGTCACAGTCCACCATGAGCAGATGTGTGCACCAGGTTGTCCCTGCAATCCTCAGACGCATGTCCCACCACATCATCAGACCCACCACTGAGGACCTGCGGCTAAAGGCAATGACAGATTTCTACAGCATTGCAGGATTCCCACGCACCGTGGGGGCCATTTATTGCACACATGTGGCCCTACAGCCCCCCAGTGCCACAGAGCACATATACCGCAATCGGAAGCATTGGCATTCCATCAACGTACAGGTGATAGCCGATGCCCAACGCCTCATATGGCACGTCCGTGCCAAACACCCCGGATCCAGCCATGACAGCTACATATACAATCAGAGCCCCATCCCAACGGAATTTGAACAGAACGTGTATGGGGACAGCTGGCTGGTTGGTGAGTGACATGGGTGGCAGGCATGAGGGGGCACATGCATGACTAACATCCTCCTGTCTTTTCCCTTACAGGTGACTCTGCATATGCACTGGGACCCCATCTCATGACTCCTTTCCGGAACCCCCAAACCCCAGGAGAGAGAAGATACAATGCGGCACATATCCAAACCCGGGCAGTGGTGGAGCAAACATTTGGGCTCCTCAAGTCCCGTTTCCGATGCCTGGATAAGTCTGGGGGGGCCCTCTTGTATTCCCCTACCTTCGTGTGTCAGATCATCGGTGCATGTTGCATTCTGCACAACTTTGCCATGAGAAAAGGCCTGCAGATTGACATACGTGATGACCTGACCCCCGACCCACACAGTCCCCATCTGCCAGAGGCTACCCCATCAGCTGATGGAAGAGCAGTCAGGAGGGTCCTTGCCGTAGGCATATTTGGACAATAAACAAAAACATTGATCACACAGACAAGGCACGCATGCACACCACTGAGGTCCCTAGATCACACACACCACAACCACATTGCATTGGATTAGTCCAAGTCCAACATGCAGGACTTGGGAGCAGCAACGCCGCGTCAAGGCCCCAATGGTGTCGCTGTCCATTCATACACCATTCACACGTCATTCACACAGCCGTGGGGATAACTTCTCCCCAACGGCCGAGGGTGACACCCCTTACTGGCAGGAGTGCCACCCCCTCACATTCACACACCATTCACACTGTCCCCTGCACTACTGACCGTGTGCAGTTTAAAAAAAAAAAGAAGCTCATAACCTGAGCAACATATAGCAAAAAAAAAAGCTCATAACCTGAGCAACATATAGCAAAAAAAAAGCTCATAACCTGAGCAGAAAAAAAAACACAAAAAAGCCATCATCTGGGCTGACGAGGGCTCTTTCTGGTGGGCCCTCTCTGGCTCCTCAGCTGCCTGGAGGGAGTGGGTGGGGTGGGGGGGCATCTGGAGGTGGCTGATCCCTGGGTGGGCCACTCCAAGGCCATGGCTATCCGGCCGAGGTATGAATTGGCCTGGGCCTGCATCCTCAGCTGCCGGGTCACTTGATACTGTTGGGCCCGCTGCCTCTGCCTCCCCTGGTCCCGGATGGCAGCTGTGTTGGCCTGGACGGCTGCAGTGAGGTGCCGAAGATCAGCCTGCACCTCCCCCAGGCTGGTCACCACTGCAGCGCAGTTGCAGCTGACATCCTGCACTGCGTTGGTCATCTGGGCCACGGAGCCCAGGCTGTCAGCTACCCGGTCCAGGTGCCCAGCTATCTCCCCCATCTGCTGGGTCTGCCTGGACTTGGCCCTCGCCATCTGGTCATGGACCACATCAGACACCCCCCTGGTCTTCCGGGTCGCCTTCCTGGGGCCAGGAGATGGTAGTCCCCGGGGGGGTGGGGTCGCCCTTGAGGGGCTTCCTATGATGGGGAAGGGATTTGAGAGGGCCCTACTGAAGGGGAGGACTCCTCCAAAAATAAGACAAACTCCTGCTCGGTGACAACAGGCTCCTCCTCAACCACCTCAGCAGGTGAGGTGTGGGCACTCCCCTCCACCTCGGTGTCTTCAGTGCCCAGGGGGTCGGGCTCAGAATGCAGTTGGGGGGATGGGGTGGAATGGCCGCTGGAAGATGATGGCCCAGCTCCGTCATCTGTGGATGACACAAAGCAGACACATGTTGGTGGTCCCACACACTTGGCACATGTACCCTCCCCCCCACATGCAACACACCAAATAGGGGATAAAAAACACTTACCTGGAGCCTTCCTCATGGAATCATAGCCCGGGACCCCCTCCAACTGCTCCCTCTCAAGGCAGCGGGCGACCACCTCCTCCTCCGTGGTCAGGCTGACCACACATGGGGGTCCAACCCCCGTGCCCCTCTCATGCCTCCTGATGGTGGCCAACTTGCCCCGGACTTTCCGCTTCAAGTCATAAATTTTTTTGGCAATGTCCGCAGCACTCCGTGTGGAATAGCCCAAACTGTTCACCCTGGCAGCAATGGACTCCAGGATGGCCTGCTTCCTGTCCCGGCTTGTCTTGCGACTTTTCCTGCCATGGAGGAACTCATTGTAGGTCTCCATAGCCGAGATGACGACAGACAGCTCCTAGCCATTGAAGTTAAGATTTCTCCTCTCTTTGCGGGGAACGGGAGCAGCCATATCAGAGCAAAAGTAACTTCCCTGGGGGGGGGGAACCAGATACACTTTTGCTCCGGAAAGGCGCATCTGCGGCCGCTTTTATACGCACAACGTAAGACATTGCGCTGCCGTTTCCCATGAAGTGGTGCCAACGGAAGTTGTGAGCATGCGCACAGGGGAGCGAGTGGAGCCCTCCCTCACTGCGCATGCTCCGTGGATGATGCGCTGAACGTAAGTCTCTGCGCTGGGCTCCGCCCATCATTTACATATGGTCACACCCACTTACACTTACGTCAGGTTGCGCCATCACATTTTCGTTACTCCGTCGCAAAGTAACGAACAAGTGCTTGGTGAATACTGTACTTGACTCACTAGTTTGCGTCAGCGTAACGTATATGCGCTGCGCTACGCCGGATAAAATATGCGCACATCTACCTGAATCTGGCCCAAGGTGTGCAACAGAAATAGTTCTGCAGGTGAAATGGCAATCCCCCACCAACACCACAGCAAACTGACCTCCTAGTCTCAGAAGTGGACCACTAGATTATAGGTAGTCAAAAGCCTCATACACACAATCAGATTTCCCGACGGGAATTGTGTGATCGCAGGCTTTTGTCGGAAAATCTGACCGTTTGTAGGCTCAATCAGACAATTGTTGTTGGATTTTCTGACAACAAATGTTGGCTAGCATGCTTTAAATTTTTCCGATAAATGTGTGTTTGTCGGATTATCTGATCATGTCTACAGAAGTCCTTCGGACAAAAATCCAAAGTACAAACACTCATGCTCAGAAGCAATGCTAACCATAACACAACATTAGCAGAAGTTGCCCAAAGGGTGGCGCTAAAGAGCTGAAAAACCAAGTCGTTTCATGTTTGCCCTTCAGACAAAAGTCCTATGCTTTGTCTGCGGAAAATCTGATCGTGTGTATGAGGCTTAATAGCGCTCAAACACTAATCAGGCTTGCTCCTGTTCACCATAGACTGCACAAAATGGTTCAAATCCTGTTGTCCCCTCTGTCAGCGTCTCTCCACAGGTTAGATTACCATATAAATGTGTCAGAACAAAGAGAACAAAGACCACCTCATAGTGTATTATGTAAAAGCACTAGGGTAATTATTAAAACATATCTAGTATACTCACACCTTAGCAGTAAAAATCAAGCATCCATGTGTTCATGATCTGTTGTCGCTGACAGGCAAATCCTCTCGATCCGGTAAGAGGGTTTTACCTACTTCGTATAGCTGGGAGGAATGCCTTGTCCATGATGATCGATGTGGCCATATGTTCTTCACCTATGCAACCTATGCAGGACGAATCCGCTCCCATTGCTCTGAAAAAAAGAATGTTGGAGGAAGGAGTCCTGAAAACATACTACCGACTGGCTGCTTGTTATACTTCTGTGACTCTTGGCAACCTGGTTTTCACATTACTCCACATTAATACCTTCATACCCCAAAGTGTTAAGACCCACTTAGTGAACTTTGTGTGTATCCCGGTTACTTACAGATACGCCTCTTTAATAACTTCAGACCAGGCAAGAACCACGTTTCAATACTTTAAAAAAAAGTCCAACCTACAAGTGCAAGGTATTTCTTTTGCCCCTACTCCTAACTACAGGCTGTGTGCTGCCCTGGCATACCTGTAAAGGTAAAGTCCAAGCAATTACATTCTTTCAGAGCCCCTCTCATGCAGAAGTAAGTCCTTCAAAGGCATACTCCAGTGCTGGTGTCTTCAAGGTGAACCCCAGGTTCAGATGACTCTACATTCCGGTGGTGATATTTGGCCTCCTTCTGCTCCTCCCGGGTGCCATTCTTCATCTCCCTCCCTTACAAGTACTCAATCTCTCTCTTCTGCAAAGAGAAGCTCTTCTCTGGGGCTCTCGTTAGGAGCAATTCCTGAACTCTCCCATCTCTGGACAGAACTCTCCAGGGGTTCTCTCTCAACCAGACCACTGGCCCATATTTATATATCACAGGCCCATATTTATATATCACAGGCCCAGACCCAGAGCAGAACCTGCCAAAAAGACCAAAGAACCGGGAAAGGCATTGACTCCTACCCTCCAGGCTGGGACAGCGCCTATCTAACTAAACACCTCCAAAACCTTGGTATTTTTGTTGTGCCTGTGCAGGAATTGTTAGGGAATGCTCTGCTAGGTGGAACACCTTCTATAAACCTATGGTGTTGTCTGATTATTTTCCGTAAGGTGTGTTTGGTACATCCCACATACAGCAACTTGCAGGAGCATTGAAAACCATATATAACAGATTCACTAGAACAAATGATAAATTGTCTAATTTGATATATGCATCCTACAAATGTGGTTTGTCTTTGTGAAAGAAGTTGGCATGTACGGCAGTTACTCCTATTGCATTTAAAAACACCTACTTTGTTATCAAAGAAAGAACGTATATGGATTTTCTTATTTTTGCCTAGCAATTTGCTAGGGGCAACAGTGTTCTTTAGGCTTATATTGAAATCTTTTGAGGATACAAAAACACAGCTCTTGAAGATGCATTAAAGCAGTAATGGTCAACTCTTTTGATAAGGGGGGCCACTAGTGCGGCCCCAAACATCACAAAAGGGCCACACAATAAAATTAATTATTAGATACAGCAGACACACAACATGATATAGTCAAAAACTATGGGCATGATATAAGACTGGATTTGACGAATTTGCTTTGAATCTAGGAGCCAGCTAAAAACGTTTAGGAGCCATTATTTTTTAATTAACAAAGCTTACGCAATCAACATTTTCAGATGTACAGTAGGTGCCTGGCACAAATGCGTATGTGTGGGAGAGGGGGGGGGGTTGTATGTGCTTGGGCACTGGCGTAGCGGGGGGGGGGGGGGCAGGGGGGGCACCGGGCGAAAAATTGCGGGGGGCGAAATCCTGGCGTCCGCGGAATGCGCCGCCGCCGCCTTAGGAAAGGCCGCGGCTTTGGCCTAGCTCTGGAGCTGTCGGCCATCTTGGTACACCCGGCGGCGGCGCGCCTGATTGGCTGGTGGAACTGTCTGTCTCCCTTGATGTGGGAGTGGCGGGAAACACCAGCCAACCAGGCAGAAGGGCGCGCTGATTGGCCTGGAACATGTGTTTGTTTACAGCGCGGCGGCATCTCCAGCAAGGTAAGTGGGGGGGGGGGTCGGTGTAAATCTAAAGGGGTGCTCTGCCTGATCTCCACCTATCCACCTCAGAGCCTGTCATTTTAGTTAAACTGCTGGGACTTGTAGTTCTCCATCTTCTCCTGGGGCTCATGGAGATTGGAGAACTACAAGTCCCAGCAGGTTATACATTATCATACAATAAGGCTCTGAGGTGGATGGCTGTGGATTGCATGCACCTAAACCCCAGGAGAAGATGGAGAACTACAAGTCCCAGCAGGTTATAATATAAGGCTCCGAGGTGGATGGATGTCCGGACACCCATCCATCTTGGAGCCTTATATTATAACCTGCTGGGACTTGTAGTTCTCCATCGTCTCCTGGGGCTCAGGTGCATGCGATCCACCATCTATGGGACTACAAGTCCCAGCAGTAAGAAAAACTGAACAAAGATGGTGGATTGCATGCACCCGAGCCCCAGGAGACGATGGAGAACTACAAGTCCCAGCAGGTTATAATATAAAGCTCCGAGGTGGATAGATGTCTGGACAGTGACAATTGGTGGCACAGTGGTGACAATTGGTGGCACAGTGGTGACGATTGATGGCACAGTGGTGACAATTGGTGGCACAGTGGTGACAATTGGTGGCACAGTGGTGACGATTGGTGGCACAGTAGTGACAATTGGTGGCACAGTGGTGACAATTGATGGCATGGTACAGTGACTGCATTTGATGGCATGGCGCCCTGTGATTGGGCGTATGTGGTTATGCGCTAGCGCCGGGGGGGGCGAAAAAAAAAGTTCTGCCCCGGGCGCCCATAACTCTGGTTACGCCACTGTGCTTGGGTATAACTTACATTTCTTAACATTTAAAAAATAAATAAAATGTTTTTAGTTAAAATGGTTGTAAAGGCACAATTTTTTTTTTCTTCATGCATTATATGTGTGCAGCAGTCCCCCCAGCTTCCCCTATATACTTACCTGAGCCCCCTCTCGATCCAGTGATGTTCACAACAGCCTTGCCTCTCTCGGGTCTCGCACCACCAAGTTGGCTTTTGGCAAGAGTGGAAGCCATTGACTCCCGCTGCTATGTAATAGGCGAAGGGGTCCCACATATCGGTATCGGCAGTGCAGCCACAGTGAGAGTGGAGCTGTCAAATCTAAGCACTGTTTTAGGGGATGGATGGGGCCCTGCATATCGGCCCCGCGGTCGCACTGCGGCCGCACACCCCTGACTTTCCCACCAATCACTGGATGTTTACACTCTGGGCTAATAATTCTACACAAGAAATACGAGACCTGTGGCTTTTCAGTGACCCATTCAGGGCTCCAGCCTCCGCTCCTGACGCCCCTGAAAGGGCCACATGAGGCCCCAGGGCCATAGAAAGGGCATAGGTCGTATTAGAGCGTCACAAATATACAACGGTTTTAACACATCCTTGAACTTTGTGCACTTTTTCTCCTTCTGTTTTTGGCAGCAGAAACCTGTGGCCTGATGGTCAAGGGAGCAGAGTTACTGTATGGTGAAGTACCACTGGAAAGTGTTGCCAAGCTGAAATCTCTTGTAAGGCAGGCAGTGGCAGCTTCTTATGGTGATGGATCATAGCAGCTGAGCCAGGATGCTGGATATCAGTAGCACAGTTTGGATGTCATCTGGGGCTTAGCAGGGATGCAGGAGGACCACAGATACCAAATCTTTAGGATTTCTGGTGTCAAGAAAGCATCCTCATCCTCATTATCTGGGAGCTGCATTTCTTGAGTCTGGGTCTAAGAAGAAAGTTTTAAACTACAAGATATTTAGATGGGGGGGGGGGGGTGGTAGTGGGGTAATGGAGCTAGCAATAATCTCTTGTGACAGGTACTCTTTGAATCAGGGGTTCAAAGCATTGAAGTTACTTTTTTTGTTTTACTTATGTGGCCATATTGCATTCCATGTTTTGCTTTTCTACTAATTTATCTACTAATTTGATTTATGATTGTGACATGAAAATTGTACACTTTGGAAAGATCTTAGAAAGAGGTCGATTCATAAAGCAGCAGTAGGGTATAAATGCAGCCATAGTGCTGCTTTAACCACTTAAGGACCGCCGCATGTACATTTACGTCGGCAAAATGGCACCGACAGGCACATCAACGTATATATACGTTGGTGCCTTGGGGGGGTTCGGGGGTCCGATTGGACCCCCCCTCCATAGATGCGGCGGTCTGCGCGGCTGTAGGAGCGATCCGACAAGAGGTGGCGGGTATTCGTTTTTGTCCGCCCCCTCCGGATCGCTCCCAGCCAATGCGCGCGCCCGCCCGCCCGCCCTGTCACTTCCTCCTCCTGTGTAAACACAGGAAGGAGGAAGCGATGTGGTCTCTCCCTCTGCGTTTTTTTCAACCACCGCTGAGGAGAGATCACAACACAAGTAAGTCTGCACTAACACTACACTGACACACACTACGATCGCCCCCCCCTCCCCCCTGTCACAGTGTCACTGAATGCAGTAATCATACATGTATGATTACTGTATTTAGTGTCAGTGTAACAGGCAGTGTGACAGTCAGTTAGTGTTAGGTTCAGGGTAGCCCCCGTACCCCCCCTCTAATAAAGTTTTAACCCCTTGATCACCGCCCTAGTTAACCCTTTTACTCCCTATTGCCAGCATCACTAAGCGATCATTTTTCTGATCGCTGTATTAGTGTCGCTGTTCCCGCTAGGTAGCTAACTTTTTTTTATTGCGATTTTTTTTTACTAAAGACATGTGGCTAAATAAATTTTGGCCTAAATGTTTGACTAAAATTTAGTTTATTGATTCTTCTTATAACAAAAAGTAAAAAATATAGATTTTTTTTCAAAAATGACGCTCTATTTTTGTATATAGCGCAAAAAATAAAAATCGCAGAGGCGATCAAATACCACCAAAAGAAAGCTCTATTTGTGGGAAGAAAAGGACGCAAATTTGTCTGTTAAAGCAACGCAGTGCCGAATCGCAAAAACCCCTTGGGTCATTTGGCAGCATATTGGTCCTGGTCTTAAGTGGTAAAAAAAATAAAAAATAAACTCTGTGAATTTATAACCCAACCATGGCGCAATTAAAACAAATGTAGGAAAACATAGTTGAGAGGAGAGTTTGTTCATATGATCTGCCAAAGTCACGTGACCAGCCGAGTACTACATGCAAGTCGTGGTGTGGAGCAATACTGCAGAGTATAACAGAGCTCAGATGGCGATATTCACTCTCTTCTATAAGTTGACCAATTGGGGCTAATTTACTAAAACTGGAGAATGCTAAATCTGGTGCAGCTCTGTATGGTAGCCATCAGCTTCTATGTTTTTTTTTTTTTGTCAAAGCTTAATTGAACAAGTTGAAGTTAGAAGCTGGCTACCATGCACAGCTGCACCAGATTTTGCACTCTCTAGTTTTAGTAAATGAACCCCCCATAGTGTGTTTATTATTGGCAGGTTTGAGATGTGTAGATCATGCAACGTACCTCGCTTGTACTCATGTGCTGGCAATATTTTATACTTCTCTGTCTCTCTTCTCCTGTGTGATTCGGGTGCAGAGGCGGCTCTTTAATTAGGCAAATTAGGCGGTCGCCTAAGGCCTCGCACCCACAGGGGCCTCGCAGCCACATCATTTGCCTCTGCTCAATCACTGTGTGTGTAACGCCACTGGCGTTATCCTGTACAGAACGAGCGCAGCCATACCCTGTCCAAGCAGCTGCGCTCCTCTCTCTAAGCTACCCGCGTCATTTCCGGTGCGCCGAGGTTTGCGTTCCACGCTGGTACGCGGATGTGCGTCCAGGCGTGCTGCGACTTCTCCCGCGCTCCACGGCCTATTTAAACCTCCAGGAATGACGGCAGGTTGTTCCGCTATTTTGTTGGACGCTTGCCGTCACCTGGGACCCGCTCACAGCACCCCCGAACCTCCACTGTCTGACCCACAGACCCTACGCCTGGGAAGAAGATCTGCACCTTGTTCCAGCCAGCAGCACTCCAGGAACTTCACAATCCCTCTGACTAACTCCACAGACAGGGACCTTACCTTCCAGCAGCCACTGACACCCTGGATGAATTCAACTCAGCCCGGATCAACCGCATCAGTTACCAACAGAACCGCGAGTATCTTGTAGCATACCATACCAAAAACTACTGTGATGCGATCACAGTGATTCCCTATGGGAACTTTGTTTACTAGTTTATTTCCTGCTTGATTGACGCAACCCGAAAGTTAATGTCTGAGTAACCTGGAGTTATTTACTATGGGATTTACTACTAGTGATATTCACCAGAGACACATAAATATATTTTCCAGTACCTATCAGGACAACCTAACCTCTTGCTTAGTCATTTAACCAGCAGATTCTCTCTTTATTATATACCTGTACACAGGGCTTTTTTTCTCAGTGAATAGGTGCAGGAACTCAACTTTTTGGAGTTATCCGGTCTTCACCACTACCTACCTCCGAGCAACGTTTCTTGGTCCCACCCCCAACCCACCTCCCAGTACTGCCCCTTTAATTTGTTAATGATAACAAGAAAAGCAGTAAAATAGATCCCCTGCAGCCAACAACAACAGACCCCCAACAGCAATAGATCCCCCGGCAACAATAGACCACCCTCAACAAAATAAACCCCCCTAGCAACAACAGACCCCCCGCAGCAACAAAACATCTTCCCGCAGACAGTATTGATAGACCATCCAGCAGCCAGCTACAATAGAATTTTCCCTCAACAGTAGATCCCTCCAGGCAACAACTGACTCCCCCACAACATAAGACCCACCCCAGCAACAATAGACCCCCGTCAGCAAAAATATACCTCCCCAGCAACAATAGACCCTCCCCCTGCAAAAATAGATCCCTTCCAGCAACACTAGTCCCCCCAGCAGCAATAGACACTGTAGCACAACCTAGCACCCCTGCCTTGACATCGCATGCATCAATGCTAGAGGTGCCGGAACTGCGTTCCCCCGCGTTCCCGCTGAAAAAAAGCCCTGCATGTACATATAATGCTCATGAATGGATAAGCTTCCATGACTAAGTTGATTTTCAAATAGAGGTTGTGATGATTTAAACCCTAAACTCTTTGATCATACAAGAGAGTGAAGTAGTGGTTTTACCTGAGAAACCTCCGCAGCTGAGATTCCACCAAATTAAATTAATTGATAGCAGGAGCGTTACAGTGAGCTAGATCCGTGTAACTTTCTGCAGCCATTTTTATTTGCTTGAATTTAATTTACCCATTATGGGCACGAGTGGGGCCCCCCCGTGTCTAAGTTTTGCTTAAGGCCTCACAAAGCCTAGAGCCGCCTCTGTTCGGGTGTAAACCGGCCCTTACACAATTGCCAATAACGTTAGCATCTTATATATTGGATGTATTAGCACATTTTTTCTCTTTGAAAATTGTTGTGCAAACCTCTGCTACTCTGCGGAGTATAATTCAAGGCCAGGACCGTAAGGAGACACCTGCTGGTAGTCAGTGGGAACTTTTGCTGATTAGTTTAAGGCCACAGTGCCACCAGCTGGTGAATGGAGGCAAAGACAGGTTCATGACAAATGACATGAATATAAATGCAAAAGGGGAATTTACTTAACCACTTGCATACTGGGCACTTACACCCCCCTCCTGCCCAGGTAAAATTTCAGCTTCCGGCACTGCGTCGCTTTAACTCACAATTGCGCGGTTGTGCCACGTGGCTCCCAAACAAAATTTACGTCCTTTTTTCCCCACAAGTAGAGCTTTCTTTTGGTGGTAATTGATCACCTGTGCGATTTTTATTTTTTGCGCTATAAACAAAAAAGTGCGACAATTTTGAAGAAAAATACAATATTTTTTACTTGGTGCTATAATAAATATCCCAATTAAAAAAAAAACAAATTTTTTTTTCTCAGCTTAGGGCGATACGTATTCTTCTACATATTTTTGGTAAAAAAAAAAAAAAAAAATCGCAATAAGCGACTGGTTTGCGCAAAAGTTATAGCGCTTACAAAATAGGGGAGAGAATTATTATTTTTTATTATTTTTTTTTTTTACTAGAAATGGCGGCGATCTGCGATTTTTATTGGTACTGCGACGTTATGGCGGACACGTCGGACACTTTTGACACATTTTTGGCGCCATTCACATTTATACTGCGATCAGTGCTATAAATATGCACTAATTACAGTATAAATGTGACTGGCATTGAAGGGGTTAACACTAGGGGGTGAGGAAGGGGTTAAATGTGTATGCTAGGTGTGTTCTAACTGTGGGGGGAGGGGGGGTGACTGGGGGGGTGACCGATCTGTGTCCCTATGTAGGAAGGAACACAGATCGGGCTCCTCCCCTCCAGAGACAGGACGCTGTCTCTGTGTAAAACGGCAATGAGAGATGATCTATGAGAGATCATCTCTCATTCGCCCACAGATCGCATCGCAAACGGCCACTCTGATTGGCCGTTTGCCGCGATCTGTGATTGGCAGTGTCCAAGGGACACGGACAACACAGGGCTTCCCCGCAGCGTGCACTACAGCGCGCGCTGGGAACGCCAGAATGACATGCCGTCAAATGACGGCATGTTGGATATTCAGGCCCGTGCTGTTGCCGTCATCCGACAGTAGCGCGGGCCTGAAGTGGTTAAAGGGGTGTTCCAGCCAAAATTGTGTTTATTAAAAGTCAGCAGCTACAAAAAGTGTAGCTGCTGGCTTTTAATAAACACACACTCACCTGCTCCACGATCCAGCGACGCGCCGGCCAGGGGGTCCGCTCCTCTCCCCCCCTCCCCAGCCGGCGTCTCCATCTCGACTGTGGGCACCCAGCCGTGACAGCCTTCGGCTTCACGGCCGGGCACCCACTGCGCATGCGCAAGCCGCACTGCGCATGCGCGCGCGGCGCGGCTCGCCGCTGATTGGAGAGGCGATCGCATGGGACCTGACAGTGTCCCATGTGATCGCCTACAGGGAGGGGCTGGTGTAGGCGATTAAGGCTTAATCGCCTAACCAGCCCCTCGGCGGAAGCAGGAAGTGGGACAGGAAGTCCCACTCCTACTGAAGCCCCCACTCCTCCCCCCAAAAAAATGACATGCCAAATGTGGCATGTAAGGGGGTGAGGAGTGGATTAAAAAAAAGTAATTTTTTAGGGTGGAACTCCTCTTTAACCACTTAAGACCCGGACCTTTAGGCAGCTAAAGGACCCGGACAGGTTTTGCGATTCTGCACTGCGTCGCTTTAACTGACAATTGCGTGGTCGTGTGACGTGGCTCACAAACAAAATTGGCGTCCTTTTTCCCCCACAAATAGAGCTTTCTTTTGGTGGTATTTGATCACCTCTGTAGTTTTTATTTTTTGCGCTATAAACAAAAATAGAGCGACAATTTTGAAAAAAAATCAATATTTTTTACTTTTTGCTATAAATAATATCCCCAAAAATATATAAAAAAATATTTTTTTTCCTCAGTTTAGGCCGATACGTATTCTTCTATCTATTTTTGGTAAAAAAATCGCAATAAGGGTTTATTGGTTGGTTTGCGCAAATTTATAGCATTTACAAAATAGGGGATCAGCGATTTTTTTTGTGACTGCGACATTATGGCGGACACTTCGGACAGTTTTAACACATTTTTGGGACCATTGCTATTTGCACAGCAAAAAATGCATTTAAAATGAGTTAACCACAAGGGGGCGCTGAAGGGGTTATGTGTGACCTAATGTGTGTTTACAACTGTAGGGGGGTGTGGCTGTAGGTGTGACGTCATCGATTGTGTATCCCTATAAAAGGGATCACACGATCGATTGACGCCGCCACAGTGAAGAATGGGGAAGCTGTGTTTACACACGGCTCTCCCCGTTCTTCAGCTCCGGGGACCGATCGCGGGACTCCAGCGGCGATCGGGTCTGCGGGTCCCGCTGTCCCGGTCACGGAGATTCGGACCGGGTCACGCCCGCAACCCACGGCTGGGCACTAGCACAGGACGTACCTGTACGTGCTTGTGCCCAGCCGTGCCATTCTGCCGGCATAAATGTGCAGGAGGCGGTCCTAAGCGGTTAAAGGGGTTGTAAAGGTTTGTTTTTTATTTTCTAAATAGGTTCCTTTAAGCTAGTGCATTGTTGGTTCACTTACCTTTTCCTTCAATTTCCCTTCTAAATGTTTTTTTTCATTGACTGAATTTCTCACTTCCTTTTCCTCCTCAGTAAGCTTTCCACCATCATCCGAGCTGTTCTGGCTGGGGGTTAGTCAGCCAGAACAGCTTACTGAGGAGGAACAGGAAGTGAGAAATTCAGACAAAGAAAACAAAGAAAAACTTTTAGAGGGGAAATTGAAGGAAAAGGTAAGTGAACCAACAATGCACTAGCTAAAAGGAACCCATTTAGAAAATATAAACAAACCTTTACAACCCCGTTAACATAATTTGGAGCAACGGTGCATGGTAACCAATCGACTTCTATCTTTAGCTTGTTCATTTAGCCCCCCTTTACATTAGTTGCGATTTAACAGGTCAAATCACATGTCAAATCGGAGCCTATTGCCTGCAATCAGTATAACGCCAACTTTGCAGCGCCGCACTGATTTCAAAAAGTAGTTCCTGCACTACTTTTGGCAACTTCGGGGGCGATTTCAATAGACATCTGTGCATGAACCCCTGTCCTCTGCTGCCGACGGCGCTGGACTCCAGAACAGGTAAGTGTGCCGATATTAAAAGTCAGCAGCTGCAGTATTTGTAGCTGCTGGCTTTTAATATTTTATTTTTTTAGGGGACATCCGCTTTAATTGCAAATGGTTGACAGGAGGAAGACAGAAGGCAGCCATCAAACAGAGTAAGAGGAGACATGTATTGCTGTATGTATTTTTGGAGGGTTTATTATCACTTTTGCCATATTCAAAGTTTGCATGTAAAATTAGCCTAAAGGTTCAGTGAAAGTGGCAGCTATTATTTTTTTTTTCCTTTTTTGCTTATCTGGTAAATAACTTAGAACCTAGAATGCTACTTGTTCATATATAGACCTACAGTAAATTAAGTTAACTAATCGTCACCCTTAAAGGGCTTGTAAAGGTAAAACATTTTTCCCTAAATAGCTTCCTTTACCTTAGTGCAGTCCTCCTTCACTTACCTCATTCTTCGATTTTGTTTTTAAATGTCCTTATTTCTTCTGAGAAATCCTCACTTCCTGTTCTTCTGTCTGTAACTCAACACCGTAATGCGAGGCTTTCTCCCTGGTGTGGAGAGTCAGGATGCTCTCTCCGTTGCAGATAGAGAAGGGAGCTGTGTGTTAGTGGGCGTCCTGACTCTCCTGTAGTCCAAGGGAGGGGGTGCGCACGACACTCCACACCAGCGAGAAAGCCTCGCATTACTGTGTGGAGTTTCAGACAGACGAACAGGAAGTGAGGATTTCTCAGAAGAAATAAGGACATTTAAAAGGCCTTTAAAGTGGTTGTAAACCCCACTTTTTGACTTTTACCTACAGGTAAGTCTATAATAAGGCTTACCTGTATGTATAAAGAATATCTCCTAAACCTGTACGGTTTAGGAGATATTCCCCTCGCAATGCGCCGCTAATTGCAGCGGCGCATGCGCAGGGGGATCCTCGGCTGAAGGGCCGGCCACCGCCGACCTTTGCCGGAATGAAATCTCCTGCGCACATGCGGGAGTGACGTCATCACCGCTCCAGCCAATCACAGCGCTGGAGCGGCAATACCCGGAAGACACGCCGGCGTGGACCAGGTAAGTCACTTCTCCTAGTTCCGAGGTAAGTATTTCATAATGAGCTAATATGCGGTGCAAATTAGCTCATTATGGCTTTTGCCTTGCAAGTGTAAAAAAAAAAATGTATATGCGGGTTTACAACCGCTTTAAGCCAAAATGAAAGCAAAGTAGTGTATCAGTTCTCTTATTCTGATATCACATTTCACCGGCAGGTGGGGCAGCAGTGATGCTTATATTACAGTACAATCAACTGTGTGCATAAAATTAAAGCTGTTTGTTCATTTTTTTCGGGGCGGTGTATCACATGTTCTGCAGGATGCAGATTCATGTAAAAATAAACAGTTATTTACCCTTTTTCGAAAGGCAATACATGTTTTATGGAATGGCACCTTTTCCCCAGTGGTTGAATGTCGGGCCCGTAGCATTGTAGGTGCCATCATTTTTTCTTCCATTTAGTGATCAGACAAACTGCCTCATCTAAGGTTCAATAGCTGGTTCAACATTAGCGATAGCTGAAGATTTGTATGTTTTTGATTATTACATCCTTCTCGTGTCGCCTTCTCATGGATCCAGTTCGGCTCCAGAGTAATTTATTTAAATTTTTTGCATACATGTACAAATCTTAATTTAACTCCCAGAACATTAGAAAAAAAAAAAAAGAAAAAAAGGATCACATGATACTTGCACAATTTTCAGGAAAAAATTAAATACAATGATTTGTATTGCAAAAGCAGAACATATAATACCATTTTAGGTTAAAATATAAAAAAAGAGGTTGCATCAAGTAAATAGATACCAAACATTCCATGTCTTAAAATTGCATGTGCCCGGAATATCGCCAAAAACATTGGTGCCCAAAAATTGCCATAGGTGACGCTTTAAAAGCCTTTGCAGCTCATCAGTTTAGAGTTAGCTATTTGTTTTGTTATTTTTCTCACTCCGATGTTCATGGCATAATGTCACATGTGTGATGCGACGGTGGTTTACATGCTCGTGCACACCCTGGGCTCATGTTTGCGATTTACACAGGTGTGCAGGGCTCCGAGAGATTTGGGGAATTTGTTTTTACATTTTTATATTTTTAATAATTATTTTTTTTCTTTTATTTTTATTACTGCCCTCTAGGACTGGGGTTGTCCTCAAACCACTAGAAAAATAAGAGGAAGAGGACGCACTGACTTAGTGCATTATCCCACAATTAAAGATGCAATAAAAATTACTACTCACAAGCTTAGGTAATAACAGCGTTCATCAGGCCACTCTCCATGGCTATACACTTCCAGACTGGCCGATGGCCGATGACACAAGCATAGGGGGAACCTTAGTCCCTGCAGGCCGACACATTTTTAGAAGGAATGCTGAAAAAGGACATTCCTTTGAAACACGCCAGCCTGCAGGAACCCCCGGTGAGGTCCCCCCTATGCTTGTGTCATCGGCCGATCTGGAAGTGTATAGCCATGGAGAGTGGCCCGATGAGCACTGTTATTACCTATGCTTGTGAGTAGTAATTTTTATTGCATCTTTGTGTAGCGGGGTCATACTATCGTGGACTATTGATAGTGATGTAGACCTGAATCCCCACCGGAGTTCCAGTTACATTGTACATATGTGTTTATTTTTCCTTAAAGAAAAGCAATGCATTGTGGGACTAGAGGTACCAGGAGAAACGGACTCCATTGACAATTAGTAGGAATAGACTACACTTCCCACAATGCCTTTTCCTCCTGGAGCACATGACACTTCCGCACAGCCTTATGGGGGAGGTTATTTAAAGGCGGGAGGAGCTGAATTTGCTCTCTTGGGATCTGCGCTCTTCCATCTGCGGAACAGGGGAGAGCACTCCAGCTAAGCAGCTAGGCCCACAGCCTAAGAGGAGATCCATCTGGAGACCAGCCATCTGGAGAGAGACAAGACCAAGTGCCTCCAGCTCGTGTTACCGAGAGACAGGAGAGAACTCACCAGCTGACGATCGTTGCAGTGGAGAGTCGAATACCGGAGACCGTGTGTTGCGGAGCGGTGGCTGATTAGCGCGTGTTCGTGAAGGACTCAGGCGGACTAGGCCTGCTCGGGTGAGAGGGCACCTGCCCAAGCTCCAATATTACCCCAGCTTATAAATTAATAGCACTCTATAAGCCGGAGCCACGTATTGTTCACTGATTTAGCTGAGAGGCCCAACATCTGAAAGTTACGCTAGCTAGAGTTGACTGACGCTGACTGGATGATTGGCCCAAAAGCATTTGTGTTCATCATACCCCTTTGACTGAGTTGAACTTCTTCTTTTGGATTATAATTAAATTAAGTGCACCAACGCTTTCAACATAGACTTCATCCTTGAGGAACATTCTGAAGCTATCAGAGGTCAGGTTCTGCACTTGTGTTTTATGGAACTGCCCACAAGGGGGAGCTTGTGAGCATAGATTACTTACAGTTACTTATAGACTCATTTGTGTTAACCTTTTAGGTTTGTTTTGCTGACTACTGCAGGGACGCTTGCAGAGTTATTCTCATACAAATGTTTATGTGTGTTTAACTTGTTGTTCAACCCCTTTTACTATAAGGCAAGTAAAGTTACCCTTTTGATTTTACTATATTGACTGTGTGAGGTGTGTTTACTCTTGGGAGCCGCAAGCTGAAGAAGGTAACAACAGTATTATATTGCCATTGCATATTTCATATGTGTTATTGTGGCCCCAACCAAGTAGGGGACAAAATATTATTGCATTTGTTTGGTGTGCCAAGGGAGGGTTAGAGCCACTTAAAGGGGGTGAATAAATAAGTGAGAGTAGATCCCAAATCTATCCAGCGGCTCCATTTGATTTTAAAAAAATTGTGGGATAATGCACTAAGTCAGTGCGTCCTCTTCCTTTTATTTTTCTAGTGGCTTGAGGCCTGATGAGCACTGTTATTACCTATGCTTGTGAGTAGTACTTTTTATCACATCTTTAATAAAAAAATGTTGTGGGATAATGCACTAGAGGCCAATGCTCCCTATTTCTCTTATTTTTCTTTTAGTAAATCATCTGAGTGTGCTAATTATACGTTTTGATTTCAGACCTTGGAACAATAAGGCCACTTTCACACTGAGGTGCTTTACAGGTGCTGTAGCGCTAAAAATAGTGCATGTAAAGCCCAAGGGCTTTCACCCTGAAGCAGTGTGCTTGCGGGGCATTGAAAAAAGTTCTGCAAGCAGCATTCTTACAGCGCTTTAGGTGTGGTATATGCAGCCAGGGCTTTTTCTCAGGGGGAACTTGGTGGAACTCAGTTCCACCACCTCTGGCTCAGACCCTTTGGTGCCTGCTCACCACAATCACTTGTAAACACAGAAGTCTGGTGTCTGTGTTTACAAGTGACAGCTCTGCACTCCATATGTAATGCAATCCTGGTATTTACCCTCCCGCCAAGCTCTGTTCCCTGCGACGTTCCGACGCACAGGGGCGGAGATCGGCACCAAATAAAAATAAAATAAAACACAATACACATACAGTATACTGTAATCTTACAGTTACAGTACTGTATAAAATAAATACACACCCCCTTTGTCCCTAGTGGTCTGTCCAGTGTCCTGCATGCACTTTTATATTATAAATACCATGCTTTTTGCCTGGAAACTGTAGATTGTTCATAGTACCCAAAAAGTGCCCCTTTATGTCAAAAGTGGTTATAGACCAGGTACAAAACAGCGATAATAAATTAGAATCACTTGCAGAATTAAGCGATAGCAATTTGTGGTGAAATTCGTCATCAAGCTAAAAGTAATGACAGCGACAATTCTGCAACTGAGCAAATTTCAGTGTTTTTGATTTGATTACATTATTGAATAATTTTTATTATTATTATTATATTATTATTTGTTATAATTATTTATAGTTATTTATTATAGTATAATTTATGATTTTGTGTTTCAAACTTTATCATTCCCGGGATGTCTACTGTTTGGACAGCTTTAAGTGAGCTATTCCTAAGCATTACAGGCCTACAATATAAAATGCCAAATTTCCATGCAAAACATTTGTACCGCTTTCAGCATCAAAAACCTGACATAATCATACCACCAGGGAGGTTAATGCCCCTTTAAGACCCTCCTAATGTTCGTGAAATTTGACTGACCACACTCACTATTTGATGTGATTTGGAGGGTGTGTGTAGGGGAGGGGTATTGTGGGGTCGTGGTTAAGTTCCAGCACATCATGTTTTAGGGGAAAAAACCCTGTATACACTACTCCTAAAGCTCCTCTGCCCATTGAAATTAATGGGCAGAAAAGTTGATGTGCCTGCAAAGTGCAGTGACAGCGGCGCCTTGTGGGTGCTTTGACCCTTTTTCGACCACTAGCGGGGTTTAAAAGCGCCAAGCAAGTACTTGGTTATTACATATACAGTATAGGATTGATTTACTACAACTGGAGAGTGCAAAATCCAGTGCAGTTGTGCATGGTAGCCAACTTAGAACTTCAGCTTGTTCAATTAAACTTTGACCATAAGGCTGGGTTTACACTGGTGCGACAAACACTCTGACATTGAGAGCTCATGTCGCTTGACGTGTGAAAATCAATGTTTCCCCATTGGAGTTGTTTTAACTGGTCTGACACATGTCGGTCCGACTTTGAAAATGCTCCCTGCACTACTTTGGTTTGACTTAGATCCTACTTCAGCCCATTGAATATCATTGAAGTCGGATCAAAGTCGGAATGCCATCTTCCATGATCCGACTTTGGCATGCGACTTGTGCTCTGCTGATCTTGAGGGGGAACTCCACGCCAAATTTTAAATAAAAAACTGGCATGGTTTCCCCCTCCAAGAGCATACCATGCCCTTGGGTCTGGTATGCATTTTAAGGGGAACCCCTATGCCAAAAAAATGGTGTGGGGGTCTTTCCAAAATCCATACAGGCCCTTATCTGAGCATGCAGCCCGGCTGGTCAGGAAAGGAGGTGGGGACAAGTGAGTGCCCTCCCTCCAGAACTGTAACAGGCCACATGTCCTTAACATGGGGGGTGGGTGCTTTGGGGTGGAGGGGTGCCCTGCACCCCCCTACCCCAAAGCACCTTGTCCCCATGTTGATGAGGACAAGGTCCTTTTACCGACAACCCTGGCCATTGTCGGGGTCTGCGGGCAGGGGGCTTATCGCAATCCGAGAGCCCCTTTAATAAGGGGCCCCCCAGATCCCAGCCCCCCACCCTATGTGAACGAGTATGGGGTACAAAACACATTTAGACAGGTTTTTAAAGTCATTTATTAGGCAGCTCCGGGGGTCTTCTTCTGAATTCGCTGGTCTTCTTCCGAATTCGGGGTCTTCTTCCGAATTCGGGGTCTTCTTCCGACTTCGGGCATCTCTGGCCTCTTCTCCCGCTCTCTGGTTCTTCTGCCGGGCTCCTCCGCTATTTTCTGCTAGCTCTTTTACTAGCAGTGGCACAGTCTTCTCCGTTGTCCTCTTCCCTCTTCTCTTCTTCCGATGTTGACACAATGGTCTCTCCTGCTGTAATGCCATGTGCATGGTGCGCAACAACTTATATAGGCATGGGGCGGGGTCACCGGGGTCAGAAGAAGACCCCCGGAGCTGCCTAATAAATTACTTTAAAAACCTGTCTAGTGTGTTTTTTTTCTTGACATTTTTCCCCCCCAGGTGAATGGGTAGGGGTATGATTATCAAAAGGGGCTCCCATATTCCGATAAGCACCCTGATCGCAGACTCCGACAACCAGCGGCCAGGGTTTATCGGGAAGAGGCCCTTGTCCTCATCAACCTGGGAACAGGGTGCTTTGGGGTGGGGGGGCCGCAGGGCTCCCCCATGCCCCAAAGCACCCACCCCCCCCATGTTGAGGGCATGTGGCCTGGTACGGTTCAGGAGGGGGGTGCTTGCTCGTCCCCACCCCCTTTCCTGACCGGCCGGGCTGCATGCTCGGATAAAGATCTGGTATGGTTTTTTCAGCATAGGTGTTCCCCTTAAAATCCATACCAGACCCAAGGGCCTGGTATGCCATTTGGGAGGAACCCATGCCAGTTTTTTATTTAAAATTTGGCATGGAGTTCCTCCTCCAGATTCATACCAAACACAGTGCCCGGTATTGGCGGGGATCGAAGTCGGATCCCCGTTCATTGAAAGTCGCAGGGCAAAGTCGGATCCAAATTGGGGCAGCTGTCATGTCGTACCAGTGTGAACCCAGACTTAAAGCGGGAAGCTGATTGGTTTATATTGACAACTGCACCAGATTTTGCACTCTCCAGTTGTAGTAAATCAACTCCTATGTGTTAGCAAATACCATTGTTGCGTTTTTCAGTTGTTACTTTGTGTAGTGTGATCTATGTGCTCTGTTATTTTATAATAATGTTGTTACTTCTACCTATAATAAGATTAGTTGTTTAAAGAGCAATTACAGAAAACCACAAAAGCAAACAGTAAACTGGTAATGCTATCTAAAAAAACATTGCAGAATGTCAGATAGACCATTGAACACACCTTATAACATTATTCACATTCCATTTGGGTGACAGTAGCCCTGCAAAGGGCCAAAGCTTCAATGCAGCTTGTTTTTTGAAATTTGAAAAATGTTACTGAATTCAAACTCTGGAAATCCCAAATTTAAAGCTCATCACTCCTGTCTGGAGATCCATTTACACCTGACAAATGATAAGAATCTGGAACATAGAGGATTCTGTTTTTAAAGGAAATCTATGGTCACAGCATACAGTACACTTTGATTTTAAAACAGCAGCATTGTAATAATAATTCTTATTTCAGACAATCCAATATAAGTTTACTAAAAAAATCTCCTTTCATGTTGCAAGTTCTGCTTGTCTGCTGGCCATCTCTTTCCACAACTTCCTAGACTCCCTACATGCTTGGCAGTGTCTCCTCTGCTGTTTACTTTCACTTTCTAAGGACTATGTATCCCATGGTACCTTGATGCCTGCAAGCAGTGATTCCTGTACTGACTCCGCCTTCTGAAATTCCACCTCTCAGCACCTCTGTATTTCAGAAGGCAGTCTCTGTGAAATGTGTAACACAGCAGTGCCTTTCTAACAGGCAATAATGAATACGTGTCACAGAATTCAAGGGAGTAGATGTGTGGATAATCTTCACAAAGAAAGTTTACAATCTTCAAGATCATTTAGATTAATAAGAGTAGGCTGGAAATAATTGAACTACAATGTGGATATACCAATATAATTTTACAATTTGACCATAGATACGTTTTAAGCTGAGCATGTGTGTTCCTGCTGTTTTTCTTTTGCTGATCGTGGTATTTACTGGTAAATCTCATTTGTACAATTGGGTGCATTCTACATAAATACAGTGTTATAGTATTTGTTTTAGTATTTGTTGAATGTAGACAACTCAAAATGCAAACAGAAGAAGCTCATTGAACAAAGCACCTGTTGGATTGTTATACTTGAATCCATGGGTTATATGGGTTGTATACTACGAGGACAGGGAGCTCTGACAGTTGTCCATTGAGAAGAAAATTGTGCCATCTCTCCATTTTATTTTGTTTGCTAGAAACAGATATCCTATCTGCCCTTACATTTCACTGATAATTATATTGCTCTTATGATTAGACTTTGATTTTATCTTATCTTGATGCCTGATCCTCCATTAAATAAGGACTATATAAGACTGGTGTGGCGAGATAAAAAGTTAATTCTGGCTGAAACACCTGCTAACGAAATATACACATAGACCCCATTTACACTTAACCACTTCCCTACCGCACATAGTCATATGACGGCAGCAGGGACCCTCTGTCCCTCCGGGCCGCCGTCAAATGAAGTCTTTTAATTCCCAAGCCTCTAGGGGGCACCCGATGCGCGTGCCCGACGGCCATGATGTCCGACCGGCACCCGTGATTGGCCGTGAACACAGCAGGACCGTGGATCTGTGTGTGTAAACACACAGATCCACATCCTGTCAAAGGAGAGGAGACCGATGGTGTGTTCCCAGTACAGAGGAACACCGATCGGTCTCCTCCCCTTGTGAGTCCCCTCACCCTACAGTTACAATCACTCCCTAGGATACACATTTAACCCCTTCCTTGCCAGTCACATTTACACAGAAACAGTGCAATTTTATAGCTCTAATCGCTGTATAAATGTGAATGGTCCCAAAATACTGTCAAGTGTGTCCATAAATGTATTCCCTATTTTTTAGACGCTTTAACTTTTGCGCAAACCAATCAATATACGCTTGAATGAATGAATGAATGAAGAACTTGTATAGCGCAGCACATGCGAAATAAATCGCCTCTGGGCGCTTGTTGTTCCTTTCTCCTTTGAGATCAAAAGAGATGAGTCTTGATCTTTCTCCTGAAGACCAAGTAGTTCTCCTCCAGTCGAATGCTGGCTGGTAAGGCGTTCCATAGTCTGGGACCTTGGACAGCGAATCTCCTGTCTCCTTTGGACTTGTATCTGGCTTTCGGTATCTGAAGCCGATTTTGGTTATTGGATCGTAGAATACGATTGGGATTGTAAATTTTTAATTTTTCGCATAGATAATGGGGAGCATTCCCATGGATACATCTATGCGTTAGACAGAGTGCTTTAAAGGTGATTCTGTCTTTGACTGGTAGCCAGTGAAGGGATCTCAACGAGGGTGAGATTGATTCCCAGGGTTTTTTCCCAGTCACAAGTCTGGCGGCCGTATTTTGTACGACTTGAAGACGAGCGATTTGGTACTTGGGAAGTCCGAGGTAAAGGGCATTTGCATAGTCCAATCTGGAGTTTACAATCGCTCCCACCACGACCGCTATGTCTTTCTTGGGAATAAAAGGCGTGAGTCTGCGTAGTAGGCGCAGCAGATAGTGAGATCCGCTGACTACTGCCCCTATTTGTGCGTTCATTGTCATGTCGGAGTCAAAGATGACCCCCAGACTTTTGACTTTGGCGCTAGGGGTGATGACTTTGCCCAGAATGGGCGGGGGGATCCAGGTTGTTATCGATTGATTGCTACGCTTGGCGTGAAACAGAAGAAGTTCTGTTTTCGCTCCGTTGAGTTTGAGATAACTCTTTGTCATCCAATCCTCTATCAAAGAGAGGCATGTCTCTAGATTGAGGTGGTGATCCTTTTTATTGCAAATGCGGAAGTACAGTTGCGTGTCGTCTGCATATGAGTGATATAGCAGTTTTTGGCTGCTGATGATTTCAAAAAGAGGACGCACATAGATGTTGAATAACATCGGCGACAGGGGAGATCCTTGAGGGACCCCGCACGATAATGTGCGTTGTTTAGAAGTGAAGGGTCCTAGCTTCACTATTTGCGATCGGTTTTCCACAAAAGAGGAGAACCAGGATAGATCGCTTTCTGCGACTTTGGCTATTTTAGCCAGCCGAGTCAATAACAGCTTGTGATCAACTGTATCAAAGGCTGCGCTTAGGTCCAGCAGAACCAGCAGAGAAGATTCTCCTTCGTCTGCGGCCTCAAGAACGTCGTCCCATATCTTAAGCAATGTTGTTTCCGTCCCGTGTCCGGGACGGAATCCCGATTGCAATGGGTCGAGTAAGTTGTGGGTATCTAGATGCTGTTGCAGCTGCAGTACCACTGCCTTCTCCATTACCTTGGAGAGAACATTTAGGCCTGTTATGGGGCGCCAGTTAAGTGGATCCTTAGGATCCAGGGTGGCTTTCTTCAAGATGGGTTGAATGAAGCCCTCCTTCAGCTGGGAGGGCATTTTGCCCTCCCTGAAGGATTGGTTAATAAGCTGCGTGACAGGAGGTGCCAGGATGTCGGCGCATTCCTTCAGCAGTTTGGTGGGGATAATATCATTTGGCGCAGTGCTGTTGCGCAGAGTGCCGATGATATTTTTAGTGGTCTGAATGGAGATGGGTTCCAGCGTGAACTCACCAAACTGTGGTGGATTGCTGCCGGTGCTGTGTAAATGACTACGGGGGGGGCTGGGAGAGCAATTGTTCTGCTGAATGCTTTGCCGGATTGCCTCAATTTTGTTAATGAAGCAATCCGACAACTCATCGCAAAATTCTTGTGTATCCAAGTTGGGGGCTTCAAGACATTCTGGATTCATGGTCTGAGTGACCAACTTGAAGAGTTCGCGGGGGCGATTTAGGGCACCGTTGATAGCCTCAGAAAAATAGTTTTTCTTGGCTTCGAAGATTTGCTTGTAGTATTTTCTGGTGATTGCCTTGTAAATCGCGAGGTTCTCATCTGAAGGGTTTCTTTTCCAAGCTGCTTCTGCCCTTCTACGCTCTTGCTTCAGTAACGCCAGCTGGTTGTTGAACCAGCCGGCGTTGTTTTTCCTGATCTGGGTCTTTCGTTTCGGCGCTATCAAGTCAGCTGACTGCTTATTGCGTTGGTTTTTTTTTACCAAAAATATGTACAAGAATACATATCGGCCTAATCTGATCAAATACCACCAAAAGAAAGCTCTATTTGTGGGGGAAAAAAAATCAAAATTTCATTTGGGTACAGTGTTGCATGACTGTGCAATTGTCATAAAAAAAGCTGAAAATTGGTCTGGGCAGGAAGGGGTGACAATGCCCTGTATTGAAGTGGTAAAGTTGATGTAACCCCTTGCATATACCCAGTGAATTGAACAGCCTCTGATGATTCACAGGGATGAAACAATTCTACCTATATAAGTTTTTACATGTATATCTGCTGTCTTCAGCTTTATCTATTCTTTAGAATAGGAGATTTTGTCTTCCTGGTTAGCACTGCAGTGAAGCCTGGGCATACAGCCAAGACAGATGATTGGAGGATGGCAGAGACTTTTAGCACTGCTTGTTGAATGGTTCAGCACTTTGCTAAACTATTTATAGCATCCTCCCCAATGCAAAACTCAGGCTTCTTTTATCTCCTGTGTTGGAGAACTTGCCATAAGTTATCAGGCTGATAACAGGAGAACGGAGCAGGAGACAGCTACAGGACATAGGGCTATGGAGATCGATAAGAAAACACTGCAGATATATGTGCCCAGCTCAAATTTCATGAATCGGGTTTACATCCACTATAAACATCTTTCCACATGTCTGACTATGTTCAACGGTGGCTGAATGGCTGCTGGAAGTTTCCAAAATCTGCTTGATGGAGGAAATTAGGACTGTAAAGCAACTCAGTTTTCACATTCACATCTGGGCATGGGCCTGACACAAATTCCATGTGAGAGTGGGGGGTTCCTGATGATTAGTTGTGGGTGGCAGCCCCATTGAAAGCTATGGGAGGATGCCAACTTCAGCAGCTAATTGTGGCCCCTTGCATGTCATTGCATGATTTTACATATTTGATATTTCCGAGTATTCAAGGACGTTTTTGGGTGCAGCAGTTTTAATTTCTTTTTTCAATATATATGTAGCCAAGCACAAACTTTTAGAACCCTTACCAGCTGTCTGTGATAGATGAGACCCAGTGCTAAGTCCAGGATCTGAAACGATCAGCTCTTGGGCAGAACTCTATTAGCACAATGCTTCTGCATCGTTTTTACATTCAAAGGGATGTGATGTCTTGTGTGACATCACATTACTTCCTCTTCGTAGGGAGGAGGGGACAAAGCTATTTAAACTCTATCCCCCTGCAGCAATATATTATTGTTATAACATACCTCCCAACCATCCAAGATTCGGGGCCGTCCTAAGATTTCAAGTGAGTCCCGGGGTCCGCGGATATAGGCTAGAGTCCTGGATCCCAGTACCAGAACATGTTCCATCACTGGGCACCACTCAGTGAGAGTATCATCAGTAAGTTCAATGTGTGCTCTCACATACTGCACCCAGTGAGGACTCTAGTCAGCAGGGCATTCCTGCACACTGTTCTTCTGCTCCTCCCTCAATCTTCTTTGCAATCATTGGTTGCTGGGACCGCCGGCGTCCTAGCAGCTGATGACACGCTATGCAGGTGCACACAGCAGGAGGAAAGTCCTCTAAGCTCCTCCTCCTGACTCTGACTACCACTTCCTGCCTCCAACAAGGACTCTTGATTGTCAGGAATAGTCTGAAACTGACAGTGCCAATGTCAGGAGGAAAGACACAGTCTCCCATAGGGGTGCAACGGATCAAAAAACTCACGGATCGGATCGATCCTCGGATCAGGAGTCACGGATCGGATCATTTTCGGATCAGCAAAAAAAAAAAAAAAGACAAATCTTGTTACACCCACCAGAGTTTTAGATTTCACAGTTATTCTCAACACAAAACTGAGCTTATGTGCTTAAATACAGTGTTTGGAAATCCGACGGACTGTTTATTGCTAATGTGACAGAACACCTCCGATTTTCACATTAAAGGGGTTGTAAAGGTAAATGTTTTTTCACCTTAATGCATCCTAAGCATTAAGGTGAAAAAACATCCGCTGGTACGGCCCCCCCCCCCCGTTTTACTTACCTGACCGTTCGAAATTCCCGGGCGCGTCCAAGTCATCCTCTTTGGTTCCCAGCCTGGCCGTTGATTGGCTAGGCTGGGCGGATTGATAGCAGTCATTGGCTGGCACTGCTGTCAATCACAGCAGATGACGTGGCGCGAAGGGGGGCGGGGCCATAGCCGCCGCTGTATCACGGGAGCGCGCTTGCAAAAGCTTTCCACCGTGCGAGCTCGCATTAAGGTGAAATGCTTTTGCGAGCAGGACCTGAGACAGCCGCCAAGGGACCCCAGAAGACAGGGTTAGAGGACACTCTGTGCAAAACGAGCTGCACAGTGGAGGTAAGTATAACATGTTTGTTATTTTAAAAAAATAAAAAATTTGACTTTAGTGTTCCTTTAAATTTAACATTTAAACAGTCCGTCGGATTTACAAATACTGTATTTAAGCGTAATAGCTCCATTTTGTGATGAAAATAACTGAATCTAAAACTCTGTAATAAAAGATGTCCACTTGCCCCCTAATCACTATCATTACTCCGGTGTCACCCCCTCCTCTGGTGTACAGACAGCCATGCTCCCGGGTGATGGTGTCTCCTACCTGCAGGTGCAGAGCTCACAGATGCTGTCTCCACTCTCCACTTATAGCTACAAGGAAGCCCAGGTTTTGCTTAACTGTGCCTCTTTAGCCCCTTCCACTGTTACAAGTTTGGTCCGTCACTGTCTTCCTAAAGTGTGCCTCATTCTCAAGTTATAAAGTTGGGAGGTATAATATAATGATCTATTAGTCTATGATTGCAGCGGGTGCCCGGCGTACATCGCGGCCGTCGGGCACGTGCATCGGGTGCCCCCTAGAGGCTCAGGAATTAAAAGACTTCATATGACGGCGGCCCGGAGGGACAGAGGGTCCCTGCTGCCGTCATATGACTATGTGCGGTAGGGAAGTACTATTAGAAGTGATCTGCTGCTGCACAGATTCATAAGGGGTCTTGATCTGGCCTTCATTGGCCAGATTCAGACCCTTCATAAAAAAAGGGTAAACAAAAATGTATTCTTCACTGTGGTCATATTTATCAATTCTGTTACAAAGCAAGGACATTCTAAACAGGAGCAGTGTGACAGAATTACTACCAGTTATAGCTTGATTGCCTGAAATACTCTACAGTAGTCCTGCCACAGTTCTGACATTGACCATTTCTTAGTTTCTATTATCACAGCTGAGCATTTAGTTACCTCTTGTGGTCATTTTCATTAACATAAATGTTATGTGTAAAGAGTTTCCCTAATTTAGGCTAAGAACGTTTTCAGCAAGTATAGCAGCTACACAGTGATCTTTCCAAAGATGCCATATTCATGCTACTTTCTGTGAACTCAAAAGACTGTATTTTGTAAAGTACAAGTCCCATCAATCTAACATGTAATGGAGATAAACAAAAGAAGACATGATTAAAGTTCAGCCACCAACAAAAATACTGCTGTGGATGGACTACCATGGACATCAGTGTTTCTCAACCTTTTTTTAAACGAAACACCCTTTAAAATTATGGATAGTCTTGAGACACCCCATTCTAAAATGTAAACATTATTCTAATAGCTTTACATAATGCAGCAACATCCACACATGTACGACACCCAGTGTTGGAGGCGATTTATTCTTCCAAAGTTAATACAATTTTCACACTGGTACTGACTTGTATTCCAATGTTTCTCTTCACCCTCAATTTCTCTCCATCAGTCAGCTAATGTCACCCCAGTGCTGAGAGAGAGGGGCACAGCAGGGTCAAACAAGGATGTTGTGGAGGCAACAGACATCCTCCTTATTAACTGATGAATCATTGGTTGTTAGAATGCCAGTGTCTAGAAAGTCGTATGGTGCATAATGAAAACCCGTGGCTTTGAGTAACTAAAAGGCAGGCTCGATTCACCTGCTGGCTTATATACAATTTTTTATACTTTTTAGGAATTTTGCAAAGGCACCCCTGAAGAAACCCCAAGGCACCCTTGTTTATGTAAAATAAAAAAGCACATGTTATATGTACTTTACAGAACAGAGAGCACTCCATGCTGAAGAGGAGAGATTTCTCAGAGGTGTGAGAGAACCTGGGATGTCAGAAGATCCCTTATTAAGTCCAAGGAGTGGGCCTGTGCACTAGGGTGCTGCAATTGAAAAGGCCGAGAGAGCCAGGAGAACTTGGGGAGCCAAGAGTGCCAGGAGAGCTGGAAAATCTTAATGAATACAGTGGTGTAAGATAGTCTGAGGAACTGACTAGAAGCCAAAGGCCAGGTTTGGGACCTAAGCAGTGGCATTGAGAGAGCCAGGCAGCTCCATAGGAGGCTAGCATTAGCTAGTTTTCACCAGAGCTCCTGATGGTGGGGATGGGTTTTGTGGTCCTCAGGTTCACCCCACCAGGCAGTGAGCAAGCTGGGGTCCAGTAGCAGATGTAGCCAGTAGGGCTCAAGTGGAAGCGTAGTCAGTAAACATGCCAAAAGGTCAGTAATAACATTGAGGTGTATGTACAGGGAGTGAACATAGTAGTCCCAAATGATGATCTACAATTCATAATTGATTGTTCTGCAACTTGCAATTGATGATCTACAATTCACAATTGTATTGATCACGGAAATATACTTTGCAGTAAGTTTACATACAGTCATTTTGAAGAATTCACATTTCTGTTCTGTGTCCATTGATGCCAATATTCCCTCCCAGTCTATGTCCTGGAGACCTCCCTCATCCTTGGAAAATGTGCTCTCTTAAAGTTACGCTAAGTGTTTTTATCTTACCTGTATGTGTTTGTTGCTTACAACTAACATTAAATGAAATCATGTTATGGTCACTGCTACCCAGATGTTCTTTTATATGAATATTGGTAATAAGCCCTGCAGGGTTTGACATTACCAGGTCCAGCAGAGAGTCATTCCTAGTCAGGGCTTTAATAAACTGGACCATAAAATTGTCTTGTAATAGGTTTATACATTCTTGCCCTTTAACTGTCCGAGCAGTGGCATTACTTCAGTCAATTTCCGGGTAGTTAAAATACCCCATTATTATCACTGTCCCAGCCCTTGCAGCCTTTTCCATCTGTGCAAGGAGCTGTGTCTCCACCTCCTCACTAACACTGGGAGGTCCATAACAAACTCCAATGACAACCTTTGTGTGTACGTACACCCATGTACAGTTCCACCCATAATGCTTTAGACTCATCACACTCTCCATCAACTAGGTCCTCTTTCACACTCACTTTGAGATCACTTCTCACATAGAGACAGACACCACCATCCCTCCATTTTACCCTGACTTTCCGAAATAGAGCATAGCCAGGAATAATAATAGCCCAGTCATGAGAAGACTGAAGCCAAGATTCAGCAATACCAATTAGGTCATAGTTTCCAATTTGCTTGGCAGACTTCTGGCATTGGTGAACAAACACTTTAATTCATTGTCACATTTTGAAAACGTATGTTGCATATTTTATATTTTAGTACAAATGGTACCTTTTCCAATGGTTGAATTTGTAACATAGGAACCTTCAGATCACCTGCCAAAGCCCCCCCCATCCTTCCCCATTCCACCCACCAATAGGGGTTGACCCCTGTCTGACCCATTATAATCTAATTTACCCTCCCCACAATCCTAGTTTAAATACTCCTTCAGCCTTCCCATAAACCTCTCCCCTAGCACAGTAGACTCCCTTCCATTTAGGTGCAAACCATCTTTAGCATATAGGTTGCACCCCAATGAAAAGTCAGCCCAGTGCTCTAAAAACCCAAATCCTCCTCCTTACAGCAGGTCTTTAGCCATGCATTCAGTACTCTAATCACCCCTGCCTTTCCTGTGATGCGCATGGCACAGGCAATATGTCAGAGAGTATCAACTTGGAGGTCCTTCACTTCAACTTGCAGCCTAGTTTTTTAAATTTGTTCTTAAAGGGGTGTTCCACCCAAATGTAATGTTTATTAAAAGTCAGCAGCTACAAAAAGTGTAGCTGCTGGCTTTTAATAAACAGACACTTACCTTCTCCACGTTCCAGCGACACGCCGACCGGGGGCTCCGCTCCTCTCCCCCCCTCCCCGGCCGGCATCCTCATTGCGACTGTGGGCACCCAGCTGTGACAGCCTTCGGCTTCACGGCCGGTCACCCACTGCGCATGCGCAAGCCGCACTGCCCGCCGCTGATTGGACAGCCTAATCGCCTTACCAGCCCCTCGGGGGAAGCAGGAAGTGGGACAGGAAGTCCCACTCCTACTGAAGCCCCCACTCCCCCCCAAAAAAAATTACATGCCAAATGTGGCATGTAAGGGGGAGGGGATTAAGCGGAAGTTAAATTTTTGGGTGGAACTCCACTTTAAGGAACCTCCACCTTTCATATATTCTGTCATTGGTTCCAACATGGACCAAGACAGCTCGGTCATGTCCAGCCCCTCCCAGTAATTTATCAACCCGGTCCATCACATGCCAAACCCTGGCACCAGGGAGACAGCAAGCCATTAGTTTGAGGCGATCCTGGTGACAAATTATCCCATCAGTCCTTCTGATTATAGAATCCCCTATTACCACCAACTGTTCAGGCCTACCTGTACTGTCCTCATCAGCCCTCCTGGATGGGCTGCTATTTCGGCTTTTAGGGGGAGAAGTGAAATCTAGGGCTGCTACTGCCACCTCTGAGCTTGATATCCCCACACCTTCACCCAACTTGGCAAATCTGTTAGGGTGTTCAAACCCAGGGCTGGCCTTCCTTTTCTGTGAGCCCCTACAATCCCTCTAACTCACAGGTGTCAAACACAAGGCCCGCAGGCCGAATCCAGCCCTCCAGGCTATTTCATGTGGCCCTCACACCTCTCCAGCCCTCCTCTGGTCCTCCTTCAGACCCTTACTTTCTGCTTTCAATGCATCCAGCTTCTTCCCAGCAGCATAAGGAAAGGGGGGTGCACTGTGATGTAAGGAAGAGTGGGGGACTCAACTGCTGATGGTGGGGTGGCTCTTGACAGCTAATATATGGGGAGGGGATGTGCTGGACATCTAATCTTACAGATACAACCGGCCCTTTTGAGGGCAATCATAATCCTGATGCGGCCCACGATGAAATTGAGTTTGACACCCCTGCTCTAACTGTATTAACCCATCTTCCTACCTCATAATCCTGACTTACCCCTCCACCTGCAAAGTGCAAAGGCATGGCTTATATAGGAGGTTCATGCGAGGAGCAAGAAATTCAAGGCTCACCAGAAACAAGACACATTGCCCAAAATATCAACAGGAAGCTGTCCAAAGGGTGACAGTAAAAAGACCTACTGCCTAATGCAACAGAGGGCCTTGGTTTAGATTTGGCCACAGACACTAGTAGTACTGCATAGTTACAAGAATTGATAAGTTATAAAATGCCAAACCATAAGAGCTTAATTACATAGTTTATTTTAATTTCATAGTAGTGAACAATTTAATCACTTGCTGGCTTTCATCTTGCAACATATTGCTTTCAATTGGTTGCAATTGAGTTGACTGGTAGCACCTAAGGACAGAAATGTAATATATTGAAGCTTATCAGTCCTTGTGGCTGGTGTGGTGGCTCCATTTATTACTTTGTTTCAGGCTTTTTCCTTTATTTTCACCTGATGATCCTGCCGGTAACATACGTCCTGTTCTAGAGAAACAGCACCCACTAACCATACTGTACATATGGAGGAGAAGCATTGTTGCCCTTGGAAAGGATGACAGTTAGAACTATAGAACAACCCCCTATCCTTGCTGCACATGGGGAGGTGTTTTGTAATTCTTATATTATTTCTGATCGTATTGATCGAGAAAACACTGTAGAGTGCACAGGACAGCAATGCAGACCTGGTAGACTCATCAGATATAGTTTCCACTTATTAAACAGGTATAATAAAATACTTCCTGTGGTATAGTTAACAGACCGAAAGAAAGTAAATAGGAAAACCTCATTGTTAATCTTGCGTATGCTTTAAATGGCTTAGTTGCATCGGATTAAAATAACTAGGGATGAGCAAATCTGCCTGGGTTTGGTTTACAAACAGTTTTGCAAATTTTGCAAAGTTTGAAAACTTTCCAGTGAACCCCTTTGAAGTCAAAAGGGAAGGGGGTTAGTGAGGGTGAAACTTGCTATTTAGTTTTAGCTATGGGAAGCTGGGCACAGCCATTGGCATCATATATATTTCACTCCCTCCCCTTTTTATAGAAAGAGGGCTGGGTTATCCATTCCTTCAAATTACTGGCTCTTGTGAGTCAGCTGACCACGGACAACAGCTATGCACTGCATTATAGGTTGCTCCTTACTGCTGGTGGTAAACCTTAAGGACTTTGTGAATCTTGAAGATTTGATGTAGACCATGGTGAACCTAAACCTCGTTCCAAAAAAAAACCTTGTAGTGGTCTTCGGTTACACAACTGAAATCCAGCCATTTCATCCTCAAGCAAAAACCTAAGTATGTGGCTAATACCAATCATTCAGTGTGGAAATTCAGAAAATCAGTGGGACTGTGTTGTGGTTTTGCAGTTGTTTTCCCAAAAAGCAATAAATAATAACATTATATATGCCCACCAATTGTGACTGTATAGAATCTACAACACTACTGATAGTATCAAAAGCCAAACAAATGTTCTCATTCATCAAGTTCAATATCCGTTTCTTCATAAACCAATGTACGGTTTACTGTTGACTGCTTCGAATGCTTCACATTTAGGAGATCACCCATCTTGTCAAGCTCCTCCAAGACCTGCAAGGCACACAAGAAAGTTATTTAAAGTGGTTGTAGACCTCTGTAATAATAAATGAACAAAGCCTATCTTTCTTTAGTAAGTACTAACCTCAATCAAAAGCACTGAATGGCATTTTTAGCTTTTATCTCCTCACTTTGCTATCTGCATGAGTCCCTTCTGATCATTTATCCCAACACCAACCAATCCCAGTAGGCAACAACCCCCTAGCACACAGTAAGTGAGACTTT
Organism: Rana kukunoris; assembly: GCA_029574335.1. Lineage (NCBI taxonomy): Eukaryota > Metazoa > Chordata > Amphibia > Anura > Ranidae > Rana > Rana kukunoris. The sequence continues at coordinate 491,157,379 of CM056052.1, forward strand.
GTGCATGTGCATCCTCTCTTTCCAACTTTCCTCTATGTACTGTGCAGTGTGTGACATCAGATCTTCTGCCTGCTGAAGCTCAGAAATGCTATGTAAACTGTGCACTTTGAAGGGGTGTAGGGGTAAAAAGGCTTCAGATAAACAGGTACAAGTTATGTGGGAGGATTTGTTCACCTCTGTGCATCAACTGAGGCTAGTCAATTCAGTTGGTATACAGGGTCGGTCCAGAAAAAGTTCACCCATTGGTAATAACAAGAATGCCTAGTACACACGTACCTGAAAAGTCTGCCGGTAGTCCTGAGGGAAAAACCGAGAACTTGCTCGATACGTTTTTTCCCCCCTACACACGAGAGGTTTTCCCGACAGGAAAACTGCAAAGGAGCTTTGGTCAGGAATCCCGGCCGTGTGTATGCTCTATCACAGTTTTTCAGATGATAGGAAAACTGCCTGGAAAAAGACAGCCGGGAATCCTGGCAGGAAAAAAAGAGCTGGTTCTTTTTTTTCCGGCAGTTTCCTTTTCTGGAAAACTGCAATGACGCATACACAAGGCCGGTTTTCCCAGCCGAAAGCTTTCATGGCAGTTTTGCGACGAGAAAACCGGTCATGTATTTGAGCAGTTTGCACAACATCAATGTATCTTGGCAGTCAAGGACAGTTGACTGGAATGCGCATGCGTGAACAATAACAACTTCACTGTACTAGCCAGTGGGGGTGCTAGACGCTCTTGAGGGAGCATGTGTACTGTGTGGTCATCTCATTCAAAATGACTGAGCAAGTAAAGCATTGCATCTGCATCAATTTTACATTAAAGCGGATCTCCACCCTAAAGTGAAGTTCCGCTGATCGGAACCCTCCCCCCTCCGGTGTCACATTTGACACCTTTCAGGGGGGAGGGGGTGCAGATACTTGTCTAAAGACAGGAATTTGCACCCACTTCTGGCCCGCAGTCTTGGGCAAAAGACGGGTTTTTCCCGTTGTGTGCTGGGAACTCTCAGCTCCCAGCACACAGCAGGAGCCAATCGGCGGGCGCAGCGCGACTCGCGCATGCGCCGTAGGGAACCAGGCAGTGAAGCCGGAGCGCTTCACTTCCTGGTTCCCTCACCGTGGATGGAGGGGGGAGCAGCAGAGAGACAAGCGAAGGCTCGTCCTCTGCTGCGGATGCCGCTGGACTCCAGGACAGGTAAGTGTCCAAATATTAAAAGTCAGCAGCTGCAGTATTTGTAGCTGCTGGCTTTTAATATATTTTTTTAATGGGCCATCCGCTTTAAGTTTTACATAAAATAATAATATGCGGCGCCCAACTACATAATAGTAGATTCAAGTCCATTCAAGATACTGAGAAGTGATTGAAAGGGATCCATGTTCTGGAAGGCCTGAGATTGTTTAACAAAAACAAAAAACAAAAGTTTTAGGTTTTAAGAGGACACATTTTTCTGAAATGGGGACATTTCTAAAAAATGAATTGAAAGTTTGGAGTAAGTAATCAGTGGGCACTATAAAAGTATACCACCCTGGAGGCAACTAGATTATATTTCAGGCAAGTTAGAATAAGCCCTTGTTCACACTGGGCTGCGGGAGTGAAATCGCGCAATTTCAGCTGAACTCGCGCGATTTCACTCCCTCTGGCCGTCCCGATTTCGATGCGATTTAGGAGACATCTGTGCAGGTTTCTGCACAGATGTCAATGTAAATCGCGTCCTGAAATCGCAAAAAGTAGTACAGGAACTACTTTTTGAAACCGGTGCAGCGCCGCAGATGCGGCGTCGCACCGATTAGGACGGTGTCATTGCCGGCAATTGCCGCCGATTTGAGATGCGATTTCACATGTGAAATCGCATCTCAAATCGAACTAAATCGTACCCAGTGTGAACCTGGGCTAAATGGGAGAAAAAAAAATATGGTTCACTAGTGCTGCTTTTACACTGGGGTGGCGGGTTTTTTCAATACGAAAACCAAAATCAAAAACCTGGGGACATGACCTCAAACTAACTGGAGGAAAGTTCAAAACAAATCTTTAGAAAGTAATTACATTTACTGAAAGGGTGATGCTTGGAATAAACTACTGGCAGAGGCAGTGAGACAGTTAACAGTAAATGACTTCAAACATGCTTGGGACAAACACAGTCAGACAATAAAGTTAATAGAAAAATAAAAACATAACATAAAATAAAAACAAAAACACAAAAAATGGGCAGACTCAATGGACTACTCAGTCTTTTTCTGCTGTCACTTTTCTTTGTTTGAATGTAACACATACGGGCTGCAATCAACAAAGATCGTGATTGTCCGTGCGAGATGGCGCTGATGGCGACTCCCACAAAGGATTTTACACAGTCTTTCAAACAGTGAAAGAGACACTGGGAGAACAGTGTGAGGTGCCAAGGTGCCTACTTTGAAGGGGACTGAGGTGTCATTGTCTGATGTACAATATTTCTTGTATCTTGTTTCTTCTTCAATAAATGTCTCAATATTTTACGTACTACATGGCTTGATACTTTACAGACAGACCTTGTATATAAGGGTTTGCAACCACTTAACAGGGTTCGTGTACTAGTTTTAATTTTCCAGCTGGTGCAAAAGAAAAAAGAAGTAACAGCTGTATCCTATTTATGTGGTTTAATTGAGGGCCAAACTGCTATACTCTGACCTTTTCCTACCACCACCATCAGGCTGCTGCAGTTGGAGGATATACAGATTATTTATTTGATCAATTTTTATTTCTTATTTATTTGATATATTCTTACGTATTTGATTCCTTATCACCTGACACCTAGACTAGGTGCAGGGATCCCTTGTCAGCAAAATATAGTTTTAATCAGGCAGTAATCTATATTCAGTGAAATTCTGCTGTATTATTTTGTATACAGCACTGTCATCGAAATGACACTATGGCAGGGTCGGCAACCCCTCAATCACGTTCCACCTGTCGACTGCAGGCAGGTGGCAGGTAGACCGTGAACAGGTTCCTGCGCCGCCGACCCCTGTTTTCTAAGTGCCAGTCCTTGTTTCCCCTACTAGCCTCCTCCGTGGCTCCACTGCTCCATCTATGTCCCGGTCTCTCTCTTTCTCCTACTTCCATCCTCCTCCGCCACTGTGATCAGTGAACAGTGGAGACCGAGAGGAAGCACAGCTCAGGACGGAGGGCGGGGGGAGGAGATGGCCACCAAAATGGCCTTTTTATGTTAAACCGCCAGTGATTGGCTGCTAAGACACAGGGTGGCCCTAAGCAACCAATCACCAGCTTGCTAATATGAAAAGTCACTCTGTCAGGTCCTGCCCTCTGTCCAGAACTGTGCTGCCTCCCAGTCTCCGCTGTGGAAACAGGTAGGACACTGTGCTATAGGAGGCAAAAGGTTACTGCTATAGGGGAAAGGGGGGGGGGCAAAAGACACCACTGTATGTGTGTGTGTGTGTGTGTGTGTGGGGGGGGGGGGGTGATGAGAAGAAGAAGAGGACACTGTTATGGACAGGGTCATCCCCATAGCAGTGTCCTCTACCACTCTTCACATCACCCCCCTCTGCATTCTAAACGCAACGCACCCCTAAACCCTGCATTCTGAAGGCAACGCACTCCTTTCCCTGCATTCTGAGCTCAACACAACCCTAAGCCCTGCATTCTGAGTGCAACACACTCCTGATCCCCTGCAATCTGAGCGCAATGCACACCTAAACCCTGCATTCTGAATGCAAAGCACTCCTGATTTCTTGCATTCTGAGCGCATTGCACTCCTGATCCAATACATTCTGAGAACAATGCACTCCTGAACCCTGCATTCTGATTGCAACGCACTCTGATCCCTGTATTTTGAGCATAACGCACTGCTAATCCCTGCATTCTAAGCATAACGCACTCCTGAACCCTGCATTCTGAGTGTAACGCACTCCTGAACCCTGCATTCTGAGCGTAATGCACTCCTGATCCCTGCATTCTGAGCTTAATGCACTGGTGAACCCTGCATTCTCTGGATAACTCACTCCTAAACCCTGCACTCTCTTGTAATACTTATTTTTGTTCTGAATAAAAATATTTTATCAAAAGGTCGGTCCTACTGTCTTTTTTTTGGGGAGAGGGGTGGGGACAAAAAGACACTGTGCCCAGTGATCTTTGACTTCATCAGTGTTGTTCAAATAGATCTCCATCACTCGAAGGTTGCCTACCCCTGCACTATGGTATTGGCATGGAACTATTAAGGCACAGCATACGTTTTATTGTTAAAACACATTTTTATTGTTAATATTTAACAACTTCCGGACTGCCCACTGTACATATACTGTGGCAGGGTGGCTCAGCTGACCAAATTCACATACCCGTACGTGATTTTATTCACGTGGTGTAGGGGGTTCCTGCACCGCCAGAGTGCCACTTCCACTGTGCTTAGACACAGCGGGAGCCAATCAACGAAAGTAGCAGAATGTATGTAGCAGAATACATATTGACCTAAACTGATGAAGAAATTTGATATTTAAAATTTTTTATTGAGAATGTTTTATAGCAGAAAGAAGGGAATATTGTTTTTCATTCAGAATTGCTGCTGGTTTTTTTTTTATAGCTCAAAAAATAAAAAACGCTGAGGTTATCAAATACCACCAAAAGAGGTGGGGAAAAAAAAAGACATTTTATTTTGGTACGGCGTCACATGACCATGAAATTGTCAGTTAAAAGAATGCATCGCCGTATTGCAAAAAATGGTCTTGTCAGGAAGTGGGTAAAACCTTCTGTGGCTGGAGTGCACAAAAAAGGTATATCATGATTAAATACAAAAATATTAAAATTATATAATATTAGGCTGGGTTCAAACGAAGTGGCCCCATTAAACGGACTCTGCTAGCTTAGTGGGAGATCGCTCCGTTGATCCCCACTGAGCAGGTGGATGACAGGTCCGTCTCCGCTCACTGTGGAGGGATGGACCTGTCAGAGCCCCGCTGTTCTCTGTTGGGAGATCGAATAAAAACAGACAGCATGTCTGTTTTCATCCAACCCGCTGGACGGATGGCGAACATATGGCCATCTGGCTGTTTTGAGCGGATCTTGTCAGATCGGATGGCATGCGGGTGTCAGCGAACACATGTCTACTGATGGGTGGCCCCGCTCTGATCTGCCTAAAAAATAGACAGGCCGATCCGAGTGGGCCGATCGTGTGAAAGGGGCCTTATATCCAAGCCTTTGTTAGCGGGAGAAGGGTGACGGTTTGGAACCTGCAGGCACCTGTATTTATGGGAGTTTCCCGTGGCCCTTAGGGTAGCCTGCCTGTATGCTATCTTCCTTCCCTTCTCCACCCCATCTTCCATCTTGGTATGGGGGGGGGGGGGAGAATCTTAATGCAATGGGTGGGGGAAAAACAGACAACAAGTTCCCACACAGGGGATATAGACATAAAGCATAAGTACATATAAAAAAAAAAAAAAAAACACATAATAGAATATAAACTATACGGGAACTAATTATAGGCCGGGGGACAGTGCGTTATGCCTGAGCCCGAAGACCCAGGGGCCAAGGTAGGTAGAAGGGAGGAGGAGATGTCCGCAAAACGGGGGAGAGAGAAGAAAAAAAAAAGGGGGAAAAGTAATAAAAAAAATTAAAATAATATAAAAAAGAATGAAAGGAGAAAGAAAAAAAAGAAAGAGAAATAAATATTTAAAAAAGAATGGAAGAAAGAGAAAAAAGAAAGAGAGAGAGAAAAAAAATAACAAGAAAAACATGCACAACAAAGGGGGGAGAGGGGTAGAATAGAGCAGAACAACAAGCAAAAAGTTCAGAAGCAAAGTAGGGAAAAGAAAGGAAGAACCCTCAGACTGGAAGTGAAAACAAAGTAGGTTTAGAGTCCTAGACTAGCTGGGTGCAAACTAGAGAGTGTATAGGACCACCACGGGGGCCCATAACTTAAGGAATTTAGCATGGGAGTGGTGGAGGACGCTAGACATCTTTTCATGGATCATAAGGGTCGCCAGGGTATTCTTGACCTCTGGGAATGAAACAGAAGGTTTTTTCCAGGCCCTCGCTATTGTGCGCTTGGCAGCGATAAATAGGTATGTGGCTCATTTCTGCTGATAAGAGAAGAGACCCGGGATTGGGCAATGGAGTAATGCATATTTGGCATCCTTGCGGAAGGGGACATGAAATAGGGAGGATAATAGGCCAAAGACCCTTGACCAAAATCTAACTAGGCAGGGGCAGGACCATCATGTGTGCAGTTCATCTCCTCGTTGGCCACAACCTCGAAAGCACCTGTCAGTACACAATGGGCTTGACTTGGCGATGCGAGCCGGGACCCAGTACCAGCGTAGGAGGACCTTATAAGCTGCCTCCGAAGTGGCAGTGTTGAAGGAACATTTTGCTATGCTCCACCAACTATTTCAAATGTGGTTGCTGACAATTTTTTCTCTCACTTAGATTGCATAAATATATAAAGTCTATATAGGTGGCTCCTGACAAAGAGCATAATGTCCAAGAAATGACTATAATATGCAAACATACTGCAAGTACTAATGCTGACCTCTTTTTAGACTTTTGCATTTTATTATGAAGTACCTTTGTTGTGCAATAAGAGTATATATTGGTGTTTCTTTTAAACAATCTGAACAATAAAATTGTGTTTTAACAGTAAAACGTATGCTGTGCTTTAAAAGTCCCATGCCAATAATAATTTTGCTGACTGTTCTAATTCAGGGATGTGGGACTGTGCAATATGTCTGTGCCCAAAAAATGAGAATAATCAAAGCAAAGCTCACAAATGTTTTTGGGTGTACCGCTTCTGAGTTTCTACTGATCTAATGACAAAGTCAACTATGCAGGTAAGGCTCCATGTACACGGGACGTTTTTACAACTGCTCCTAAGTGATTAAACTTGACAGATACTAACCCATGTTTAAAACTTTTGCCGCGTTTAAATGCCGCGTTTAGCAGTGTTTTGCCGCGTCTGCGTTTAGAAGCGATAAAACGAAACGCTGCTAAACGCAGGTTAACACTTTTAGTCACGTTTGGCGTCTGAAACTTGGAAATCTGCGTCTGAACCCATTTTTTTGCTTTCAAAGACACGCTGTTAGGGTCCTTTCACACGGGGCGGATCAGTATTGATCTGCTCTGTGTGTCCGCAAAGCTCAGCGGGGATCCTCCGTAAAATCCCCGCTGAGCTGGCAGCTGACAGGGCGATCTCCGCACACTGTGCATGGACCGCCCTGTCTTTCCTCAGCTCTCCCCTATGGGGGATCGGATGAACACGGACCGTATGTTCATCTGATCCGATCCGGCAGACGGAAGAAAAATTGTATTTCTTCCGTCTGCAAATGCGGATCTTTGCGGAGGCAGACAAATTACGGGTGTCAGCGGATGAACATCCGCTGACACCTGTAATCACATAGGGACCCATGTATGTCCCGTTTTCATCCACAAACGGATGGATGAAAATGCGGACATACGGTCTGTACGTGTGAAAGGGCCCTTAAACGCAACTGCCTAAAAAAGGGGAATAAACGAGACTGTGTGCATGGTCACATAGGATAACATTGAATGAGTTTAGGGGCAGTTGAAAAAAAGCGTCCAACTGCCTCTGAATGTACATTTAGCAGCGTCCCGTGTACATGGGGCCTTAGACTTTTCTTTTTCATCAAGAGTGAATGAATAAATCTGCTAGGAAATACATTTACTGTATAAATCTGTGTAGATTTTATAAGTGGAAATTATACCTTGTCTAACATTTCCTTTGTATGTGCTGCAGAGATGCAAAATCGGACTCTGGCTTCAGTTATGGGTGTTGCTGGGAAACCGACTATGACAACACCGATTTTCTTCTTCAGCATATGTCGCGCAAAGGCCCTGTGAATGAAACAATGGAAAAAATAATTATCAACATCTCCAGAATCTTTTTAGTTAATTCAGGCAAACACGAACAAACAATGTGAAACAGGATGCTGCCATTTAGTCTAATAAAAGAGTGTGAAAACATGTTGGTGCATGTCAGTGATCGGAGCTGTGCTGCAGCTTCTATAGCAGTTGGCAACATTTAAAGGGTAAGTTCACCTTTGTATAAAAAATTAAACCCTCCCCAATCCCCTTGTTTAACTTATCTATAATGATCACCTTCTCCTGTCCCCTTCCCAAACCAAAGTACCAGTCAGCATGCTTAAAAGTTTCACTATTATACTAAGTTTCACACCATCATAGTGCATATAATCAGAGGTTATCATCAACATGTCAATATGTCAACAAGGTCACGTAACCACTATGAACAATGGGAAACACTTTTTTTCTTTTCTTCTGCAATGCTCAGAGCGATTAAGAAGAGATTCCCATTGGCTGCAGTCTCCACTCTGTCCACCACTGCCATCTTCTCCATTGCTTTTTTAAGCTGTTGTGGTATTCCTCCTTACCCAATGGATGCCCGCTGACTGTGTGCTTTGTGCGCCAAAACAGAGGAGTTACACCCAAGTCTATTCTCGGTCTCTGCTGAGAGTGAGTCAATATGTGCTCTGCTTGGCTCTGCCGCGCAGTGTACATTGGAAGTAAACAATTTCTAGCAGCGTGGAGGTGAAATTCTTTTGACAAAAGAAAGTTTACATGTCTCTTCTGCCAAAAAAACTCTGACTGCCAGATATTTTTTATACTTTCACAAGCTTGGTTAAGAAAACAATTAGAGAAGCAAAGCACTACTTGCCAAATCTTATTACTCATAGCAACCAGTTAGAACCTACTTTTCTTAAGAACAGCAAGTACAAGATGAATACTGATTAATTGGTAATGGCACTTTGCACTTACATTTTTGCTAATTGCACTGTTAAATTAAATAACCCAATAACAGTTTTTCACAAAAAATTGATCGTTGTGTTTCTAAAATTGCATTTTCATTATGAAATCAGAATATTTTAAAGTATTGTTTACAAGAATTATCCTAGAACTAGGAGTTATACAATTAATATTTTGCAAAGGTGTATAGTACATCGAGTGACACTGAAAAACGTGAAAACAGCATTATAGTGCTTACCCTACTTTGCTTGGCATGTACATGAGTACAGGGACAACAGGAGAATCTTCATTGCCGTAGGTAATTAGATTTAATTCACGCAGCCTCCGTCTGAAGTATATGGTGTTGTGTGCCAACTGATTCACTCTCTTCTGTCCTACAATATGTGCATTCCCACTTGTCATGTAAGATATACAGTCTGTTCATTATTACACTGAGAAAACATCCTTATTGTATTAGAGAATTAAAGTGGTTGTTAAGCCACTCTAATCTGTATACACCATTAGCACTGCTTCCTATTGTAGTGTCCCCCTTGTGTGTGATTTATAAAAATAAATGCTGAAAATACTTAATTTCACTGCCGAGATTGCGATCACATGACTGGTCAGCTTTCTCTATTCCCCCTATGAGATGCAGTGTGTGGGGCTGAGATTCCCCTGCTAATGTCAGTCTGGAGGGGAGGAGAGAGCTGGCTGGTCATGTGATTGCAATCTCAGCTCTTAAATTAAGTATTTACAGCATTTATATTTATAAATCATTCACAGAGTGGGATACTGCAATATGAGGCAGTGCTTATGGTGTAAACAGGTTAGTGTTATGAGAGCAGCATGAGGAGGGAGGGCGGCTCACACAGACAGAGAGGAGTGTGGGAGGAGGACACAGGAGCAGAGAGGAGAGCAGATAGCAGGCTACCGACAACGGAGGCACGTAAACTTACCACGGTATCAGGGCTCAGCAGCCGTGATACACTGTGGTCAGTTTACAGAGGGGTGGGGAGAAACTGTCAGGATCAGCCAGGTTTTTTTAGGTGTTATAGGGGGCCAAATGACAGAGGACAAGCACTGTGTCATATAACATACTTTAAAGGAGCAGGATCTATTTTTTTGGGGGGGGGGGGTTAACAAACGCTTTAAGGAAACGAATCCCTCAACTTCTGAAAAGCAGAATTTAAACAAATTGCCTTAAAAGTATAACTATTGGATTTTTTTTCATTTTTAATAGAGTGATGGAGGGTCATAACCCATGTAAGTTTATTTTTTGCCATATGTGTCCCATAGCCAAAACAGGAAGTGAGAGAAAATCTCATGGAATTCCTTGGGGACCCCCAGGTCAACAGAACTCGTGTCCCCATTGGAAGATTTCCCCCTTGTACTTTTCTGGGGACAATCCAACATTTAGGATTTTCTTTTACTTTCAATGATAATGGTAAACAGGACAAATAGAGAGGGTGACTGAGGAACAGAAAGCAATCAAAATGAATCCCTCTCCACTCTATCCAAAAATATATAAAAAAAAGTTTTGCCTTTAGTTGTACATTAAGACACGAAACAAAAGCAGAATGTCAAGGTTTTAAAGCTCAAAAGCGGTTGTAAAGCTGTAAAACACCTTGCAGTCACCGCCCCCGAGCCCCGAATCTCCATGGGCGCGATCCCGCATTGCTTTACCCTAGCTCGTGTCAGCTCTTCATTGGATGATTGATAGCAGAGCAGCCATTGGCTCCCGCCGCTGTCAATTAAATCAATGATGCGGCGCACCAGGAGGCGGGGCCGAGTCATACACTTAGCGGCTATGGCCTCGGAGTGTATCACACCGGAGCGCGCCCACAAGGTAACCCCCCTCGGGAAAGAGCTTCCCAGAGGGGGTTAGCTCTTGCGAGGACCCCAGAAGAGGAAGATCAGGGCCACACTGTGCAAAACGAACTGCACAGTGGAGGTCAGTATGATATGCTTGTTTAAAAAAAATATATACATGTAGAAATTTTAAGAAAAATTTTACCAAATTTTACCAGGTTTCCTAAAATTGCAAGAACAACTAAACTCATCCAGGCAACTTATCCTTAAAATACAAGTATGAACAAAGATTTTTTTCTACCATACTTCTCTTCTGGGTCACAAGAGTAAATATACTTTATACTCCTGTGACCCTGAGTCACTTTATAAAGGGCTATTGCCTTCTACCAGCTGACGTGAAAGGACCAATATTGTTGAGATCCAATACACTGCCTTATTGACAGCTGGCTCCGCCTTTTACCACATGTCTGAGAGCCAGCAGTGCCCCCCCCCACTCAGAAGCCTAGCACTCTGGTGAGTGCTATAGGAGCAAAGTGAAAAGCGGTGGCTGGCAGTCACGATTCTGCTTGGCTCTGACCAAGAACTGAGCTATCAGTGCTCATGTGATCGCTCGGTTCTCAGTGTTAGGGTCAGCGGGGGACAGCTTCAGCATCCCACAAATACTCCGACATGGAGGTGATAATGGATGTTTGCCTAATTCCAAAGTCCCTAATTCTCCCTTAAAAGTTTTGATTGTTTCACAGTGTTGATATACATTGTTGTGACATTTGTATTGATCTGTTTTTTGCTATGGAAAACTGGTTGAAAGTTTTAAACTTGCTAAAATGTTGCTAGAACGGCCAATATAAATTATGAATTTTATGCGAGGCAGGCTTTGGTCCCCTATCACTTAGTTACAAGTAACTGACATTGCTGCGGGAAGCTCTCTGAGCGTGTGACAGCTGATGCTTGACAATGAGCTAAACATCTTGTTTTTTCTTCTAAGGCCTCGTACACACGGGCAAGAATCTCGTCAGGAAAAAAACATAGTTTTTCCCAAGATTCTTGGCAAGAATCTCTTACCACCTGAATGTACACACTGACCTTTTCAAAAGAACCGCAGTTCTCTTGAAAGGCAAGAACGCGGTAACGTCATCGCGTACGTCGAGCATGTGCTCGTCACTTTCAATGCCGTTGCCGCCATCTTGCTTCACCCTACCTATGCCGTGGAAGCTACCGCACATGCGTCAAAGTCATTTCGAGCATGGGCAGTTTCCACCGCGACAGGTAAGTATACACACTCTCTGGTTTCTTGTCGGGAAACAGGCCGACAAGAATCTTGACGAGAAAATAGAGCGCAGGGTCTCTATTTTTCTCGTCGAGATTCTGGCTAGATTTCCTTGACGAGAAACCTGAAAGCCTCGTACACACGAATGGTTTTCTCTGGTTCTTGCCAAGAAAATCGGTCGTGTGTACGAGGCCTAAGAGTCAATTCTCCACACATGGTTATCAAAGCCCAACTTTGGCAAAAATTACATTTAAATAGTGCATTATGCATTAATTACTTTACTCCTCAGCCTTGATTCCAGACACCTCTTCCTAAGCCATCCTGCAGTGTAATGGATCAAAGCCACAGTTTTTACTTCCTAAACCAAGCTAATATGTTATCTCCTTGTACATTGGTCTCCTCACCCCCCCCCCCCCCCATAAGTCCTCCTGCCTCTGAAGCTTATGAGAGAGGACCCAACTGTTAAAGCACCACCTCAAGCAGATATCCACATCACGCAAACAGTGATATGTACACCCACAAAAGGGTGTTAATATCCTGAGTTGGACTTTAAGAATCAACTATGGGTTTGGTGGTTTGTAGTGGCATACAAGTAAATCTTGAAGAGGAACCAGGAAACTGGGCTTACTGGAAATCCCAATCCCAGTTAGAACACAGTAGGGGAACACACTTAACCCTTTGATCGCCTGCTAGTGTTTAACCCCCTCCCTGCCAGTGTCATTTACACAGTAATAAGTGCATTTTTATAGCACTGATCACTGTATACTGTAAATGTCAATGGACCCAAAATAGTGTTAAAAGTGTCCGATATGTCCACCGCAATGTTGCAGTCATGATACAAATTGCAGATCACCACCATTACTAATAAAATAATAATAATAGAAATGCCATAAATCTATCACCTATTTTGCAGATGCGATACCCAAACATTATACGCTTATTGCAATTTTTTTTACCAAAAATATGTAGCAGAATACAAATTGCCCTAAACTGAGGAAAACAATAGTTTTTTGGGGATATTTATTACAGCAAAAAGTAAAAAATATTGTTGTTTTTTTCAAAATTGTTGCTCTTTTATTTGTTATAGCGCAAAAAATTAAAACCGCAGAGGTGATCAAAAACCACCAAAAAAAAGCTCTATTTGTGGGGAAAAAAGGACGTAAATTTTGTTTGGGTACAATGTCGCATGACCACTCAATTGTCAGTTAAAGCGACGCAGTGCCGTATTGCAAAAAGTGCTCTGGTCAGTAAGGGGGTAAATTCTTTCGGGGGCCGAAGTGGTTAAAGCATCTAACGTAACAACTGAATTTTGTTCAATCCATAGTCCAGCTGTTTCTGAAGATGTATTTCATAATTTTCTCATTGGGAGGGGTGACTAACAGTTCACAGAGTGTGCAGTAAAGATTCACACCACAATATGTGGATCAGTGGATGTGTGTTGACATACCCTGATGATACAGTATGTGTTGCTGTAATACATTGTTATGTGCATTGCTGTTCTCTTTTTGCTTTTTGTTTTTGAAGAGACACCTTTGGGTTCATTTACTAAAGGCAAATAGACTGTTTACTTTGCAAGTGCAGTTTCACTCATTTTTCCCCAGAGCTTAGTGAACGGTGAAGGTCTCCTGATTTCCATCCATGTGCAAGGAAATATACTGTTTTTGTTTTCCTTGCATCTGAGGGTATATTTTTTACAAAGTTAAGCTTTGCCACATTTACTAAGCTCTGGGGGAAATTAGTCCAACTGCACTTGCAAAGTGCACAGTCAATTCGCCTTTAGTAAATCAGCCCCCTTTGCTTTTACCCAATGCAAGATGCAGTGTATTGAAACATGCTACAGTGAAATAAATTGCTGACTGCCTCATTTTTTCAAGTATGAGTAGCGGTTGGGGGAAATGGCTAGAATGCTGCTTAGTTTTATAGAAAAACGTATAGCACTTTCAGAACCATGTCAATTTAGTTTTTTTGTACGTAAATACAGCTACAAATATACAAATGGTAAATACAAAATTTCAAGGACAGTCCAATCAAATCAAATACAACTTTTGTGCCCAGTTTTTAATATGTTTTTTACATAACAATATGTCAGAAGGCAATCTGTAATCTCACCAGTTAGAGTCCCATCACGTCCCATAATGCACTTCATTATCCTGAGGATTTGTTCCGCTACTGAAGGAGACATAGATGTTGCATACACTGCACTATGAGAATGGGTTCTTAGATATGTCACAAGTTCCTGGTAAAGAAAACATGGGGAGTAGTTTAATTTTTACAATTCAACTCTTTACAATAGTGTGAGCAGGCCTCATTCATTACTCATCATGCTTTGTCAATATTTTAGGTAATTACAACCCAAAGGATATTATTAACAATAAATAAAAGAGTTTTACAATAACTTATCACTGATCTTTGTAGCTACAGGCACTAAGGAGCATTCATCCTCAAAGTTCACAGCACATGCACTTGGTTAATTCAAGCCATCCTCTCAGCAGCACCATTATTCCTGCTCCCCCTCAGTAACCTCCAGCCTTCGATTCTAAACACAGAACAGGTGCTTTGGTAGTGGGAGCAGGGTGAGCTGAGATGTTAAAGAAATTGAACAACTTTATTTCCTATACTGGATACTTTGAGGTTTGATTAGTTGACCCACAGTTCCTACAGCTATAGACAAAGGAGAGGGCTTGTTTTAAAGCTCATTTATTGGTTCTAAAGAAAATGTGAATATCTGAAAATCAGTTTTTCTCTTACTTTTCTCTTGCTCCCTGTAATTAAGCCCTACCTCCAAGGGTTCTCTTGTGTGCAGCACAGAGTCTATGTATGTATTTCAGAGCCCAGGCTACTTATTAGCATAGGATAACACCTCCTTGATCAGGATGTTTAACCCAAATGTTAAAATCCAAGCCTCCCTAATATTTTTACTGACAAAATAAAACCAGACACAGAATATAGTAAATATAACTCAATATATACTTTCAATATATTGTGCACTTGTTAATAATCATTAAGTATCCATCAAGTGTCCATCAAATCATATAGTGCTCTGTGCTTCTACTTCTTCTGTTAAGACAAATCGTCCGTGTTCAACAACCTTTAACCTTTAACCACCCCCATATACCTCGGCAAAGTGGCACGTTCCCGCAAAACAATGTACGGGAATGTTGTCCCCTGTAAGAGCAGCAGGAGGCACGCTCCTGCTGCACAGCGGTGGACCTGATGCACGTGGCCGGTGGGCGCGATCGCGGACACAAGAGGCAGAACAAAGATTTGTGTGTGTAAATACAAATCCCTGTCCTGTCAGGGGAGAGGAGACAGAAATTTATAATTTTCCTTTCACTTCACAATTATGCGCCACTTTGTGTTGGTCTATCACATAAAATCCCAATAATGGGCCATGTCTTGGTAGGTTTACAGGTGTGCCATACGCTTTCAATTTTTGGATGATGGATTGAACAATGCTTCGTGAGAGGTTCTAAGCTTGGGATATTTTTTTATAACCTAACCCTGCTCCAAATGTCTCCACAACGTTATACCTGACCTGTCTGGTGTGTTCCTTGGCCGTCATGATGCTGTTTGTTCACGAAGGTTCTCTAACAAACCTCCGAGGGCTTCACAGAACAGCTGTATTTATACTGAGATTAAATTACACACAGGTGGTCTCTATTTACTAACTAGGTGACTTCTGAAGGCAATTGGTTCCACTCGATTTTAGTTAGGGGTATCAGAGTACTGGGGGCTGAATACAAATGCACACCACACTTTTCAGATATTTATTTATAAAAAAAAAAATTCAAAGGGTATGAATACTTTTTTAAAGGCACTGTATGTCTATTAAGGTGTCTGTCCCTTTAAGAACTCATATAACTAAAACTCATATACATAATATCTCAGCACGTAAATGTGCAAACTTATTAAAAGTGATTAAAAAAAAATCCATATAATTAATAAAAACATATGTGAAAAATAGCAATTTGATTTATATAATTGTGCAAAAAAAAAATTGGAATCCAATCCACAGTGCAGATCTCCAGTAACTGCTAGTCAGGCTTCACACTATTTAGGGACTTTTCCCCACCTCCTGGACACACCTTCTTAGGGATTGGCTGTAGTTCCATAAATTTTCAGGCTGCAGTCTTGGTCCTTCCCTTCACTATGCTATAGAAATTTCTAAAAGATGGGGGAAGTAACAGAGCAGCAGCCTGGGAAAACACGGAGCAGCCCTAGGCAATCCACCCCTGCTCCTCTGATTACAGTGGAGCTAAACAAAATTTGGCCTAGCAGCCTACTCTAAACTAGGAGGGTGCTACACATAAGTAGCTCATGCATTTTTCCCTGTGTCATCAAAGCTGCTGATAAAACTACACGTCCCATGGGCATTGTTGGCAGACGAGAATATTTGCAAATATACTGTATTATGAAGTAGAGGAAGGCTATCAGCAGTGACAATGTTGATAGCCTTGCCCACTCCCTATGTCCTCACTCATGACTTTAATCAAAGCAGCAGCACAAGGTGACAATACTGGTGATTTTACTGCAAAAAAAAGCAGCATTGTCACCCCATTAGGTAGTAGAAAATCAACAGATTTTCTAGCAGCAACAACATGTGAAAACATTATGTTACAGGGGGATAGATAGCAATATGTTACAGAGGGCTCAGAAAAAAAAAACTCCTGTTATACTTTTGCTTATATCTGTAATTTAACTTGGCTAATTAATTTGTTCATTATTAATAGACTAACTATTTCACTGTAAGGTCAAAAATCATAATAAAGAGTTCGGATTTATTCACTCACCCTTTTCCCCGCAATATATCCTCCACTGGCACTAAAGCTTTTCGTGAACGTTCCCATCATTACATCAATATCTGCAGGGTCCGTACCAAAGTATTCTACCACCCCTCTTCCTGTTGCCCCCACTGCCCCGATACTGTGTGCTTCATCCAAATATAAGTAAGCATTGTATTTCTTCTTCAGTGCCACAATCTCTGGAAGGCGGACAATAGATCCCTCCATACTAGAGCAAGAAACAAAATGTAAAATTTATCAAAACATGATCTAGTTCTCAGCCAGTATTTAAAAAGATGTTTATTATCCAAAAAAACAACAACACACAATCAATTCAACTAACGTACCTTTCTTCAGGGACACATTTTATGTAAATTAATTGCAAGGGATTGCCCCAATATTGGCAACGTTTTACAGAGTTAGTTCACCTTTACCAAAAAAGCTGCCTTTGCAGATATAGGACATTTATAGGTAAAAACAAATCGTGCAACTTAACCACAGTTGAATAATGCCCTTTTATAGATGTAGGCCATTTACTTACCTCCTGAAGCCTGACCAAAAACTCCCAGATATGGCATCCCCCATCTTCTTTTGCTGCTAGGATGTTGCTAAGGAACTCCCAGCTGTAACTGCTCAACCCCATCGTCTCAGAAGCAAATTTGTTCTCCAGCCCAACCCTCCCTCGTATTTGTTCTCTCTCCCCTCTTCTGAGTAGCTATGTATGAGCAAGTGTTGCAGCAATGGAGGAGATAGTAAATTTGCACATGTTCGAGGGATTGAGAGCTTGCTCCAAGATGGTGTGATGGTGGGGGTAAGCATGAACAGCTGGGGCATGGTTGGCAGGTCCCAGTGGTGACACGATATCATCAAAATGCCTATGCAGTGCAGCACATCACTCAATGGGAGCAGGGCAGTTTCCCTGTACTTGGCTAGACACAACTACAATTTGAAGAGGAGGTTACCATTGGGCAGAGTATTGAAATTATGTGCTAGAAGCTTCTTGGATACAGCAAATGGCTTTACTTTTATGGAGGATATCTTTATTAGGGATGAGCCGTACACCCCCGCGTTCGATTCGCACCAGAACCGTCGAATAGTCCGATCGTTCGCACAAACATTTAGAACCCCATTTAAGTCTATCGGACTCGAACCTTTCGAATTCACGCACATATACGGCCACAGAATGGCTCGTACAGGCACAAGGGCGTAAATTTACGTCCCCGCCTTCGTGCGGTTCGGGGGTCCCATCGGAACCCCCTCCGTGGCGTGCGGGGGTTCCCCTGGCTCCGGGAGCGATCCGGGACGAGCGGGCGGATGTCGGCGTTTACCCGCCCCCCCGCGATCGCTCCCAGCCAATGCGCGCGCTCCCCCTTTGTGTCACTTCCTCCTCCTGTGTAAACACAGGAAGGGGGAAGTGATGTAATCTCCCATCGCAGCGGTATTTCCAACCGCTGCGATGGGAGAAACACCTCACAGTAAGTGTGCACCAACATTACACTGACACACACTCACATAGGCATACTTAACCCCTTGCGATCTGCCCCCCCACCCCCCCTGTCACAGTGTCACTGAATGCAGTGATCTAATCACTGCATTTAGTGTCAGTGTGACAGGCAGTGTAAAATCAGTTAGTGTTAGGTTCAGGATAGCCCCCCCACCCCCCCTAATAAATTTTTAACCCCCTGATCACCGCCCTAGTTAACCCTTTCACTCCCTATTGCCAGCGTCACTAAGCGATCATTTTTCTGATCGCTGTATTAGTGTCGCTGTTCCCGCTAGGTAGCTATTTTTTTTTATCGCAATTTTTTTTTTTTACTAAAGACATGTGGCTAAATAAATGTTGGCCTAAATGTTTGACTAAAATTTAGTTTATTTGATTTTTTTTTAACAAAAAGTAAAAAATAGTGTTTTTTTTTTCAAAAATGTCGCTCTATTTTTGTATATAGCGCAAAAAATAAAAATCGCAGAGGTGATCAAATACCACCAAAAGAAAGCTCTATTTGTGGGAAGAAAAGGACGCAAATTTTGTTTGGGAGCCACGTCGCACGACCGCGCAATTGTCTGTTAAAGCGACGCAGTGCCGAATCGCAAAAACACCTTGGGTCATTTACCAGCGTATTGGTCCGGGTCTTAAGTGGTTAAAGACCAATTTTCAAGTTATTGTTGAAAAACGTCTTTCAGAACCCGGGTCTTGCCCCAGGGAACATGTATCAATGGAAAAAAGTCTTAAAAACGGTCGTTTTTTCAGGAGCAGGACTCCTGAAAAAACTACAGTTTTTAAAACTTTTTTTTCCATTGATAGTAGTATCAATGGAAAAAAAAGTTTTAAAACCGGTCGTTTCGTTTCACTCGAATTTCGAACGAACGATCGTTTTTGTTCTAAATTCGATGAACGATTGAACGGACGATGTTCGAGTCGAACATACGTTCGTTTCGAACGCGAAGCTCATCCTTAATATTTATCATGTCTTACAGCATTAGTATCATGAAACAGGAACAAGGAGCATACAAGTACATATAATACAATAAGGATGGTAC
This sequence comes from Rana kukunoris, assembly GCA_029574335.1. Taxonomy (NCBI): domain Eukaryota; kingdom Metazoa; phylum Chordata; class Amphibia; order Anura; family Ranidae; genus Rana; species Rana kukunoris. The sequence goes on from CM056052.1 coordinate 491,176,493, forward strand.
TTCCTCTGATAACCATACCACATATTAAAACACTGCAGTGCCACCTACTGGTATAGATAGGTATAATGCATATATATATATAGTTTACAATATTAAACGCTACTTGCTGTTGCATCTTCCAACACCCCTTCTCAACAGCATGTGCTGTTATATTCAGCTTCCACTGGAAATATCTATGACGTTCATTCAACAAAGGTTTGGTGAGTGTATCGGCAGTCATCTCCTCTGATTTTCCCTCAGTAAGTGATACTTGACATTGATGTGTAAGGTCCTAGGATTGACCCTTTTTGATTGTGTAAGCTTTATACAACTCTGGTTGTCTTCAAAAATGGGAATTGGTTTTGACATGTCTATCCCAATGTCCACAAACATTTTATGAATCCATATCACTTCTTGACAAACGTGCGCTGCTGCAATGTACGCTGCTTCAGTTGAAGATAGAACGACAATTGTCTGCTTTCGACTAGATCAACTTATGGTTCCCCATACTGGAAGATTTGCAGTCTGCACAATCACCATCTACAACCTACTGGTATAGATAGGTATAATGCATAAATATAGTTCACAATAAAGCTACTTGCTGTTGCTTCTTCCAACACTGTCTAGCTAGAGTGATAACCCTCTATTTACCCCATGGATGTACAAAATAGAGATTAAACATATGCAGGTTATTGGTAAGCATTTTGTGAATTACTACCAAGAACGTTATTAAATGTTAAGCCAAGCAAGCTATTGATATGTGCATTTATAAATTATTTGGCCTAAATAGATTGTAGTACATTTCTGTGATGGTGTGGTTTATTGGACATAGGGACTTAGTAACCAAGCTGAAGCTGATATCAGAATTACTTTGAGACACATTCTATTTATTTATTTTTAATGGGGAGAGGGGGCAGGGTTAGTGGAGCAGATAGGTCCATAACAGGCTCCGGCTATGGATCACAGTTCTGGATTATGGCTGATACAGTATATACCCACTGGTCTGCTTTTTAAAACTCTTTTTATTGCTATTTCCTATACACCCTACAGGGGTCAGTTACTTGATAATTTAGTAATGCTATCATATACCTAGTAGAAGAGTCTGATACGATGAGGAAGGCCTCTCTTGCACCTCTGACTCGGGGGCCCACAGGTAACGCAAGAGTACAGAGTGCCACGAGTGCCTGATGGTCCTACTAGCCACAGGGTTGGACAGGATCTCCTGGTCAAGCAGTGGATGGTCATCGATGAATTTTAGCAGCAGAGATGCCATGTAGCAGCTGATGAGCAGTAGGCAGGAACAGGTTTGCACTGGTGACAGCAAGAAGATAAACTGCAGCCAGGTAGCAGGAAGATGCAGAACAGGCACTAGTGGATAACAGGGAGATGCTTGCAGCTGGGAAGGCAGACAGATAAGGTACAGATGCAGAAGCAGGAGCCAAGTCACAGTATAGACCACGGTACAAATCAGCAAAGTTGCAGCAATGGGCATAGGCAGAAGCAAGGTCAGGGACAAGCTGAGGTCAGTGCAGGCAGCTTTAAAGAGATGTCAAGGCAAGCTGGGTCAATAACTGGAGACAGATGCAGAGTAACAGGTTGCAGGTTAGAATGGGAACACTGTAGACAAGACAACACTGATCCTGAGTAAGTGCCCAGTTTAAATAGTCAATTTGGCTTTCAGTTGTACAAAGATGTATTACACCAAAAGCTGAGGCATGATTGCATACATTTTAGTCAAAGCTGCATGGTTTGTTTTTACCCTCAAGAGACACTTACCTGCCCAAGCAATTGTTTGGTCAAAGTGAACTAACCTTTTAAAGATTCTGTAGCTAAATACAATTCAGTCTGCCCAAACCGGCACTATACGGGCTTTTGAAACTGATTTTAAAACAAATCTATAGCTCTTTTGTAAGCTTAATTATGTTCTCCTCTGTGGTTGGGAATAAGGCTGGGTCTGTGTTGCTTATATTAGATTTTGTGTATTTGTATTATCAACCTATAAATTCCTTCAACAACGATAAGGATTTTCTTCCAAGCTCGATGGCTGCGTGGCTGACCTCTGATCACAGCTTCCCGCAGTAACTTTTCTAGGTTCTTCATATCTAAAAAACAAAATATTTAAATTTAAACAAAAAAATGTAGTTAAAAAATATTTATTGAAGTTGATATCCAACAACTTTTACAATTTTTGTACATCAAAGTATTACCTCAAATGTGTAAAAGAGGAACAGCTCATAACAAAAACTGAAAATATGACTTTAATGCCCAAATGTCTTAAAATAATATATACATCCTGAAACCCTTACCCTGCTAATCCAGTGGCATCTGGGTTACCTCTTAAAGGAGCTATGGACTGATAAGTATCTGTATATCTTTACCTCACCAGGGCATATCGGCACCTTTTGGCCTTTACTATTGGATGATCAACATATAAGCAGGTTGTTTTGATGCTGGTGCAGAGTGAAAAAATATGTGTGCTAAATACTGCGCTGTCCAAAGAAGGGGGGAAGCTGCCAGCACCGCAAATGATAATTGCAAAAAGTAGAAGTGGAAAAAATGATGGTGCAGCGCTAGTGACAATTTTACATTTTAAATGGGTGATCCAAAGTGTAACCTGATACACATCTAAATATATCAAAGTTAGAATAATTGTGAAGATATCAAACTAACAATATACATGTGCGGTATTGAAATAATGATAACAGGTGATTAGACCAATGTACTGTATACCATACATATAAAATGCAATGATATTAGGTGACTAAACCAGTCTATGCCATACATCTACAATCAGGCCCGGACTATAGATATGCCATAGGGCATACCGGGCAAATGCCCGGTGGGTCGCGGAGGCCCGCGGGCCGTTTGTGGCCCGTGAACGGCCCTCGCAGCCCAGGGGGCGATTGCGGCCCGCGAACGGCCCTCCTGGCCCACGAACGGCCCCCGGCGGCTATCAAACCTCACTGTGCCCATCTAATGCAGCCACAGGGCCATCAATTGTCATCACTGTGCCATGCCATCAAACGCAGCCACTGTGCCATGCCATCAAACGCAGCCACTGTGCCATCAATTGTCACCACTGTGCCATGCCATCAAACGCAGCCACTGTGCCATCAATTGTCACCACTGTGCCATGCCATCAAACGCAGCCACTGTGCCATGCCATCAAAGACAGCCACTGTGCCATCAATTGTCACCACTGTGCCATGCCAACAAACGCAGCCACTGTGCCATCAATTGTCACCACTGTGCCATGCCATCAAACGCAGCCACTGTGCCATCAATTGTCACCAATGTGCCACGCCATCAAATGCAGCCACTGTGCCATGCCATCAAACGCAGCCACTGTGCCATCAATTGTCACCACTGTGGCATGCCATCAAACACAGCCACTGTGCCATCAATTGTCACCACTGTGCCATGCCATCAAACGCAGCCACTGTGCCATGCCATCAAACGCAGCCACTGTGCCCTTTAATTGTCGCCACTGTGCCAATTGATGCCACTGTGCCCTTTAATTGTCGCCACTGTGCCCATTGTCGCCAGTGTGCCCATTGATGCCAGTGTGCCCATTGATGCCAGTGTGCCCATTGATGCCAGTGTGCCCATTGTCGCCACTGTGCCCATTGTCGCGGCTGAGCCAGAGGGGGCGGCTGAGCCAGAGGGAGTGGCACTCCGGTGCCCTCTATAGATGCACTGCCACTGTCTATCTATCTATCTTCTTTCTTTCTATCTGTATCTATCTTCCTTCCTTCCTTTCTATCTATCTATCTATCTATCTATTTTTATCTATCTATCTAGATCTATCTACCTATCTTCCTTCATTCTCTTCTTTTTTTTCTATCTTTATCTATCTATCTATCTATCTTCCTTTCTTTCTTTCTATATTTCTATTCTATCTATCTATCTATCTATCTATCTATCTATCTATCTATCTATCTATCTATCTATCTATCTATCTATCTATCTTCCCTTCTTGCTTTCTATCTATCTATCTATCTATCTATCTATCTTCCTTCCCTTCTTTCTTTCTATATTATTCATTCTTTCTTTATCCATCTTCCTTCTTTTCTATCTATCTATCTATCTATCTATCTATCTATCTATCTATCTATCTATCTATCTATCTATCTTCCTTCCTTCCCTTCTTTCTATCTATCTGTATCTATCTTTCTTTATCTACCTTCCTTCTTCCATTCTTTCTTTCTATCTGTATCTATCTTTCATTATCTATCTTCCTTCCTTCCCTTCTTTCTATCTATCTTTATCTATCATCCCTTCTTGCTTTCTATCTTTATCTATCTTTCTTTCTCTATCTATCTATCCATCTTCCTTCCCTTCTTTCTTTCTATATTATTCATTCTTTCTTTATCCATCTTCCTTCCTTTCTATCTATCTATTTATCTATCTTCCTTCCCTTCTTTCTTTCTATCTTTATCTATCTTTCTTTCTTTATCTTCCTTCCTTCCTTCCTTCCTTCCTTTTTATCTATCTATATCTATCTATCATCCTTCCTCCCCTTATTTCTTTATCTTCCTTCCTTCCCTTCTTTCTATCTGTATCTATCTTTTTTTCCTCTATCTATCTATCTATCTATCTATCTATCTATCTATCTATCTATCTATCTATCTATCTATCTATCTATCTATCTATCTTCCTTTCTATCTTAATCTTTCAATCTATCTTTCTTTATCTCACCCCACATTCCGTCATTAACCCCCGGTGAGCCCCCCCCCCCCCCCTGGGCTGCTCAGTCTAAAATGCCCGGGCCTATTTTTTGTCCCAGTCCGGGCCTGTCTACAATGCAGTGATGTCAGGTGATTAAACCAATGAATACCATACACATACAATGCAGTGAACAACTAATTATAAACTATATCAAATAATAAAGAAAATTAATAAAGATAAAGTCCACTGAGTGAGAAAGAGTGTTTGATGAAAAGGAAGTGTCCAAAAACATATGTATCTTGACGCCCCAAATGGTAATTTTCAAGCCACCGCTGAACGTGCATGAAAAGGGGGAGATGGAGCACCACCACCAATAACACTGAGGCTTACCGGAAAGTGTGTATTCAGTTGGACATACGCCCTATGAATCAAACAGACTTGTCGGTGATTCTTCACCAAAGATAGTAGGGCCCGGATGGATATAGGCGTTGATACAATTGGATAAAATAATCTTCTCACAAGGACTGCCAGTTAACAAGAAAGGAAGCTCCAAGATATATAAAACGTCATGTCTATTCAAACATATAGGGCCAAAAAGTAATAAAAAACGCACATAGCGTGAATCCGCATAACAAAAAGTGTATTAATAAAAACGAAAGATTTACACTCACATTTAGAAGATGTAAAACAAGTGCTTGTTAATCAATAAAATTATGCAATGGGAACAGCAGGCTCGACCCGACGCGTTTCATCCACAAAGATATCATCTGGGGTGGATGCTGGTTTAGAGAGTTAGTGGCTGTCCCAGGGCTATAACATGTATGCTCAGTTCCCAGGCTTTTTGATCACAGCCAGCCTACCTGTGGTAGAAAAAGGGCTGAGCTCCAGGGCTCTTGGTAAGTTCTTGTGTGCTTGGTGGGACCCCATTCTGTTACTGGGATTAAAGTAACAGAGGTACGCTGGACTGGGCGCAGACTTAGTACGTTCCTCCTAATGCAACATCTACCAAGTTACAGTGTGTAGCTAAATGGGACAGCACTTTTCAGAGAAACTCTATACTTTACAATAACTACTGCACACAGTGAAAGCTCATCAGTTAAGGAACAGCCCTAATGTTAGATTCTTCACATGACCCCAGTCTCTGGCGGTCCCGGGCATTGATGAGTGTGCTCTGGAGAAGTACCCTCACATGGAGGGCAAAGTAGGCCCTGCCCACAAGCAGTTGAACTTTCTATGTGTAGATCTGCCTGGTACCCTGTATATTTTACATGTAAATACTTTTTCTTTGTCTACTTTGATGTTCAAGATCACGTACATGAGGATTGTTTCTGATGCAGATTGGTGTCTTTGGTGGCATCGTTTTGGCCAGTACAGATTGGACTAGATGGTTATGTGAAGCCCCCTGGGCTTACTTGATTCTATGGTTGAGTTATATTATACCGGAGTGATCTTTTTCTATATTGACCATATGGAACTACATACATAAGCTTTTGTATATGAAAGTTAATCATGCTACCAAACGATTCCTGAACAGCCTCTTTTATATACATGAGCCATGGTTGTTGGTTGATCTATTGGCTTTTTCAGCCCACATAATTCGTATGACAGTGTTCAAGTTCTATTGAACATACTGTATATCAATTACTGTGAATTGTGCGGACTATCACCCATACTCAAATATAATGTGAACTTATATGATGACTATTCATTGGGCCCACAAATTTACCAGATCTAGCATGGCTAGTAGATTTTGTAAGATTATTTTTTTTTGCCCAAGACTTTTACATATCTTTTTTTTATTATTAAATATATATATATATATATATATATATATATTTTTTTATTATTATTATTATTATTATATTTGAAGGTTCAGGTATCTTGATGTGCTTGGCTTTATACCTCCCCAGTATAAAATATGTTTGGAAATAACCGTTTTATGAGAATTGATGCTCAGTACCACCACACCAAGTCACTGTTGAATATCAACAGAAAGCCTGAGCTGGTGTCTTTTCTAATTCTTGCTTGGGCAGCCTGCAATGGGAAGCACGGAACTCTGAAAATGTGCAAAAAAAGGCAGGCGGAGGGCAAAAGACTAATGTCTGTGGTCTCACTGCTGCTGGTCTTTCTCCACTACTGGTTTACTCTGCCTGATTTTGTACTGTGTCTTGGTTTGGAGGTGACCATCTTTGTATAGGTAGGACTTTGCTTCCTCATGTCAGAACCTCCAAGAAAGAGAACATAAGTTAGTACAATAGAGACTTTATCTAGCCTCACTGCAAATTTCCTGAAACTTGCAGTAAAAAAAACGAACTTTGATCTCACACTGCAGATATACAGTTATGAGGCTGTAGGCACAGGAGTTCATAGACACTCTCACATACCATTAGGTGCACTGTTGTTTTTCAGTAGGAATTCAAGATGAAAGGTACATTTTTAGTGATTCGTCACAATTAACAGTTCAAAATGTTCTATGTAACATAGCAAAATGTTACTTTTTTGAGTTTAGGTTCACTTTAAGTTTAGATATGAGTCCCTCAAAGTGATAGCAGCACAGTGGCTAAGTGATTAGCACTTTGTCTGGCAGCACTAGGGTCATCTAACCACTGCACCACCTGTACAGTTTGCATGTTCTCCCTCTGTCTGTGTGGGTTTCCTCCCACACTCCAAAGACATGCTGGTAGGTTAATCAGGTCCTGTGTAAATTGGCCCTAGTGTGAGTGTGAAATCCTTGAGGGTAGGGACTGATTTGAATGTATAATAAATATCTAAAGCGTTGTGTAAACTGACAAGTACCTGTAATATTAATAATATAAATATTTCACTTAAAGGGGAGTTCCACCCACAATTTCACTTTTTAAATATAAATACCCCTGTAATACACAAGCTTAATGTATTCTAGGAAAGTTAGTCTGTAAACCAAGGTCCATTTTGTTAGGTTGTTACAGCATTTAGATTTTCATAATCTAGAAATAGACCGTGGCCATCTTAAGTGTGGGCATCATGAAGCCAGACTGTATGACTTCCTGGATTTCAGCTTTGCACATGCTCAGTGCTGCACAAGCAATGTAATAGGTTTCAGTCAGGTTTGCAAGGACTACTGGGAAACATGATGCCTATCCCAGAAACCCTTGCAAATAGCCTTGTGACTTAATAGCCTAGGCTAATAAGGAGGAGGAAGTAATGAAGGACTACAAAATAAAGGTATTTACAAGCAACAAAATAAATAAAAATTGTCCATTCTGAACACTATGAGATTAGGGCATGCAGCACAGACAAACATAAAAAAATGGGTGGAACGCCACTTTAATATCAGGGTATATTTCTTGGGTAGCATTGGGGATGTTCAGACAAGCCAATCATTTTGTAGCTGACACTACATCTTTCCTATCAATCTATATTATATTGTTTGTAGCATTCTATAATTCGGGGGTTGGTAATAGTATACTTACTGTTGTGCTGGAAAACTCGAATAGTTGCTCCTGAAAGCCTGGCTCCTAGAATCAAAGATGCGTGGTTTAACTCATCACTTAGAATAAGACATCCCTGCAAAACAAGATATTATATTAGTTTGGCTTTCCAGAAGTCAGTTGGCAATTTTTTTTTTCTGTTTTTGCCAAACAATGTATCAATTTAACATTTAAAGAATGGAAGACAGCCCAACATGGACACATGCCAATCTGTCTTAGGGCCCTTTCACACGGTGCGGACCGTTTTTCGGTCCGCACCGTGTGTGTCCGTCGGCTCAGCGGGGGGTCCCGCTCAGCTGTCGGCGGACAGGGCGGTCCCCGCACACTGTGCAGGGACCGCCCTGTCTCTCCTCCGCTATCTTCTATGGGGAATCGGATGGAAACGGACCGTCTGTCCGTTTGCATCCGATCCGATCCACCGGACGGAAGAAAAATAGGGTTTTCTTCCGTCCGCAAAACGGATCCAGGCGGACGCGGATAGTAGGCGGACGTTAGCGGATCATCCGCTAACGGATCCGCTCCCATAGGGCCCCATTCTAAGTCCGTTTACGGACTTAGAAAAAGCGGACCGTTCGTCCGCACGTGTGAAAGGGCCCTAAGGCTGCATTCACACCTAGGCGTTTTGTCGCCTTACGCCCGACGCTGTAGCAGCCTGAGATACGCTGGAGGGGCGAATTAACATTGTCGGCTATGGAGATGGTTCACATCTCTACGCCGAACGCCGTACGCCTGAAGCTCGAAACAAGTCCCGGACCCTTTTTTTCAGGCGTATCAGGCGTTTGGCAATAGCCGGCAATGTTAAAATCACCCCTCCCAGCGAAAACAAGGGGCGACTTGACGCCGTAAATCGCGGGGACAATACGCCAATGTCGTGTCGCGGCAATACGCCGGCTGCCGCCTACGCTCAGGTGTGAATGCAGCCTTACTCTCGCAAGTATTCATTTGTGAATGTGTATATATAAAAATAGTGAAAATCGCAAATGTTTTCTTTTATATAAAGTCAAATAGAGTAATTTTATTAGTGCTCCACTGGCTTGCCCTAATGTTAGTCACAAACAAATTGCATAATTTCTTTAACACGCATAAAGAAATAATAATAGTCATAATAACAAAATCAAAATACATGAAGGTGGACTGGACAAGCATTTTAAGAAAACCATGCAGTGCTATCTTAATTAACAGGAAAAAAAACTCTGGCCTTCCAGTCAGCTTTGGTATCGCTAGTGGACATAAGTGGCTGTAGTTAACATCGGGATCCCACATGACCATCCATATAAATGATGTGCAATGTGTAAAATGTATGCAAATTTGGATAAATGTGTTTTAAAATTATTTTTCTTTGGTTCTTAAAGTGGAATTAAATCCTTTTTTGGGACTTGTACCTACAGGAAACCATACAAAAAGGCTAATGCTGCGTACACACGGTCAAAATTTCCCTGTCAAAAAATGTCAGATGGTAGCTTTTTGTCAAATATTCCGACCGGCCTTATATATTATATATTATTTATATTATAGATTGGCATTTCCGATGGACTTATATAGAGAAATTCCGACTTAGTTTTTACCATGTGAAAGTCTGACCAAAAATTATCACCTCAAAACATAGAGGGCCAGATTCTCGTAGGGACGCCCATCTTTGTGTGGGCGTAGCGTATCTGATTTACGATATGCTGCCGCAACTTTGAGAGGCAGGTGCCGTATTCATAAAGAAGTTGCGGCCAAAGTTACGGCAGCGTAGCGTAAATGGGCCGGCGTAACCGCGCCTAAATCAAAATAGGCAGGTAGGGAGCGTGATCCATGTAAATGAATCGTGACCCCAAGTAATTAACGCTTTTTCCGAACAGCGCATGCGCCGTCCGTGGACGTATCCCAGTGCGCATGCTCCGCAAGTACTCATTGGTTTTGACATGAACGTAACTTACACAAAGCCCTATTCGCAAACGATTTACGCAAACAACGGAAAATTCGACGCTGTCCCGACGTCCATACTTAAAGAGGGGGTTCACCCTTAAAACCACTCTCCCCCACCCCATCCAGCATACTGGCGTCAGCGCCAGTATGCTGTCTTTTTTTTTTTTTTATCCGTGTACTTACTTCTAAATAGAGAATTTAATTTTCGTTCTACCGCGGTATATGGCGCCGCTATATCGCGTCACGCCTTCCGAAAACAGCCTACTAGCACTCGGCTGTTCTCGGCGCCTGCGCACAGACCTAGGAGCTGACTGCGCAGGCGCCGTATATAGCCGCGTCACGCCCTCCGAAAAAAGCCGAAATAGGACGGCGCCTGCGCAGTCAGGTCCTGGGTCTGTGCGCAGGCGCCGAGAACAGCCGAGTGCTAGTCGGCTGTTTTCGGAAGGCGTGACGCGATATAGCGGCGCCATATACCGCGGTAGAACGAAAATTTAATTCTCTATTTAGAAGTAAGTACACGGATAAAAAAAAAAAAGGACAGCATACTGGCGCTGACGCCAGTATGCTGGATGGGATGGGGGAAAGTGGTTTTAAGGGTGAACCCCCTCTTTAACATTGCGTACGCCTCATATAGCAGGGGTAACTTTACGCCGGACTTACTCTTACGCAAACGATGTAAAATACGACGACCGATACGTTCGTGAATCGGCGTATCTAGCTCATTTGCATATTCGACAAGTAAATTGATGGAAGTGCCACCTAGCAGCCAGCGTAAATATGCAACTAACATACGACGGCATAAGAGACTTACGCGGCTCGTATCTAACCAAAGTTCCGGCGTATCTTGTTTTCTGAATACAGAAAATAGATATGCCACGTAACTTCAAAGATGCGCCGGCGTATCTCGAGATACGCCGACGTAACTGCTACGAGAATCTGGCCCATAGAATAAAGGTGATCAGCAGCGCTTCAATAACAGAAAAAAAAGTTCAAAGGATGAAATAGAAATTCAGTGACAGAAATCCATATGATGCAAGTGCTAGAGAATGTCCATAGAAAAATCATGCAAAGGATGATAGAGTCTTCACACTACACCATGTGTGTCTTGCAGCCTGCTCCATGTCAGTGATAAAATATTTCCTTACACTCTCGTGTTCGGAAGTAGTACATTACCCACAAAGGGTTAAGCCAAGATCTCCTCCTCTCCACACACAATGGATGATTAGATGCAATGACATGGGGAGAGATAACAAAGAAAAGGCTCCACTAGTGTGATAACGTCAAACACACCAATGTTTATTCAAAAAAACAACCTTCGTACATTGCACTTACAATATCAACCAGATCTTTACCAGGATTGGGAGTGACTTGTCAAGCTGGCGATATCTCACCAAACTGTCGCTGCACCTGCCAATTTAGACTAGACTTCTCTTGTTTTACTGAAATGCTCTTACAACAAGAGGTGTCTAGGCTGTCTACCAGTCCTGGTAGAGCTCTGGTTGATATTTAACCTGACTTTACATAACTATATATATTGCAAGTGCAATGTATGAAGGTTGTTTTTTGAATAAACATTGGTGTGTTTGACGTTATCACACTAGTGGAGCCTTTTCTTTGTTATCTCTCCCCATGTGATTGCATTTAATCATCTATTGTGTGGAGAGGAGCAGGTTGGGCTTAACCCTATGTGGGTAATGTACTACTGCCGAACACGAGTGTAATGCCGTGTACACATGATCGTATTTTCCGATGAAAGAAGTCCGATGGACTTTTTTCATCGTAAAAAACGATCGTGTGTGGGCCCCATCTGACTTTTTTTCATCAGTGTAAAAAAATTAAATATGTTTTAAATTTTTCCGATGAAAATAAAAACGATAGGAAATTCTGATCGTCTGTGTGGAATTCGCTCGGAGAAAAATCCACGCATGCTCAAAATCAAGTCGACGCATGCTCGGAAGCATTGAACTTAATTTTTCTCGGCTCGTCGTAGTGTTTTACGTCACCGCGTTTTGGACGGTCGGAATTTAGTCTGATAGTGTGTAGGCAAGACTGATGAAAGTCTGCTTCAAGGGAATTCTGACGAAAAATTCCATCGGAAATCGGATCGTGTGTACGCGGCATTAGGCAATATTTTTTGGTGAGTTTATTACTTACGGGGAGTGGGCTGCAAGAAACCCATGGGGGGTTATTTACGAAAGGCAAATTCACTTTGCACTACAAGTGCAAACTACAAGTGCGAAGTGGAAGTGCAGTAGCTGTAAATCTGTTAGGTAGGTCTGAAATGAGTGGAAGCTCTGCTGATTTTATTATCCAATCATGTGCAAGCTAAAATGCTGTTTTTTGTTTTCTTTGCATGTCCCCCTCGAATCTACAGCGACTGCACTTCCAAGTGCACTTTCATTGCAATTGCACTTGTAGTTTGCACTTGTAGTGTAAAGTGGATTTGCCTTTAGTAAATAACCCCCATGGTGTAGTGTGAAGACTCTATCACCCTTTGGTTAATTCTTCTATAGACATTCTCTAGCACTTGCATCATATGGATTTCTGTCACTGAATTTCTATTTCATCCTTTGCACTTTATTTGCTGTTATTTAAGCGCTGCTCATCACCTTTATTCTGTATGTTTTGAGGTGATCATTTTATATTTTTATTAATTTTGAGTGTGTTTATCCTGAGCGCAATGGTGAACAAGTGATTGTTATATCATTGTTTCTTCTTATTTATTTATTTTATATAAGAAGGCTTACCTGTAGGCAGAGGTGTATTTAAGTTTTGTGCTGCCCTAGGCCTGACTAAACTCGTGCACCCCCTAATTTAAATATGACCCACCCCTTCTTGTCACGGCCACACCCTGTGTTGTTTAAGACCCACCCTGAAATTTTCAAGTGAGGACACTAGTTCTGAGGGCCTGGTGGGGGTGGCAATGGGTTCCCTTAATTTACTTAGATTTCCTCTTACTTGCTGGTTGCCCATAGAGCAGGAAGTGAAGGGAAATCTTCGCAATGGGACAGGGATGGTAAAAATGTTGCCTATAGTTCTACTTTAAGTAGATGTTGCAGCAGTAACATATAGCACAGTGAGGAAGGTTTGTGGTCCAGGATGACAAAACAGTCAAAATTGGAATCGCCCCCCCCCCCCCACAGTTGCGGAATGCCGGCCGCTCGCATACTAGAAGCAGCGCGGGTGCTTTATGGGGGCGCTAGACTAATTTTCTTAACAGTTTAGCGCAAGCCGGCGGGGACTCTTTTTGTGCCGCCCCCCTGCAAAGTGCTGCCCTAGGCCTGGGCCTTGTTGGCCTAGGCCAGGATACAGCTCTGCCTGTAGGTACAGTGAACATCTCCTAAACCTGTATGGTTTAGGAGATATTAACACAGCATGCAGCCGTCACAGGTGCATCTGCTCTGAAGGGACGGCATACCTTTGCTATCCCTTCAGAGGTCTGTGCCGCGGTCTATGGCTCCTGTGCACATGTGCGGGAGTGACATCATCGCGATGCTGCCAATCAGACGGCCAGAGGATGCAAACCCGGAAGGAAGACCAGGTGAAGATGGAAGCGCCTTTAGGACTGACAGCGTGCCGTTGGCGGGCTTTATTCTAAGGTAAGTATTTCATAATGTGCTAGTATGTGATGCATACTAGTACAATTATGTGTTTACCTTGCAGGGTTTATAAAATGTTAAAATAAAAATTGGTCTGTTTACTACCACTATAAGTAACCTTTTACACTCACTGGATAATCTGTCCAGATATTAAATTAGCTTTCCAAAACTGGTAGTATTGGTCAAAAAAATCTAACATTCATCAGTACAATAGAGATAGAAATGTTAAACAGCAATTTGGAAATAATTAATTCTTTAATTAATTTAGCTGTTCAGAACTTGTCAAGTTTTGTATGTTGACTTTAAGTAAAGTGTATTAAATACCTTGCCCACAAGTGCTGGAATATTTGTTGAATTTGTGGCAAAGCCCATGCTAAACACCATTGCTGCTTCTACATTGAGAAACTCCGCCACCAAATCCTCCACCTCTTGATGTTTAACCAAATACCCTGAAAGGGAAGATTGAAATTAACACAAGATATTTGCTCTTATAATAAATACTGGGCTTACTTACAAAACTGTCTATAAATGTGTTTGTACCATGAGAAGGTAGTGTTTTTTTTTCAGTCTAAAGTAAGTTATTTAAAAAAAACTTCCCAGTTAAAGGACATTTAAGGCCCAATCTTGACTTGAAAGACCCCTTTGGACAGTATTTTATAAAAAGTTATCTTATTACAGCCCCAGTCTTATTAATAATAATAATAATAATAAAAAAAAAGAGTAGAGAGTTAAGCGCTGTTGTAGCTAATATAAAAATTCAACTTTAACTTAAGCAGGTACAAATAAGATTGCCTTTGGGTAACCAAATTTTATGCAAGATGTTATTAGTGTAGCCATGCCCCCATAGGGGTTCCTGAATGTTGTGGTTCACCTGTCACTTTGCCCGACCCGACATCCATCTCCAAGACACTCAGAGACATAGAACAGTCCATAAGCTTTGTTTTTGTTTTGTTTTTTATTGAGGGGATTGAACTTGGATGGGTATCGAAATTATGGGATGTCTAGGAATATTCAGCACAACTTGCTTGGGACTTCTATACACACTCTAGTATATACACTCCAGTCTTCTCTCCAACACAAACTCTTATCCTTCACTCCTCCAACACTTTACTTGCTGCATACCGTTACTCCTTCAACACTTCACTTGCTGCAGACAGTTACTCTCCAGCACTTCCCTTGCTGCAGACTGTTACTTCTCCAGACTAGTTAGCACTGCATGGTTAGGCCTGACAATAATTAAGCCAGGCCTCTATGAACTACCCTTTGCAGGCAGGGACCTTGGGTCCTTGTGGTGTAGAAATAGTTTAAATGCTAACTGTCCTCTGCACAGATACCAATCCCAGATAGCTCTCTTTAGGCCTTGTCAGCCAGCCTGGCTGCAATGACCTCTTTCCACTGCCCTTGCCAGAGCCCTCTCTTCTGGTTCTGCACCCACTTCAAACTGCAATCTCCCACTTCTCTCAGGCGTGCCTCCCCAGTCCTCCTGACTGTGCTCCACTCACCAGCTCTCCCGGCTGCAACCAGTTGTTCTTCCTGGAGTATCTTCTCCTTGCTCTCTCATGTGCCTCTCCTTACAGGATCTCTTCACTCCTCCTGGATGCACCTGAGCCCTGGCCCAGGGTCGCCACCCCCCAGAGTGGGGAGCTCCACGTGGGCCAGATAGCCTCCACACTCTCTCACTCCAGCTCTTCCATCGGACAACTCCTCTCATGCTGGGTTCATCCTGAGTATTTAAGTAGGCCTGCCCCCTGCCAATCCAAGTTAGGGATTGGTCAAAGCTCTTTAGAATACCCCAGGTAGCTCCACCTCTCCTCTCCTCCTCTCTTTCCAGCACCATCAAGAAAGAAGAGGGAGGTGACAGTAAGTCACCCAGCCCTGCCCTGAGTCTTTCCCAGCCCTAAATGAAAACAAAAAGACCTAGCCACCAGGCCTCCCAAAATGTTCCTACTCTCCAGAAAAATCTTTACTCTAGCACCTACCAAACTAGAGGGTGCTACATTAGGTTATTATTATTTTTTTTTAAAGTGTATTTTTGTGCGTGAACTCGAGAGAGAGGAGCCGGACTGCAGGAGTTGGGAGTAGGCAGACCCTCCGCCCAGAGGCAATCTGCCATCCTTCTCCATGCCCCCGGGTGGCAATGGCGGGTGGGAGGCAATGGCCTCCCACTCACCCCGCCCTACCTGCTCCACTTGGGAGCCCAACTGGGGCCCAACAGGACCGAGGGACTCCCCCTATGAGGGAGTGAGGGGGTCTAGCCCACCCAGCCAGCCCCGTAGGTCCTTTGCCTCTCTTTTTTAGGAGACCGCATGGCCAAAGTGCGTGTGTTTTAAACCAATTTTGTGTGCATGCAAGTGTGGTAGTTTTTGTGTGTGGGGGGGGGGGGGGGGTGGGCGTACTAAGCACAGGCGTACCTTGCATAGCACACCCACCAGGAGCTGGGCTGAGACCACCAAACTCAATTCACATGTAGCCGAGACCGGGATCCGAACCCTTGGCTGCAGAGGTGAACGGCTTGTCAGCGCAGTGCCAATCACTTTGAGCCACCACAGCTCCTTTACATTAGGTTATTTTTAAATTAGTCTAATTTAGTTTTAGAAAATAAGTTATGTCTCAACATGGTTGTTACCATATATATTTCTTCACTGCAGTCAAACCAATACAGCATCAACAAGTTTGTAATTGGATAATAAAAGATCAGTAGACTAACAATGAATTCATCTTTGCAGTCTCTCTCAGCATTTTTGTTTTTTGAGATTAAAGCCTTGTACACACGATTAGTCAATCCGATGAGAACGATCTGATGGACCGTTTCCATCGGTTAACCGATGAAGCTGACTGATGGTCCATTGCGCCCACACACCATCAGTTAAAAAAACAATCGGGTAAGAATGCGGTGACATAAAACACAACAACGTGCTGAAAAAAATGAAGTTCAATGCTTCCAAGCATGCATCGACTTGATTCTGAGCGTGCCTGGATTTTAAACTGATGTTCTTGCCTACTAACGATCGGTTTGACCTATCGGTTAGGAATCCATCGGTTAAATTTGTTGGCTTATTTTTTAACCGATGGATAACTAACCGATGGGGCCCACACAAGATCGGTTTGGTCCGATGAAAACGGTCCATCAGACCGTTCTCACCGGTTTAACCTATCGTGTGTACGCGGCCTAAGAGTACTGGGTAGTGCAGAAAAGCCTGGTTGGCTAACAGAGACAAAAATAGTTGTACTGATTTTATTTTTGTCAATTCAAATTTAAAGAGACTGATAAAACTGGTTTGATGGAAATACAACATTTTTCAACCCATAGGGTCTTCTTTTTTCCTGCTTTTTATTTCTAGCCATTGCATAAATAAAATCTGAATTTATCACAAAGGAAACAGAACTTTCACCAATGGTTTGCCAAAAAGTTTTTATCTGTAATTGGCAAATGTATTATTTTTCTGTGGGAATCTAATTGCACATATACAACATTATCAAATACTGTATTCATGACTTTAGCTGCAATCTGAATTTTCTAGCAGAAATGTTTAATTCTTATGGAAAAATATTTACAATGAAAAACACTTTATTAGAACGATTAGTACATTAAAATAGTTAAATAATTACAACAAAAAAATTAGGACTTTAAAACTATTAACCAATTAAATGTTCAATACATTATGTTTGTTTGTTTGTTTGTATGTTTGTTTGTTTAAAGTATTATTATGTAACTAATAATATTTTATTGTATTTTTATTAGTATTTATGAATTCCCATTTTTCACAGTGTATAAATTCATAAGTATTTTTTTCTTTATAAATAGACCCCTCTGCTTTTGATATATCAGTTAAAGTTACCGTAGTGAAACACCTAATGAGTACTCAAGTTTTGTTCTGACTATTACCTGCTGCTACCTGGAGAACCACACTTTGTTATTTATTTTAGAAACCAAAATGTTTTTGGCTGTGCTAGACAACATATTACGCCATACGAAAACAATAGATTAATGTTTAGAATGTATATAAAATGCAAGCAATATATGATTGTATGAGTTTGCATTTTTCTTTTGAATTATATGGTATAGTCCTTGTGAAATTTCCATTTTGTTACATAGTGTGGAAATTTATGGATTACATTTTTTTTTTTTAAGATCAATGACTTTACAGCTCCTATAATAAGAATCCTTTGGATTTACCTGACTTATGATATGGTCTACTCCACCCCATGATGGTGCAAAATATAATGCAGGTCTTTCCTCGTGAGGTGTTTTTTCTTTTTTTTATATAGTGTTTATTCCAGCTTTGTAAATTTATTGTCATAATACATCTCAGATTTACTTACACCACAGTAAAACATTGTGACCATCATTCTTACCCATTTCTTGTCTACTACTACATATTCCAGCTCCATAGGCCTGCAGGATCTCCTCTATGGTCACCAGTGACTCTCTATCATTTTCTGCAAAGCCAAGATAGTTATATGATCCCATATTGATCACATTCTTAATGACTTTTCCAGTGTACCTAAAAATCAAAAATATTTCATCCATTCAGTATTTTGTTTATGTTTATTTAACCATAAATAAAAGTGTGCATAGATGTTTCTATTGTATGGCAGAACATGCCACTAGTTATTTTCTCACAATTGTTAAAGGGTAACTCCAATTTTAAGTAAAATGCAATGCAATATGGCAATTTCCTGCTTGTGTGATAAGCTTACTGATTTCCCCAGAAGTCTGGATACAAGTCAGATTTTAGGCATCTCCTGCAACAAAAAATGTTTTTTTTTTTTGGTGAGATACTCCCAAAGGGAAATCACTTCTAAAGGGATGCAGACCTTGCCATTTTCCCCAATAGAATAGATCGCAGAGAAGGGGATTGTTTTTTTGCTCAACAAAAGTGGACTTACTCTTTAAGGCTGCATTCACACTATAACGCGGCGTACGCAACGTATTTTGCCGCGATTTGTAAACTTTTTATTTTTTTTCACAAAACATTTTACATTGATGTCTATGCCGAACGCCGAAAGCCGTCTAAAAAAAAGGGTCCGGGACTTGTTTTCAGGCAGCAGGCGTATGGCGTTTCGGCGTGAGATGTGAACCATCTCATAGACATCAATGTAGATTCGCTCCTCCAGCGGCACGAGCGTCGCACTTCAGGCGTATATACACCTAGGTGTCAATGGGCTCTAAGGCTATTGTAAGAGACCATACATATTTCACATAAATTAGGCTGCAGTATTCCTCAATATCCCTTATAACCATCACCATAAGAAGTATCTTTGGTTTCTGTCTTGGTCCCATGGATATATCCTGCCTTCAACTTCTCCTAGAGTGAGATACTGTCCTTTCCAGACTGTAACACACATTTTTTTTTTACATATGGGTAAGTTGGCACCCTAGCCAATTAGAATAGACCTTGGGGTAGCAAGGATCTCTCACTGGATAGGGAACAGGCAGGTAGGCAGTATTAAGCAAAATGCATAGGTGTGGCTTATAACCCAAATGAAGGAAGTCGAGCCTCCATAGTGAAGGGAAAAAGTAAAAAAAAATTCATCTTGGGCACTTTTCTTGACAAAGAATATAGAAGATATAGTAGTAGGCGCTTTGAGGTGCTTGCACTTACGCAATGCTTTTAGTTCCGGGTAGAGTAGAGGACAGGTTCATTTGGGGACAGGTTCATGCTGTGTTGGTTGGCATCCTTCCCCCCCGATGTGTATAGACACACCTATATGTTCTTGTTGAATATGATGTTGATACATTTTACATTGTCCATTTGCACTTATATAATGATAATTATTTGTTTTCTCTTTCTGTATAGAAGAAATATGTATGTTTAAAGCTCCTTGAAAAAAAGTTAACCCGCAAAACATGTAGAGCTGAGTTCACTCATCCATAGTTCCAACACACCAAGCTACCCTGTTGTGGTTCGGTTACATGACCCTTGTGCACAGGAACACTTAACTACAGGGCCTTGCATGTGTTGGTATAGGGTGAATTACATGTTTTATATATATGTGTATATTTATTTTTTCTATACATTTTTAACACATTTTGTAATAAATTTGTATGGTTTTAATCATATCCAGTGCCATTAAAATTCATTTTTGTACTCAATTATTCTCCTCATTTTAATACTAAAAATCTGTGCAAAAATAAACGTAAAATAAAATGTGAAACATGGGTGCAACAGTGTGCAAATCTCCAAAGAGCCAGAACACAGTCCAAATGCACAGTCTTTATTAACACTTATCAAGCCAAAAGTACGGTCTCCTTTGCTAAAGCGTTTCTGACCAATTTGGTCTTATTTGTAGCTTTGACAGCTACCACTAGGGCCAGGCTTGGCTGAGATACATCAACTGGAGACCTTTTTTGATGTGTGTCAATAAAGACTACATTTGGCTTTTCTGAGACTTGCTCAGGTGAGCTGAGCATGTGCTCTTTCATTCTCAATACTAAGGTAACAATATACTACACAAATAGCAAATGAATAACACCGGAGACCAAAAATATAGCAACAGCAGAATGGTGACCTGAACGTCCAGTTGTAGTCATCTGTCACTCGCTCCAATAGATCCAATTGCGCTCCTGGTACGCTGCTGACAGGTCGTTCAAAGGCATCTAAAAGTCTTCTGTAAATATTTCTTGTGTAAAAATTTTCAAAATCTTGGTAGAGAGGCACAAAATCCTTTATTTTGAAAGAATAATAATGGAATACTGTTTTACATATTATTTTACAGCCTTTTTTTTTTTTTTTTGCACAAATTCCTACAATGTATAAATTATATTTGTCCTAAAGTGATTCTAAAGCCTCAAGATTTTTTTTACCTTAATGCATTCCATACATTAGGGTAAAAAACCTTCTGTACTGCAGGGGCCCCTCAGCCCCTCTTTTTTTTACCTGAGCCTGATCCGATCCAGCAACATTCACAAGAGCAGCAGGTCTCACTGCTGTCTTCCTCCTCATTGAGCAGATTGATAGCTGAGGTAGCCATTGGCTCTCCCTGCTGTCAATCAAATGCTGTGATGGGGACTGAGTCGCCTGGACTGTGTCAATAGATGCAGACCATGTGGCTCGGTAATGAGCATGCGTGGGTGCACTCATACTTGTCGAAGAGGAGGGGCGTGGAGTGCCAGCAGGGGCCCTAGAAAGGGAGGATCGGGGCTGTACACAGAGCAGGTAAGTATAACATGTTTATTATTTTAGCTTTTAAAAAAAAAAAAGTTTAATATCACATTAATTTCATAACTTTGCCTTATAAGATGTTTGCCACATGCAACAGAATTATAGGTGGTTGATGGGTGTTACAAACAAGCATGAATTTTCTCTGCTGCTTTAACATCCAGTATCTATAAGCAAAGAAAATTACTTTCTCTAGAAGTGCTACTTTTCACATTTACTATGCACAAAATACCGACACATAAGCACAAGAGAGAAATACAGACACATGTACTGTAGCCCAAACTTAAGGTAAACCTAAAGCCATTTTTTAAATGTTGGATATAGTTCAGTTCTGGTTCAAACTTTTCTCCTTATCTGTGTCCCATTGGGATGATTTCCTTTAATTTCCTGTCCTGTAGACACAACAGAAAATCTCTGTAGTGGACACACAGACGGCAATACAGACCTGCTGTAACCCCCTGAGTTTGATAGAGAAGAGAAGATCAGAGATGGGCTGGGGGAGGGGGAGGAGCAGAGCTGGGAGCCTTTGATTTAGAACTAGCAGCGAATCTCAAGAATGTGAACAGGGAAGAGATTTATTTTTAATGTAAGGATTTCTCTTTGTGTGACTTTCTCTGACTCCCTCTCCCTCTCTCTTTCTTTTTCTGCCTCACTCTCTCTCTCTGCCTCACCCTCTCTCTATTTCTCTGCCTCTCTTTCTGTCCCTTTCTCTGCCTCTCTCTCTGTCTCTTTCTCTGCCTCTCTCTCTCTCTGTGTTTCTTTCTCTGCCTTTGTTTTTGTCTCTTTCTTTCTCTGCCTCACCCTTTCTCTCTTTCTCTGCCTCTCTCTCTCTCTGTGTTTATTTCTCTGCCTTTGTTTTTGTCTCTTTCTTTCTCTGCCTCACCCTCTCTCTCTTTCTCTGCCTCTTTCTTTCTCTACCTCTCTCCCTTTATTTCTTTCTCTGCCTCTCTCCCTTTATTTCTTTCTCTGCCTCTCTCTCTGTCTCTTTCTCTGCCTCTCTCTCTCTCTCTGTTTCTTCCTCTGCCTTTATCTTTCTCTGGCTCTCTCTTTCTCTGGCTTATCTCCTTCTCTGCCTTTCTCTATCTGTCTGTCTCTTTCTATACCTCTCTATCTTTCTCTGCCCCTCTTCCTCTGTCTTTTTCTCTCTCTCTCTCTCTCTATCTCTCTCTTTCTCTGCTTCTATATTGCTGTCTATTTCTTTTTCACCTTAATCTGTCTTTGCTTTTCTCTCTTTCTCCTCCCTCTCCCCTATCTCCCCTCTCTCTCTTATCTCCTCTTTCCTCTCTCCCTCGTTACCTATTCCCCCCAGTATCTCTACCCCCATGATCTTTATTCACCCATCTCTCTTCTTTTTCACCTGTTGTCATACCCAATGTTACCTGGTCCTTATGTTCCATTCCATGATGCCCCAGGTCTTCATACTCATAGTCATGCTTAAATTCTTTTACACTGTTTGACATTTTAAATGCTAAGCTGGGATGATAACTTGTTACGGGTATACAGGGGGTGTTTTTGATGGAGAACTTCTCTCTTGGGTGGGGGGTGCCAAACTGAGTCTTGTTCCCCCAGGTGAAAGAATGCCATGCAATTTGAAGAGCCAGTAGCTAATGAAGCACACTAGGCTCCACGGTAACTAAAGTATCACTTTTGAATGGACTAGCCCTTTAACTAAGTAAAACTAAGTAAAATAATAAGTAACACATTGACAACTGTGACTGTGTACTGTCATGATTTGTAGATTAATCACACAAATACTTCTTGATTGCACTGTAAGAAGTCTTTTTTGTTTGGTAAAGTTTGTAGATATGGCTAGGTCACATTATGGGTTTGATCATACCTGACTTGCCTAAGGTGGTAACATTTATTTAAGGCTGCCTTTTGTGTGACCCTTTTAAAATATGTAGTTGCTTTGTGAGCATTTAAGCACAAATCACAATCTATTTTTGTTTAATTTATATGTATTGTACAAATATACTTAAAGAGTATTAGACAGAATGGAAATGATTAAAATCTCAGAAAGGATATACCACACTCTTAATGACTCCATGCACATTTTTACCTCCAAATGGTCCTACTGGCATATTACTCAACAACCATAATCCCTCTACATCCTCTCTCTCTACGTATCCCATTATTATACATATTTTTATTGTGATTGCCTTTTATATCTGTACTTCCACATACTTCCCAATGCAATATTATTTTGACCTGTTCCCCTTAAAGGAACGGTTTCATTTTGCTGTACTTTATTCTTGAAACAATGCTATTTCTGCTTTGCATGACTCTGTATTGTCACAACTTTCTAATAAACTTTTGTAAACAAAAAAAATAATATATATATATATATATATATATAAATATATATATATATAAATATATATATATATATATATATATATATATCCTGCTCCTTTACAGCATGTTATACAGCACAGTGCTTGTGCTGTGAAATTTAGCCCCCTGTTACACCTAAAAAACCTGTCTGATTCTGCCAGTCTCTGCCCACCCCCTGAAAACTGACCACGTGTATCATGGCTGCTGAGCCCTGGCACCGTGGTCAGTTTAGGTGCCTCTGTTATCCGTTCTCTTCTCTATCCTCCTCTTTGCTCCTGTGTCAGTGGGGGATACTCGGCTCCACTCACTGCAGCTGTCAGACCGAGTGAGGAGAGAGCCAGCGGGTCACGTGATCGCTGATCAGAGCTCGTAAATCGGGTATATAGCTGCCTATTTTTACAAAAGCACAGACACATGAGCACTTTATATAATTAAACATAGCAGATGGTGAAGTGTATATAGTGGCTTAACAACCACTTTTAATATTTTTTATATAGAAAACAAATATAATACATTAAATAAGCCAAGGTTAATGCAGCTCTTGAGGGCAAGAAATACAAATATTCCTATGTTCCCTTCTGGTTTAATTGATTTGTGCATGGGGGCAGTCTGACTGCATTTTAAGATATTAACTTCAGGATATTTATCTATTAAATCTGTATTTTATCATTAAGCATGGCCAGCATATATGTATATACAGTATATACTGTATATAGCTTAGTGGACTCCCACATGCCTCTATTTGAATCTCTTCTGTTGGAATGAAATATACTGAATTTTCAGTATAATTGTGTGTACAGCATCCCTGTCTCATACCTGGTGGAGATCGAGCTTAAGAGAGGGCTTCTCTTGCACCTCAGGCATCACCAGCTGTCATATGCAAGGGACAGACAACTGTGAACCTCCAGATAAGAATCAGATGCAGGAACACGGTAGTATGTGCACAGCAGACAGGATTGAAGCCAGGACACAAGCCAAAATTTGTCAACAACTGGACAGCAAGGTGACAAATCAGAAGACAGGGACAACACCAGGATGCAGGCCAAGCTCAGCAACATCCAAACATCATGGTGCAAGAATATAAGACAGAGTCAGAATACAGGTCAGTTAACAGCTAAGCAGGAATGTACTGAATCAAAAGGCAGGACCCAGACAAAAGCCCAGTCACTGGTGAATCACGGTAAGCAAGGTAAAAGGGTCAGAGGAGCGTTTAGCAAATTGATAGACACAAAAAAAGAAGGTGGGGTTAGACACATACTAATCCAAGACTACTACATAGCCTCGATCCTCATACAACTAAAAACATGGTTCCCGCAGGCCCAGAGTACTTGATGGGGTGAACTGGAACAAAATCAAATCCAAGGCGCACACCTAAACAATTTCTTAATGCGCATTTTAAAGAATCTGTGACAACCATGCTCTTCCTCCCAATACTCAGTATATGTATTGTCATTCCTTTCCTCAAAATCACACAATGGGAGTACTTAGGATTAAAAACAATCACAAACATTATGATAGGTCCTACTCCCAAAACATTCAGGTCTATTCTGGTATACCAACTCCTGATAAATATAAATACGTACAAATTACCCACTTTCTCCGTGAACCCCAACTCTGAAATTGCATTGCCCTGGAAAATAGTTCAATTGTACACTAGTCCTAATACCAATATAAAAGGAATATCACTATTCTATAACACACTGCCTAACAAATCTGAATTGACCAAAACCACAACTATTAAAGCGAAGTAAGTGACTTAGGTAGCAGTTACAACCCTGCTTAATGGCTAACGGCACTTAAAACTATCTAAGTGGCCACAAAGAGTGCCAATCTATGAAAACTATTACCAAAAATATTGCTCAGATGGTACCTAACTCCCTATAAACTTGCCAAATTCTCACCCCAGACGCTATCCCTATGTTGGAGAAACTGTGGAAATGTAGGCACTCTATTCCACATCCTATGGTCATGTTCAGCTATATCCATCTTTTGGACAGCAATCTTCAGGAACCTCTCACAAGTTCTAGGGATACACGTTCCATTATCACCTGGACTAGCTCTCCTCTACTTAGGGATTGAATCAATTCTGGGGTACCTAAGATCCATAGCAATTCACGTCCTTTTAGGAGCTAGACTATCATTAGTTAGAAACTGGAAAACTTCTATAGCCCCCTCTATTAGGGAAGTAACAATTACAAGTCATACACATGCCATGTACAAAGTGATGTTCGCGTACTCCTTAGGAAACAATCGAAGGGTCAACCTGAGATGGAAACAATGGTTTGACTGGTATAAGATAGCCTATCCAGATTAATCATACTATTTGATATAATTGTGACTGTGATGTTCCTAGCCTCTAAGTTTCTTTTCATTCTTTTATTTTATTTTTATTTTTCTGTTTAAAAGTTAACTACGGTTTCATATATAGAGAGGAATCCCTGTATGTTCACATTCAGATTAAATGAGTATATTGCTAATTAACACAGTATTACCTGTTTAATTGGCAACCCTATATGGGTCTGAACTAAGGTCGAATGATAAAATCTATGCATGACTTGTAATGCATTATACTTTAATAAGGAAATATTGAAACAAAAAAAAAGGCAGGACCCAGAGCCTGAAAGAGAGCTCAAGGTCACAACAAGTAGACAAGAATTCAGACCTTAACAGTTCATTCTGAAACTTACACATTACGTGAACAGTTAGACATTAGCAGAATTGAGAGTTACTGCTTTGCTAAAATCTTGACAAAAAATCATGATATTTTGGCTTCGGGTAACATATGACTATCCTTCGACAAAAATATTAAAATAAAAGGTGGCAACTGTGTAGCACTTTTTTTTGCCATCTGTCTTTTATGTTTCTATAAAATGTTTTACTACTTTTATTAAAGGTTTATTTCCAAGTGAATTTCAAATAAACCTAGAAATATAGTGAAAATTTGTAGATAAACAAAGCCATGTCACTTATATGGCTTTTTTTTTAATGAACTCCATCATTCGATTACCATGTTTACCATGTTGGTTCTGGCATAGTGATGAATGGCTTTGTTGGTAAACAAACCCTTTTATCACAAGTTCAGTGCTGTTTGTGAACAAATGTGATCACCATGTCAGAGCTGACATGGTGATCAGCGTCTTTGTTTAATATAGAAGTGTAAGACCCCTTTCATACTGAAGGCCCCTTTCAGACGTTTTAGCGCTAAAAATAGCACCTGAAAAGAGCCTCTCAGGTCTCCCCAGTGTGAAAGCCCAAGTTTTTTTCACATAGAGGCAGTGCGCTTGCAGGACCAAAAAAAAGTCCTGCAAGCGGGGCTTTTGGGGTGGTGCGGGAGTGGTGTATACACCACTCCTAAACTGTTCCTGCTATTTAAATCAATGGGCAGCGGTGCCGAAACGCCTGCAAAGCACTTTAGCAGTGGCTCTTTGGAGGCGGTTTTAACCCTTTCCTTGGTCGTTAGCGGCATAAAAGTGCCCCACTAGTGGCGGAAAGCGCTGCTATAACAGCGGTAAAGCATCGCTAAAACTAGCAGCGCTTTACCGCTAGCGCGGCCGCACTAGCAGTGTGAAAAGGGCTCTTAAGGTTACTGTCTTAGATTTAGGAATAGGGTTAGAGTTAATGTTAGGATTACAAATAGGGCTAGGTGTAAAGCTGAATTCAGGTATGCTTTTTTGCCTAGTTACATTGGTTCAGCTTGGACCAATGTTTGTTTGCACATTCCATATCTGACTCATCTCTGTGGAAGCAGACAATCACTGTAGTAGCCACCGCTACTGTGGTGATTCTCAGGCCTTGTACACACGGGCCAGAATTTCGTCAGGAAAAAAACATTGTTTTTTCTGAATAGATTCTTGGCAAGAATCTCTTGCAGTCGGCCGAGTGTACACACAGATCTTTCAAAAGAACCGCAGTTCTTTTAAAAGGCAAGAAGGCGGTGACATCATCGCGTACGACGAGCGTGCGCTCGTCACATTCTATGCCGTCGCCGCCATCTTGCTTCACCCTACCTATGCCGTGGAAGCTAATGCACATGCGTCAAAGTCATTTCGAGCATGCGCGGGTTTCTACGGCAACAGGTAAGTATACACACTCTTAGGCCTCGTACACACGACCGAAAAACTCAACAGAATCCATCAAGAAACTTGGTGGGGAGCTTTTTTGCCGCGGAAAACGGTCGTGTGTATGCTTTTCATCGAGAAAACTGTTGAGGAACTCGACGAGGAAAAAAGAGAGCAAGTTCTCTTTTTCCTCGACGGGAGTCTCAATTTCCTTGTCATGTTCCTCGTCGGGCTGGTTTTCGACGAGAAACACGTTGGTGTGTATGCTTAGAAACACGCGCACCTTCGGTAAAAGTAGCGTTTGTAATGGAAATAGCACATTTGTCACGCTGTAACAGACTGAAAAGTGAAAATGCCTCTTTTCCAAACTTTTACCTAACACGCAGTAACATGAGATTAGCAAAAGCAGCCCCAAGGGTTGTGCTGAAGTCACCGCGTTTGAGAACGAGGAGATTTGGTCTTGACTGTGTGTACGCAAAGACAGCTTGTCAAGTTTCTCGACAAGCCTAACAAGGAACTCGTTGAAGAAAACGATGTGTCTTTTCCGACGAGTTCCTCAGTCGTGTGTACGAGGCCTGAGGTTTCTCGTTGGGAAACCGGCCGCCAAGAATCTTTATGAGAAAATAGAACGCACGATCTCTATTTTTCTCGTCGCGATTCTGGTCAGATTTCCCGACGAGAAACCTGAAAGCCTCGTACACATGCTTGGTTTATTCGACAAGAAAGTTCTGCCAGCAGTTTTTTTGCTGGTTCTTGCCAAGAAAACCGAGCGTGTGTACGAGGCTTCACTGTCTTTCAGATACTGTGTCAACCACAGAGTGTCCACTGAATGAATGAGGTAGACAGGCAGGACAGGAACTGGAAATCAAAAAGAATAATTGAAGTAGCTGTCACTACAACGCTTAAGCAGGGTATACACCTTCAGTATGTTTTTGTTCAGACAGCAGGTTGAACAAAATAAACTGGCAGATCCCTGCATCATTACAAATGATGTTGGTGCAAGGATCTCGCTTGTTTTGTCCTAATATCCTGACGGGGGATTCCACCAGAATACAAAGATCAGAGCTTGATTGACTCATTGACCGGCTTCTAACGACCGCATTCTGTTTGACAGTCAGCAGTGCACACAAACCAGAAGTCGGGCTGTTCCTGCTGAACCAGCCCATGTATAACTTGCTTTAGTCTCCACTTCCACAGGGATTGTTTAGGTATGGAATATGTACAGTATATGTACATTAGTTCAAATTGGATCAATTTACCATGCAAAAACAGAAAAAAACATAGCTGGGATTTAGTTTAGCTTTAATAGTTAGTGTTTGTACTAAAGTTAAGGTTATTGTAAGCATTACAGTTAGCATTAGGATTTGTGTTGCCTTGTAAAAAAATGTTTTTTTTTTTCTCTAGCAAGTAGTCTGCATAACAAAATTACACATTGAATTAGTACTTGTTCTACAAAATCATTGACTCTGCCCTATGAGTAAGTCTAGGTAGTGACTCATTCCTCAGTTGGCTTTGTAGAAAGTTTCCACCACAGAGACAGAGGGATTTATTTATGAAAGGCAAATGGGCTTACTCTGTAAAGGAAGTTGCACGGTGCAAGGGAATTTTATCCACAACTTATTAAATATGGTGAAATCAAGGTAAGAAATAAATAAAGCATTTTTGGGTGCACATAACTGATTAGGGAAGTCAGCAGAGCTTAACCATATTTACTAACCTGTGGGGAAAATTCCCTTGCAAAATGCAACTTTGCCTGGAAAGTGAACAGTCTATTTGCCTTTAGTGAATCAACCCAAGAGTGCCTAAAAGAAAGCAAAGTTTGATGTGTTCTATATTTACAAAACCCATTTCCCTATCTTGATCTTTTGTTAGTACTGCACCCTTTAGAAGGGACCCTGTTGAAGTCCATTACAGCAATAATTGAAGCAGGTCTAGCACAGACAGTTATTAAACACTCCAAGAAAAAGGGAGGGTTATGATGATAAAGGTAGAAGCAGACAGTGCCAAAAAACTGATACTTCCTGGATTGGTTAAATTTCATAATATTTCAAAGGCAAATTGCAAGTGAAATAAAAAGACAGTAATTAGACATCATGTTAAGACACAGTTTAATCTTACTTTCTGTTCCTCCCTTTCGTCAGCCATGTGACACTTCTCCAGTCCCCATGCTCTCATAAAGTCACGTAAGTAGCCAAATAGGATGAGAATTCCATAACAAATATACGTGAACACAAGAATGTACATAGGTGCATCTTCAAAAGTCTCTTTAAACTCTTTCTTGCGCAGGCTGTCTTTAACGACTCCATTCTGTGTAAAGAGAGGAAAAAAAGTTTAATAATGTGACGAGTAAATAGATTAATCCTCACCCAGATAATTGGATGTATTCACTGCAGGAGGAATTTTGGGAATAATTTGCAATGTACTAAAGAAACTTGTAAAGGGATCTAAATACACCAGTAGCATAAACGAGTGTGCCTTCTGCAGATCTACAGAACTTTATTAGTACAGTATCTTGTTTGTATGCATATAAATGAAAGTTTCATAGTTCCATAGTTAGGTTAAGTCCTTCTAGTTCAACCAATAAAAAATAAAAAAATAAATCATAAAATTCCATATACACAATTCTATACCCTCAGTTGATCCAGAGAAAGTGAAAAATCCCAGCAAAGCATGATCCAATTTGTTACAGCAGGGGAAAGTATTCCTTCCTGATACCCCGAGAGGCAATCAGATTTTCCCTGGATCAGCTTTACCTATTAATGTTATTATCCAGTCTTATGTACATTTAGGAAATAATTCAGGACTTTTTTAAAGCAATCTACTGAGCATGCCCCCTTGTCCCCTGTAAAGACCGCAAAGTGAATAACTCAACACCAAGTTCACTATATGGACCCCTTATGTATTTGATCATACCCCCCCCCCCCCCAAGAGAGAATAAATTCAGTTCCTCTTAGAAGGAAAAAAGGAAAAGTTACCCCGAGGGGCTTTGTATTGCAGCAAAAAATAAAATAAAAAATTATTTAGTTAATACAAAAGTTTTAATGTAGTTTTATATGTCTCACAAGGAAACGTATCTGATATATTTTAACTAAAACATAGTCAAGTAATGGCAATGAAAACATGATAAAAACTGGCACATTTCGACCTTGTAGAGTACCGCCCTCTACAAGGTCGAAACGCGTCAGTGTTTTATCATGTTTATCATGTTCATTATGTGTACCATTGTTATAACATTATGCCATGCTGTTGCAGGTTTGCCATTACTTGACTATGTTTTGGTTAAAATATATCAGATACGTTTCCTTGTGAGACATATAAAACTACAATAAAACTTTTGTATTAACTAAATAATATTTATTTATTTTTTGCTGCAATACAAAGCCCCCCGGGGTAACTTTTCCTTTTTTCCTTCTACAATAATTTGGGGTTTGCAGCACCTTACCCACTTTTCAGTATCGCTTTTTCCTTGCCAAAATTCAGTTCCTCTAATCTTTCCTCATATCTGTGCCCCTCCATGCCTCTTTTGGTTGACCTTCTCTGCACTTTCTCTAGTTCCCTGATATCCTTTTTGAGAACTGGTGCCCAAAACTGAAGCTTGAAGTGAGACCAGTTGAGGTCTTACTAATGATTTGAACAGGGGCAAAATGATAGACGTATTCTTAATACAAGAATAGACTTTGATCGCTTTGGAAACCGCAGCTTGCCATTGCATGCTATTATTATTCTTATGATCTACGAAAACCCCCAGGTCCTTCTCCACTATGCATTCCCCCTAGTATATATGATGCATGCATATTATTAGCCCCAAGTGCATAACTTTATATTTATCAACATTAAACCAAATTTTTCACATAGTTGCCCAATAAGTACACTGAGATCGGCTGGTAAGTTGGAGACTTTATTCAACTGCATATCTTCATCTGCAAACACTGAAATGGTTCTTTTAATCATAGACCCTATATCATTTATAAAAGGTATTAAAAAGTAAGGTTCCCAACAATGAACCTCAGGGTACACCACTGATAACCTTAGACCTTTCAGAGTAAGAATCATTAACAACTACTCTCTGAATTCTTTTTTTTTTTGCCAGTTTTCTATCCATTTACAAACTGATCTTTCCAAGCCTGTAGACTTTACTTTACACATTAGCTGTGTGTGGGAAAATGTGTTAAATGCTTTTGCGAAATCCAAGTATACCACATACAAAGCCACCCCTCTGTCCAAGATTTTACTTAAACCTTAATAAAAATAAATCAGGTTTGTCTGACAACTTCTGTCTTTCATGAATCCATGCTGTCTGTTGCTTAAAATATTTTTTTTCAGTAAGAACGCTATGTGGTCTAAATGCTCCAGTATCTTCCCGGCTATAGAAGTTAAACTAACAAGTCTATAGTTACTTGGTAAAGACTTTGATCCCTGGTCTATAGTTACTTGGTAAAGACTTTGATTCCTGGTCTATAGTTACTTGGTAAAGACTTTGATCCTATTTTAAATATGGGCACCACATTGGCTCTATGCCAATCCAGTGGTAGCATGCCAGTCATTAAAGGATCACTAAAGTAATTTTTTTTTTTACATAACAAACATGTTATACTTACCTCCACTGTGCAGCTAGTTTTGCACAAAGTTGCCCCGAACCTGGTCTTCTGGGGTCCCTTGTCGGCTGTCTTGGCTCCCCCCCGCAAGGACTCAACACCTTAATGTGAGCGAGCGTGTGAGCATGGTGTTAAGTGCTTGCGGGCAGGCTACCATGATACAGCCGGCGGCCATAGCCGCCAACTGTATCACTTGACCCTGCTCCCCGGCGCCCTGCATCATTGGATGTGATTGACAGCAGCGCGAGCCAATGGCTCTGCTGCTTTCAATCAACCAAAAATGAGCGGGAAGACGGCCGAGAAGCCTGCGCGGGGCTTTTCAAAGGGTCAGGTAAGTAAAGGGGGGGTTTGGGGGCCTCTAATCCACAGATGTTTTTTCACCTTAATGCATAGAATGCATTAAGGTGAAAAAATGTTTACCTTTACAACCCCTTTAACGAGTCCCTAAAAATTAGAAACAGTGGTTTTGAAATGATAGAGCTTAATTCTTTTAGGATCCCTTGGTGAATGCCATCTGGTCTAGGTGCTTTATCCACCTTCATTCCTTTCTAAATATTTCTGCACCATATCACATTTGAGCCATTATGGATCATTTGGAGCTGTGTCAATACCATCCCCATTATGAACACGAGTTCCCCCATGCTCCCTTGTATACACAGAGCTGAAGAAAGTTTTTCATAAGTAGATATCATGATTTAAAAGACATCGCCATCACCATCAGTCATAAAAAGTAAAGTTAGGTGAACCAAAGTTAAATAAAATGATTTTATTAAAAATCCAGTACACTCATTAACAGCTTCCCGACCGGCTCCTGTATATAAAATGATTTATAAATGATAAAGTATAACTGACAAATGTGTGCCCATTCCTTTAATTGGTAATTGGAAACTTGGTGAAATTATTTTGCTCCTGTATATAAACGGCGGCAGAATGCCTCTCCTGCACAGATCTCAGTATATATAAGGCAGCTCCTTTAAGAGCCATAGCAGGTACACAAGCGCACCTGCTGCACATCGATGGACTCGATACACGTGGCCGGCGGGCGCGAACGCCGCCGGCCACCTGCGATCAGGGAGAGCGGCAACGGGGATTTGTGTGTTTACACACACAAATCCCCGTTCTTACAGGGGAGGAAGTAGGAACAACGATCTGTCTCCTGCCCCAGTCAGTCCTATCGCCTCATAGTAAGAAAACACCTAGGGAACAAACACTTAACCCCTTGATTGCCCCCTAGTGTTAACCCTTTCCTTGCCAGTGACATTTATACAGTAATCAGTGGCTTTTTTTAGCTCTGATCGCTTTAATAGTGTCAATGGTCCCAAAAAAGTGTCAAAAGTGTCTGATCTGTGCGCCGCAATGTCGTAGTCCTGATTAAAATTGCTGATTGCTGCCATTACTAGTAATAATAATAATAATAATAATAATAATAATAAAAATGTCTTAAATCTATTCCCTATTTTGTAGACGCTATAACTTTTGCAGAAATCACTCAATATACACTTGATTTTTTTTTAACCAAAAATATGAAGAAGAATACATATTGGCCTAAATTGATGAAAACACTTTTTTTTTTAAATTGGGGATATTTTTTATAGCCAAAAACGTAAAAATATTGTGTTTTTTTCTAAATTGTCGTAAGGAGTAAAACTTTAACCATTTTTATCCTCTTTTTTTTTCACTCAAGTGACTTAAGTTATTTTTAGCACAAAGGGTCTGCTCTCACTTTCTCTGGAACTCTATTTAAAGGAGCCAGACAATTTAAACACAATCCTTTGCATAATGTTTGTCATGTTGTACTGACGTTAATGTAAATTAAGTGTCAGTTCCATACCCTTCTGCTGACCTGTTTACAGTGGCAGAAACAGGTTCTGGCACAACTTGGGTTATTTTGTATACTTTACATTTCTCTCTATTACCAAAAGGTTACCAATTGCATATAGTATTCATAAACAGTGCTATATTGTTAAGATAAAAATACCTTTGCAATGTACAGTGTTATGTTTTACACTTTTAGGTGTCCATTTTACCACAGTAAACAAATTTGAACTGTTTCACTGGTATTGTGTAAGTTTTTTATTATTGGTGACAGTTGGTAAAAAAATGACTGAACCCAGGGTGTCAGAGATGACAGAGAAACCAGTCGGGGCAACCAGTGGGGTATAGATTCTATCAGTGGCCCTTACAAGGGTAGCACTACATAAATACTAACAATTATGCAATGGGTGGAATCTGATTGGTTTTTACATTGAATTGGTTGTTTAGGTGACCTTCAGACTACACTGTTGTTAATAAATCAAAATAGATTACAAAGATATTGTAGAATCCAATTGTGAGAACTGTCATACAAAAAAATAAGGGGCTGCCATTGTTGACCTTTAT
Organism: Rana kukunoris; assembly: GCA_029574335.1. Classification (NCBI taxonomy): domain Eukaryota; kingdom Metazoa; phylum Chordata; class Amphibia; order Anura; family Ranidae; genus Rana; species Rana kukunoris. Next base: position 491,210,649 of record CM056052.1, read on the forward strand.
GAAATACTAGTTTCTGGTTGTCTTTAGCTTCAGTAAACCCTGGTATTGATTCCGGCTCCTGATCATTGACTTAAAGAAGTAAGGCCAAAAGATGAGCATGATAACCAGGCAACTATGTTTTCAGAAGGGGAGATCAGTAAAGACAGCCTAAATATTTCTGAATGATTTATTCCAAGACACAAAACATGCTTCAATCTGCTGTCTTATTAGACATGACATTTGGATATCATCCAGGTAGCTCAGCAATGCAGTAGCGCATTTTGATGAACAACAACAATAAATTATGGAACTCGTTTACTTGATATGGGAAGATTCCAGATGTTGTCACTCAAAAAGCAAACAATTGACTTTTTTGGTTTGTAAGCATTAAACATGAATGTAAACATTATCATTATGAGTCATAAGAAAGTTTTGAAAGGGGGAAATTAAAAATACATGTCCTCCTCAGCTCATTAAAGGAGTTGTAAAGGAAAACATTTTTTTGCCTAAAATGAATGTCTGCAAGGTAGACAGACAGAATAGTGTAATGATTCTGTTAAAAAAACAAGTAAAAACCTATTAAATTCCTTTATCTATATCACCTCGGGCGTTCTAGTTTCTGCTCTCTCATTCACTTCCTTGTTTGCGTTGCACGTTCTTGTAAGAACTACATTTCCCAGTATGAATTGCAGCACGCCCAGTAATTCACACCTCCTTGAAGTCTCTAACACGTAGAGAGCGTCCTGCCGCACAGATGTAGTTCCCAGGAGGGGGTGAGCACGTCACTGACCACCGCAGTAAAGCCTCCCTTCACGTGGTCAGTAACAATCAGACAAGCAGGAAGTGAACAGAACAGAGAAAAAATAGAGCAACTTCTGAGCAAAAACAAACTGCAGGTAAAGGATGCTTATTATGAAAACATTTTTTTTCCTTTACAGCCCCTTTAAAGTGTAAGTAACCCCCCCTATCGTTTTCAGCCAAGGAAGTTACCATCTTTGCCTCTGTTTAATCTACAACTGCCATAATGCTGCACATGTGATCAGTTTAGACACCAGCCATTGGATGGCTTGACAGTTTGCTTGAGAGCACAACCAATGGGAGTGTTACATTTCCGACATGTGCCAGAAATTAAACTGTTTTATAGATGGGTTTACTTCCGCTTTAAGCAAGAACATATTTTCAAATTTGAAGAACACCTCTGGAACAGCCAAATTTGGAATAGTTCAAAACCGGTTTTATTTAAATACGTAGAAATGTATAGCCTGAGTGTGTATCTCGTATATTTTGAATTATCAGCTTGTCTGTGTGTGTGAAACATGGTCAATTTGGAAATACATCAATTAAATGTAATTTCCTCTTGTATCTGCCATTGTGTGGCTTGTAATATTAACACAGCAAACACTCCTCTAGCAGGTTCCACTAGTTTCACGGGGTTTGACTCAGCATCTGTTATTACACCCAGGAGAGTCATGATGAGCAACATACCCCATGTCCTCATAGTTGCCCAGAAAATATGAGTATTGGAGGGATCATGGATCAAAGTCATAGATAATACAGTATTGTGATGATGTGATCCATCTTTTTAATAGCTTAAATTTTTTTATTCTGAACATAATTTGATTATAAATGTTACTTTTGTCTGAATAACAGATTCAATTCATAATCTCTGTATAGCCTTGTGTGGAACCTGAAATTCTGGTGACCTCCAATGTTCCTAATAGATTTATAAAAACAGCACAGAACTAGCCTACAGCCATACAAAACATAAATATCAGTGTAGCACGTACCCCCAGAAGAGACGCTTGGTATGACAGGTAGGTAGTTGTACAGTATCTGGCACCTGGTCTACAGGCTTCAGCTGGCTAACGGTGAAGCCCAGTCTGTACAGTGGTGCACTTAATATATGTGAATGATTCTCTGTGCAACCTATTATTAATGTGTATCACAAGTTCTATTAAGTGCAATCTTACCAGTCTCAACTAATATGTGAAGTGCTTCAGCTCACACTGAAATACACTCAACCTCAGATATTTTTATTTTAAAAGTGCATAAAATCTAATTCATCTGAAAGTGAAATACATAATGAGACTAAATGTATCCCCTCTAAATATTAGTTACAATCTTTCATATACCGCTTATCAAAGTGACATTAAATATAATAATACCAACACTATTCACATATTCAATGTGCAAACTATTGTCCATGTAATGTATGTAATATAAATGAATTCCACCAAATAAGTCCTTAGTATCCACAGGTACTTGTAAACTTTTCTTTGTGCAATATTCCTCAAATTAGTGCTACCACCATTTACACTATGCGCGCACCTTCAAATATTGACCTCATTATTCTGTAGGTCACAATGCACATTACCCTTTAAAGGGTCTCATTCACCTCCTCTGGGTGTCTGTAGATATTTTCGCCAATCACCTTGCCTCCAGGATTAGTAAGTACAGTAAAACCTTACAGTAAAACCTTGGTTTGCGAGCATATCTATATATTGCGTTCCAGAAACATGCTTGTAATCCAAAGCACTTGTATATCTAAGCATTTTTTTACAGGGTATAAAATAGAATCATGTGCTGTAAACTCGAGCAACTAATCAGTGAGCCGTAATGTGCACTGTGACCTCTAGCAACCAATCAGTAAGCGGTAACGATATGCTGTAACCTCTGGCAACCAATCACAATCAATGCCTGATCTGATAGAGAAAACTGATTTTAAGTCTAGCTGATATTAATTGTATGTCTCAGAGCAGGTGGGGGCCCTAAGAATTTTTTTGCCCTGGGTCCAATCAACATTAAAGATGGCCCTGTCTGTAGTCCAAGGGAGGGGGCGAGCACGACACTCCACACCAGGGAGAAAGCCTTGCATTACTGTGTGGAGTTACAGACAGAAGAACAGGAAGTGAGGATTTCTCAAAAGAAATAAGGACATTTAAAAGCAAAATCGAAGGATGATGTATGTGAAGGACTGCACTAAGGGAAAGGAAGCTATTTAGAAAAAAAAATTGTACCTTTACAACTCCTTTAAACTGTTGAGTTGTTACCAACTTTAATTGAATCAATGTGTTTTAACAATAACTACATTGTAAAGTACAAAATACAATCTTTTCATAAAGTTTATGACTTATAACTGTAGTATTAACATGTTATCTGAACAGAAGCTCTCCTAATTTTTTTCACTTTTGCACAGAAAGACTAGCAAAGTGCAAGAGGGAACATGCTGGAAGAAACTGTCACTTGCCATTTGTCACGCCGTGGTCTGTTAATATTACATCACAAGACTTTAGCAAAAAACAATTAAATAGTGGTGTATGTATTTATTTAATTTTTTTGCATTTTTTTTTTGTGATGCATTTTGAAAGCAGCCTCTTCAGGACAAAACAGCCGTTTGGGGCTTGGACTAGCCGTGAAACATTTTGAACATTACAGACATCCATTTGAATGTCACTACTAACTTCTGCAAGCTAAAAGAGAATGAAATGATTGTATCTACTGTAAACCCAGTTTTTGTGCAATGAGTGGTAAAGGGTTAGAATCCATGCCCAGTTTTTATTGTCTGTCTGTTTACCATCTGACAAGATTCGCCCTCTCTATTAGCCCAGGACTCCTGTCAACCATTTTGTGATGTCACCAGAACAGGAATAGAAGGGAAATCCTCCAACAGGGACACTTGTTGCAGAGACACCTGTCTAAGGACCCATTTAGACCTTGGTGTCCTGGTGTGTTATTTTCCATATTTACATGCATTGCGTTAAGGGAGTACATTAAAAAAATAGACTGACAACAAACCACAATGACTACAAAAAAAAAACATTTTTTAGCAATGCAGCTTACCATACCACCATAGTGCATTACCATGAGCTAAAAATCATATTTGTTTAAGCTGTCTTGCTTTGGTGCATAAAACGACATCATTTCCCTGTGGGTGGAAATAGTAAATGACACCATGCTAACGGAGGAGATGCAGGCACAGGAATGGGACACTTAGGGCAAGTTTACCACTTTGTGGTATATCTGGATGCACTTTTCTGCCTCTGATGAATTGAAAAATTTGCTCCCCCAGTAATTTCCCTGGAGCTAGGTTGTGTAGGGGCCCTCCTCCCTCGGCTTCCCCTCTGCCCTTGAGACTTGGGCACACTTCCTTGGACACCTTTATTATAACTTTTGCACTATACGCTCTTTAGCTCATTTTTTTTGGCACGCTGTGGAATTCATTGATGCTGTATATATGTTCTATGTAGCTCAATGCTCAGCGGTCCAGTTACGTTTCCTTCTCCCCTCTTTTTTCTATTCCCTTTCTTCTCCTCCTTTTCCCCTTTTACTTAGCTCAGATTCCCTTCCATTCCTTGCCTGGTCCTCTGAAAGGCCCATAAGCCTATTATTAGTTTTTTTTTTCTGCCTAACATGTTGTCCTATCGAGGTCCCTGTGGCCCCAGTTTTTTGCGATGACTTTACCCGCTGTTATGTGTATATGCCTACCTTCCTCTCACTTCCTGTTGTGTTTACCGGACAGGAAGTGTAAACATAGATGGCCTAAATAACTTGATCGGGCTTTTAACCATTTCCTATTCTATCTTAAAGTGGTTATAACGCTTTTTAAAAAAAAATAACAAACATGTCATACTTACCTCCGCTGTGCAGTTGGTTGGTGGCCCCAATCCTCTTCTTCTGGGGTCCCTCTGTGGCGCTCCTGGCTCCTCCTCTTCTCGAGTGCCCTGTCAGAGAAGAACTCTCCTTCGTGGACGCCGGTTTGGGCGCGCTCCTGTGTCCTGCTGCTGCGTCCGTAGACATAGACAGCAGGACTCGGCTCATAGCATGCATTAAGGTGAAAAGGTGAAAAGCTGCAAGAGTTTACAACCCCTTTAAATGATAAAAAAAAGTTTTGGGTTTAGATACTTTAGTAAATGTTTACTTAGCCTTCAGCTGTGGCCAAAAGTTTTGAGAATGACACAAACAAATATTAATTTTCACAAAGTATGCTGCTTCAGTATTTTTAGATTTTTTTGTCAGATGTTACTATGGTATACTGAAGTATAATTACAAGCATTTAAAAAGTGTCAAAGTCTTTTATTGACAATTACATTACGTTTATGCAAAGAGTCAATATTTGCAGTGTTGACACTTTTTCAAGACCTCTGTAATTCGTCCTGGCATGCTGTCGATCTGGGCCACATCCTAAATGATGGCATCCCACTATTTCATAATCAATGCTTGGAGTTTGTCAAAATGTGTGGGTTTTTTTTTGTTTACCTGCCCCGAGACCACAAGTTCTCAATGGGATTATGGTTTGGGGAGTTTCATGGCCATGGACCCAAAGTTTTAAGTTTTGTTCCCAAAGTTTTGTTCTCCATCATGCTGGAAAAGGCATTGTTCATCATCAAACTGTTTTTGGGTGGTTGGGAGAAGTTGCTCTTAGGCCGCGTACACACGATCAGACCGGTCCGATGAAACTGGTCTGCAGACCAGTTTCATCAGACCAGTTCGATGGTGTGTACGGCCCATCAGGCCGTTGTCCGGCGGACCAAAGTTTTAAAACCTGGTTTAAAATCTGTCCGGCAGGCACTTGTCCGTCAGACAGGTTCGATGGTTAGTACGCAAAAGCATCGGACCAAAAACCCGCGCATGCTCAGAGTCAAGTCGACGCATGCTTGGAAGCATAAAACTTTGTTTTTTCAACACGTCGTTGTGTTCTACGTCACCGCGTTCTGGTCTGATCGGATTTTTGGTCCAATGGTGTGTACGCACATCAGACCACTTCAGCCTGGTCCGATGAAAACGATCCGTCGGACCAGTTTCATCGGACAGGTCTGATCGTGTGTACGTGGCCTTAAAGGATGTTTTTGGACAGGGACGCAGAGGTGAGCTGTAGACAGGGACACAGAGGTGAGCTGTGGGCAGAGAGAGTTAAAGAGGAAGATGTGGGTGTGCCTTGAGTGTGGATGGGGACACAAGGGATCTCATAATCTCCTATTGCCCAGGAGCCCCATGAGCTGTCAGTCCGCCCCTGATGTTTTTCCTGTAGAGAAGTGGCTTATTTTCTGCTCTTCTTGACACCGGGCCATCCTCCAAAAGTCTTCTCCTCACTGTGCGTGTGCAGATGTACTCACACGTGCCTGCTGCCAATCCTGAGCAAGCTCTGCACTGGTGGTACTTTCTTAGGCGCCCTGAAGCCTTCTTCACAGATGCAGTGGAAATGTTTGTTTATGGGATTAATTTCATTTTCATGGCAAAGAGGGACTTTGCAATTACCATATTTATTAGGCGTATAACACACACAGGTGTATCACATGCACCCTAACCCTAAAAAAAAGTTCTACAGCCCCCTGCATATAACACGCAGGCACAGTTTACCCTCTATTTTCAGGGTAAAAAAGTGAGTGTTATATGCCAATAAATACAGTAATTGTAATTCATCTGATCACTCTTCATAACAATCTGGGATATATGCAAATTGCCATCATAAAACAGGAGGCAGCAGACTTTGTAAAAATCAATATTTAAAGTGGATGTAAACCCAACAAAAAAACACACAGAGTTAATCCAGCGCCGAGTAATCCTCTTTTAAAGTTCAGTGCAAATTAACAGAATTCCAGATAAAAACTTGCCAAATTATAAAGTCCGTTTCTCTGTTATTGCTTTCCGTAACAGGTTATTTACATCTAGCTTGGACATGTTTATCATAACAAGAGGTGATCCAAAGTTCATTGTATATTACTAGGATGTGTTATGATGTTATATCACCTCATGTTATGATAAACAAAACATAACATATGATAAACAAGTCCTAGCTAGATATGTAAATAACCTCTCACTCAAAGCAAGAAGAGAGAAAACTGACTTTTTTATTTAGGCAGAGTTTTATCTGTAAGGCTGTTCATTTTCACTGAACATAAAAGAGGATTTCTCAGATCTGGATTAACTCTGTGTGGCAAGACTGGGCACAGATGATAGGAAATCTTTTACTCTACATTGTGACATAAAAAAATAAAAAAAATATTTTTTTGGGTTTACATCCACTTTAACCTCCCTGGCGGTATGATTCTTTCAGATTTTAGGTGCTGAAAGCGGTACCATTATTTGCAAGGGAATTTGGCGTTTTATACTGTAGGCTTGTAATTCTTAGGAATAACTCACTGAAATCTATCCAAACAAGAGTCTAATAGGCATTTTTTTTTTTATTAAAAATTATAATATAATAAATAATTATAAAAAATTATAACAAATAATAATATAATTATAGTAAAAATTATTCAATAATGTAATCAAATCAAAATCACTGAAATTTGCTCAGTTGCAGAATTTTTGCTGTCATTATTTTTTTTTATGACGAATTTCCCCATAAATCGCTATCGCTAAATTCTGCAAGTGATTCTGATTTATTATCGCTGTTTTTTAGCTGCTCTAAAACAATTTTTGCCATAAAGGGACACTTTTGGTTGCTATGGGCAATCTACAGTTTGCAGGGAGAAAGAACAGTTTTTATTATATAAAAGGACATGTAGTGTACAGGGCAGACCACTAGGGACATGGGGGGTGTGTATTTTTTACATACAGTACTGTAATCTATAAGATTACAGTGTACTGTATGTATAGTGTTTGTTTACTTTTTTGAATTTGGCGCTGTTCCCCCCCCTACGTCGCGACGCTCGCAGGGAAGGGAATCGGAGGTACACACAGCATCAGGCGGACATCCGGCCGCCGTGTACTGCGGGGATTCATCGCTGGATCGCAGAGAAAAGGTAAGTAAACTCTTTTCTGCATCCAGCGAGGCAAGTCCGTGTGTGGCACGGGGTAGCTTAAAAATCTCACCCCGTGCCACACACGGGAGGACCGCCAGGGAGGTTAAGTCATTCTCAAAACTTTTGGCCATGGCTGTAGGTTCACATTATGAATCGCATTTAAATCAGACAGGAATACGCACTGCCTTCCTGTACAACTCACCTGCTATTCACCGTGATGCAATATGAGCCCATTCAGTTTGAATGGGCTCAAATCGAACTGCATCGTACCAAAGATGTGCATGCACCAATTTTAGAAATGCACTCAAATGGCTCGCATGGCCATTTTGTACCATGCGATCCAATGCATGCAAACACACTGCGTTTGCAACCTGCGTTCAGGGTGTCGGTAAGATTGCACTGACACCCACTGCAGATCTCAAAGGCAGTGAGATTTGAATGTGGTGTGAAAAACGCAGGTTTCCTGCACTGCATTCTTTTGTGAACTGAGGCTTAGTCAGTAAAGTTAATGCCTATGTTTATGATCCAATCATGAGCAAGAAAAAAAAAATCCCAGTTTTGTAAGTCCCCTACACTCGATTAAAAATAAAATAGCTTCACTGTATTCACTAACATTTTCTTTTAGTAAATCAACCCTATTGGATTCTATGGTTTGAAATCTGGTCAAAAAAATCTATGACATTTCTCTGTACAAAGAATATGTCTAGGTGGAGAGGAAAACAATCTTTATAGAGTTCAATTTGTGCCTCCTACCTTAATGATGTTCTTCTCATCCGTCATGGTACTGATGGTAAACGAATTCAAATATTTTGTTTGTATAAGGAGTTCCGTCATTCTTTTGGTCCTTTCAGTGCCCAACGTTGTTTTCAAATACCCGCCACAGAACAAGAGGGACAGTCTTCTAAATATCATATACTGTTGGCCTTCTTACAGCAAAATGTTGATGGTCGAGGATTGCATCAACAGTGCCTACAGCAACTGTCCAGAATAATGAAGTGGTAACTTCAACGTGGTGCCAACCAGAGTGGATTCTGCAGCTATGTCCTATGCTGTGCCTGGCACTGCTATTTAGAAATAGTTACCTGGCCTGCAGCCCAGACATCAGGAAACAGAACTCTGGAATCATCAATGGGACGGGCACTAGCTAGGCATTCTGTAATACAGCAGGCAGTTAAAGCTGTTAAGCCTTTGACAGTGTGATAAGAGATGATTGTAGTGGATTTAGTCACAAGAAATTAGGCAGTCAAAGAACACACTTGCCAAGTATAAAGATGACCTTTATTACTTAAGCAACTTCTAGTTAGGTGTATTTAACCACTTCAGCCCCGGAAGCTATTTTTTGCGATATGGCACAGCGTCGCTTAAACTGATCAATTGCGGTGGTCTTTTGGTGGCATTTGATCACCTCTGCAGTTTTTATTTTTTTGTGCTATAAACAAAAAAAGACTGAAAATATGGGGAAAAAAAAAATAAAAAATTATTTTTGCTATATTACATATCCCAAAAATCTATAAAAAATTATTCATCAGTTTATGCCAATATGTATTATTCTACATATTTTTGGTAAAAAGCGTATATTGATTGGTTTGCGGAAAAGTTATAGTGTCTACAAAATAGGGGATACATTTATGAAATTTATATTATAATTGTATTTTTTTTACTAGTAATGGCGGTGATCGGCGATTTTTAGCCGGACTGCGCCTTTGCAGGGGAAAGATCGAACACTTTTGACACTTTTTTGGGACCAGTGACATGTATACAGTGATCAGTGCTATAAAAATGCACTGATTACTGTATAAATTTCACTTGTGGAGGAGGGGATAACACTAAGGGGTAATGAAGGGGTTAAATGCGTTCCCTGGGAGGTGTTTCTTTCTGTGGGGGGAGCGGACTGACTGGGAGTACAGAGCGATCGCTGTTCCTAATACTAACACTAGGAACAGACAATCTCGCTGTACTGTCCTGTCAGAACAGGGATCTGTTTTACATTGACAGATCCCTAATCTGGCTCTCTGTGGAGTGACCTGGGGTGGCCGGCAGACATCGCGGTGGCTGGCCATGCACATTAGCTTCCCCGCCGTGCAGCGAGTGCAGTGTGTGCGTGTGCGCACATGCTTGCTATAGTATGGTGAGCAGATTTTTTTAATTAAATCTGGGGACATTTATTTTATACACATATTTTCCTCAAATTATATATGCAGTCGGTGTTGAAGTGTGGGTTGTCTGTGCCTGGGACAAGGCAAGAAATTTGCGCCCCCTAAACTGCAGACTGTGAGCACTCCTTGAGTCCCTTTCACTAGTACAGTAGTACTAACCAACCTGATTCCTACACTAACCTACCTGACCACTGCACTAACCTACCTGATTCCTACACTGACCTACCTAAATCCTATACTGACCACTACACTGACCTACCTAACCATTGCACTAACCTACCAGATTCCAACACTGACCTACCTAAATCCTATACTGTCCACAACACTGACCTACCTGACCACAGTACTAACCTACCTGATTCCTACACTGACTTAACTGATTCCTTTACTGACCACTACACTGACCCACCTAACCTAATTCCTACTCTGACCACTAAACTGATCTACCTAATCACTACACTGACCTACCTGATTCCTACACTGACCACCACACTAGCCTACCTGATTCCTACACTGACCACTACAAACCGGGAAGTCTAGTTACCCTACCAGGGGAGGCATGCTGCACATGGCCGCAACACAGCACAGTAATAATTTTGCACCCCCCCTAAATGTTGCACTTGGGGCAAGAGTATCGGCTGCCCCCCCATGCCACTTCAATCCAGAGACAATTCTAGTGACAGGCTGGCTCCAGGGACAGTGTCCTCAGTCCGGGGACTTCCTCCCCGGAAACCGGGATGTCTGGTTAACCTATGCTATATATGTAAAAGGGACCTACGTACAGCTACAGCGTTTCGCAGGAATGACCCGTCCTTCCGCAGCATAATGACGGCGGCTGGTCGGCAAGCGGTTAAAGCATAAGTTCACCTTCAGCACCAAAAATACAGAATACCTTCATAAATCATGCCTAACACTGATTACAATCTTAATGTGCATAATTATTTTTTTGTAAAAATTGCTTACCTCTGTGTTCTGGATAACAAATTTTAAAACAAAAAATGCATTTAGAGCTTCTCTTTCTGCTTCCTACTTACTACTAGCAATGCCATCTTGGAATGTAGTTCACCGAGCCAATGGGAAAGGAAACAATGATTCCCATGAATCATTGCATTCTCTGTGTGCCTGGGATGTGAACTAGCATTTCTAGGAGGGGCTGGCACACAAACTAGCATTTCACTGCTCAGCATTCTTCCCCCTGTCAGCTCCATTTTGACACACACATGTCGTCTCACACGTATCTTATAATAAGAATAAAAATACCATCACAAAATCCCAGTATGTATATGTATGTATATACACACACACACACACACACAGTTTGCCCACCCTCCCTTTTTTTTCTTTGCATATTTCTCACACTTAAATGATTCAGATCATCAAACAAATTTTAATATTACACAAAGATAACCCAAGTAAATCCAAGATGCAGTTTTTACATTATTATTTCATTTATTAAGGGAAAAAAGCTGTTCAAACCTGCCTGGCCCTATGTGAAAAAGTAATTGCCCCCTCCCATGCTGAATCATATATTAACTGTGATTAACCACACTTGTTTGGAAAGCTGAGTTAAATTTCACTTGCCACATCCAGGCCTGATTACTGCCAGACCTGTTGAATCAAGAAATCACATAAATAGACGCTGTCTGACAAAGTCACGCACGCTAACAGATCACAAAAAGCCACGCGTAATGCCGCGTAATGCCACAATCTAAAAACTATTCAAGAACAGATTAGAAACAAAATAATGTACATGTATCGGTGTAGGAAAGGTTTCAAAGTAGTTTCTAAGGCTTTGGAACTCCGGTGAACCTTTGGGAGAGTCATTATCCACAAATGAAGATAACATGGAAAGTGGTGAACCTTCCCAGGAGTGGCCAGCCTACACTAATTACTCCAAGAGCATGACAACAACTCATCCAGGAGGTCATAAAAGTACCCAGAACAACATCTAAAGAACTGCAAGCCTCACTTGCATTAGCTATTGTTCATGATTCAACAATAAGAAAAAGACTGGGCAAAAATGGCATCCATGGGAGGGTTCCAAGGCCAAAGCCACTGCTGACCAAAAAGAACACAGAGACTCATCTCACATTTACCAAAAAACATCTTGGGCCAGATCCACAAAACAAGATACGCCGATTTTCTGCGTAGATACGCCGTCGTCCTAAAGTGTCCTATTTACGCTGGACGCTAGGGGCGCTTCCACGTCGAATATGCAAATGAGGTAGATACGCCGATCCACGAACGTACGTACGCCCGGCACAGTGTTTTTACGTCGTTTGCGTAAGCGTAGGTCCGGCGTAAAGTTACCCCTGCTGTATAGAGGCGTACATAATGTTAAGTATGGACATCGGGCCAGCGTCGTTTTTTCCGTCGTTTACGTCGCTCGCGAATTACACCCGCGTACGCCGGCCCATTTATGCTACGCCGCCGTAAGTTACAGAGGCATTTCTTTGTGGATAAGGATACGCCGCTGTAACTTACAGCGGCGTAGAGTAAATGGGACACGCCGCGCTGGCGGGGCAGGTATGTGGATCTGGCCCCTTTTAGGCAAATATTTTGTGGACTGATAAAACAAAATTTAACTTTTTGGAAGGTGTGCATCCCGTTACATCTGGCATAAAACAAATACACCATTTCATAACAAGAACATCATACCAACAGTCTGACATGGTGGTGTTAGCATGATGGTCTGGGGAAGCTTTACAGTTTCAGGACTTGGACAACTTACCATAATTGATGGAACCATGAATTCTGAGCTCTACCTGAAAATTCTAAAGGAGAATGTCCGGCCATCAGTTTGTGACCTCAAGCTTAAAGTGGAGTTCCACCCATTTTTATATGTTTGTCTGTGCTGCATGCCCTAATCTCATAGTGTTCAGAATGGACAATTCTTATTTATTTTGTTGCTTGTAATTACCTTTATTTTGTAGTCCTTCATTACTTCCTCCTCCTTATTAGCCTAGGCTATTAAGTCACAAGGCTATTTGCAAGGGTTTCTGGGATAGGCATCACATTTCCCAGTAGTCCTTGCAAACCTGACTGAAACCTATTACATTGCTTGTGCAGCACTGAGCATGTGCGAGATATGCAAAGCTGAAATCCAGGAAGTCATACAGTCTGGCTTCATGATGCCCACACTTAAGATGGTCACGGTCTATTTCTAGATTATAAATCTAAATGCTGTAACAACCTAACAAAACAGACCTTAGTTTACAGACTAACTTTACTAGATCACATTAAGCTTGTGTATTACAGGAGTATTTATATTTAAAAAGTGAAATTGTGGGTGGAACTCCCCTTTAAGTGCACTTGGGTTATGCAGCAGGACATTGAACCGAAACACAACAGCAAGTCCACCTCCAAATGGTTCAAACAAAGCAACATTTAGGTTTTGGAATTGCCTAGTAAAAGCCCGGACTTAAATTCAATTGAGATGCTGTATCATGATCTTAAACAGGCCATTCATGCTGGATAAACCTCCAATGTGGCTGAATTAAAACAATTCTGGACCAAAATTGCTCCACAGCAACGTGAAAGACTCATTGCCATTTATCGCAAACACTTGATTGCAGTTGTTACCGCCAAGGGTGGCACAACCAGTTGTTAGGTTTAGGGGGCAATTACTTTTTCACATAAAGCCAGGCAGGTTTGCAAATCTTTTTTTCCTTAATAAATAAATCATCATATAAAAACTGCATTTTGTATTTACTCTGGTTATCTTTGTGTAATAATAACATTTGTTTGATGATCTGTGTCAATTAAGTATGAGAAATATGTAAAAAAAAATAAAAAATCAGTAAGGGTGCAAATACTTTTTCACACAACTGTATATATTACAGAAATAATAATAATATAGTGTATATTTTGAAGACATTATGTAGTTAACCACTCCAAGGTTTTACCCCCTTAATGACAAGGCCATTTTCTGTGATATGACACTGCATTACTTTAACTGTCTTCTGACATTGTACCCAAATAAAATTGATGTCCCTTTTTTCCCCACAAATAGAGCTTTCTTTTGGGGATGTTTGAGCACCTCTGCGGTTCTTATTTTGTGCTATAAACAAGAAAAATACCTGACAATTTAGAAAAAATAAACAACAACAATATTTTTTACTTGCTGCTATAAAACATCCCAATAAAATAAAATAATTCAAAAATCGAATTTCTTTATCAGTTTAGGCCAATATGTATTCTGCTACATATTTTTGGTAAAAAAAAATCCCAATAAGTGTATATTGTGTTTGCACAAAAGTTATAGTGTCTACAAACTATGGGATATTTTTACAGACTTTTTTTTTACTATTTATGGCAGTGATCAGCGATTTTTAGCACGACTGTGATATTGTGGCGGACAAATCGGAGACCTGAAAATTTTTGGGGGCCAGTGACACTAATATAGCAATCAGTGAACATACACATGCAATGAGAGAGTGAGAGAGAGAGCAAGCATAAAATGGCATGAGAGAGAGAGAGAAAGCAAGAGCATGAGAGAGAGCATTAGAGAGCAAGCATAAGAGAGCAGGAGAGAGAGCAATAAATAGAGATAGAGAGAGAGAGAGAGAGGAAAGAGAGAGAGAGATGGCATGAGAGGGAGCTAGAAAGCCCAGATAGCAAGGATAACTTGCCACACATTTGTGGCAGTATTAAATTGTAGGTCTTCTCAACTTGCTGCACAGCTTCCCTGGCAAGTTGAAAACGTGCAGAGCACTTGAAGCACAAGTTCTAGTTGACACATTTCCAATTTGTATCAAATTTGTATGGCAAGTCTCTAGCAAGAGCGAAGTTGCAGTGGTGAGTCTACAACAAGAGCCCTGCAAGTCTACCGCACGAGCCCCGCAAGTCTACAGCAAGAGCCCCGCAAGTCTACAGCAATAGCCCCGCAAGTCTACAGCAATAGCCCCAAAGTCTACAGCAAGAGCCCCGCAAGTCTACAGCAATAGCCCCGCAAGTCTACAGCAATAGCCCCAAAGTCTACAGCAAGAGCCCCGCAAGTCTACAGCAAGAGCCCCGCAAGTCTACAGCAAGGGCCCCGCAAGTCCACAGCAAGAGCCCCGCAAGTCCACAGCAAGAGCCCCGCAAGTCTACAGCAAGAGCCCCGCAAGTCTACAGCAAGAGCCCCGCAAGTCTGCAGCAAGAGCCCCGCAAGTCTGCAGCAAGAGCCCCGCAAGTCTGCAGCAAGAGCCCCGCAAGTCTACAGCAAGAGCCCCGCAAGTCTACAACAAGAGCCCCGCAAGTCTACAGCAAGAGCCCCGCAAGTCTACAACAAGAGCCCCGCAAGTCTACAGCAAGAGCCCCGCGAGTCTACAACAAGAGCCCCGCAAGTCTACAGCAAGAGCCCTGCAAGTCTACAGCAAGAGCCCCGCAAGTCTACAGCAAGAGCCCTGCAAGTCTAAAGCAAGAGCCCCGCAAGTCTACAGCAAGGGCCCCGCAAGTCTACAACAAGAGCCCAGCAAGTCTACAACAAGTGCCCCGCAGCAAGTCTACAGCAAAAGCCCCGCAAGTCTACAACAAGAGCCCCGCAAGTCTACCACAAGAGCCCCGCAAGTCTACAACAAGAGCCCCGCAAGTCTACAACAAGAGCCCCGCAAGTCTACAACAAGAGCCCCGCAAGTCTACAGCAAGAACCCCGCAAGTCTACAGCAAGAGCCCCGCAAGTCTAAAGCAAGAGCCCCGCAAGTCTACAGCAAGGGCCCCGCAAGTCTACAACAAGAGCCCAGCAAGTCTACAACAAGTGCCCCGCAAGTCTACAGCAAAAGCCCCGCAAGTCTACAACAAGAGCCCTGCAAGTCTACAGCAAGAACCCCGCAAGTCTACAGCAAGAGCCCCGCAAGTCTAAAGCAAGAGCCCCGCAAGTCTACAGCAAGGGCCCCGCAAGTCTACAACAAGAGCCCAGCAAGTCTACAACAAGTGCCCCGCAAGCCTACAGCAAAAGCCCCGCAAGTCTACAACAAGAGCCCCGCAAGTCTACCACAAGAGCCCCACAAGTCTACAACAAGAGCCCTACAAGTCTACAGCAAGAACCCCGCAAGTCTACAGCAAGAGCCGCGCAAGTCTAAAGCAAGAGCCCCGCAAGTCTACAGCAAGGGCCCCGCAAGTCTACAACAAGAGCCCAGCAAGTCTACAACAAGTCCCCCGCAAGTCTACAGCAAAAGCCCCGCAAGTCTACAACAAGAGCCCTGCAAGTCTACAGCAAGAACCCCGCAAGTCTACAGCAAGAGCCCCGCAAGTCGACAGCAAGTCTCAATTTTTGGCAAGAAAAAAAAAAAAGAAGGAAGCAGCACAAATCTATAATCCCAAAATCCTAGTGATAGTTAACCCACTACTATTAACCTAATCCCTTAGGCCGCGTACACATGAGGAGACATGTCCGACGGACCGTTTTCATCGGACATGTCTCCTGGGATGTTTTGGTCTGATGGTCCCCACGGACAGACAGCACGGTGACGTGGCAGTGACGTTGACACCGCAACGTCCGCAAACCAGGAAGTAAAATGCTTCCACGCATGCGTCAAATCCATTCGACGCATGCGGGGGATTTCGGTCCGCTGGTTAGGCGTACTAACCAGCGGACATGTCCAACGGACAGTTTTCCAGCGGACAAGTTTTAAAGCATGTTTTAAAACTTTTGTCTGCTGGAAACCTGTCCGCTAGGCCGTACATAAGATTGGATATGTCCGCTGAAACTGGTCTGCGGACCAGTTTCAGCAGACATGTTCAATCGTGTGTACGCGGCCTTACTGTAAACGTGTGAAATACATTCACTCCAACAATCATATATAATGATAAACCCTGTGTCATTACATACAATAATTTATCTATCATACAAAAATGATTTGTTTCTATGAAACAATCCCATATAGCAATTAATTGTGCTGCAGCAAGTTGACATTGCATGACTACAGATCAAATTTCTTTGCAAACATTTGGTTTAATTATGGTGTGTAATAGTCATCCCACCACAGGGGTTGCTGTGGCTGAATTTCTCCCTGCTGTGTGTAAGGTTTTTTATTAATTTGTGCTGGGCAGCCATAGAATCACTTTGGGAGTGTGCAGAGAGGTGAGTGGTAACCATGAGATGTGATATGGAGTTCAGGGAGGTAGAAATAGAGGAGTGAGTAACCTGAATATCCCATTGGTGGAGCACAATTTGGAATGTTTTATTTTTCCTTGTTTATATGCTGAGATTTAGCAGAAAATGTGTGCATTTAAAGAGAGGATGAAATAGAAACTTTATAGAGGACTACAAATACCAGCAATACAGTCAGAATACCACCAGCATAGTTATCAACAATCCCGATTTTGGGACCCTCGTCACGATCGAAGGCTGTCCTGATTTGGGATTTTGCCTTTTTTGTCCAGGAAATCGGGAATGTTTGGCTTTGCACACTTAGCTCCAACAAAATGGCCTCCGCAATATCTTTCCCCTTATTTTCAGTGGAGAGGGGAGAGGACTCGATCCATGCAGCCAATGAATCAGCTTTTCTCATCACAATTCTGAAGCTGGGGTTAGCTGCACGGATCGGCCCCTCCCCTCTCCACTGAACACATGGTGTCGCTCGTGAAGTTTGTTTTGTACTGCCCTAGTCCCTTTCGGTGTCCCTCTTGGCCAGCGATGTAACCTTTATGTACAGGGGGGGTAGTAACTTGTACAGGAGGGGTAACTAAGAACAGGGGGGTTACGGTGTATGTACAGGGGTTGTAACTAAGTACAGGGGGGTAACTAAGAACAGGGGGTAACTAAGTACAGGGGGGTAACTAAGAACAGGGGGGTAACTAAGAACAGGGGGGGTTACAGTGTATGTACAGGGGGGTAACTAAATACAGGGGGGTTACTGTGTATGTACGGGGGGTAACCAAGTACAGGGGGGTTACTGTGTATGTACAAGGGGGGTAACTATGTACAAGGGGGTAACTAAGAAATGGGGGGGTAACTATGGCTCTGCTTGGGACACTGATGTAAGGACGCATTCTGCTGGGGGCACCTGATGTAAGGACAGACTCTGCTGGGGGCACCTGATGTAAGGACGGACTCTGCTGGGGGCACCTGATGTAAGGACGGACTGTGCTGGGGGCACCTGATGTAAGGACGCACTCTGCTGGGGGCACCTGATGTAAGGAC
The DNA here is from genome assembly GCA_029574335.1 of Rana kukunoris. Classification (NCBI taxonomy): domain Eukaryota; kingdom Metazoa; phylum Chordata; class Amphibia; order Anura; family Ranidae; genus Rana; species Rana kukunoris. Next base: position 491,228,654 of record CM056052.1, read on the forward strand.
AGACTCTGCAGGGGGCACCTGATGTAAGGACGGACTCTGCAGGGGGCACCTGATGTAAGGACGGACTCTGCTGGGGGTACCTGATGTAAGGACCGACTCTGCTGGGGGGCACCTGATGTAAGGACCGACTCTGCTGGGGGCACCTAATGTAAGGACCGACTCTGCTGGGGGCACCTGATGTAAGGACCGACTCTGCTTGGGGCACCTGATGTAAGGACCGACTCTGCTGGGGGCACCTGATGTAAGGACCGACTCTGCTGGGGGCACCTGATGTAAGGACCGACTCTGCTGGGGGCACCTGATGTAAGGACCGACTCTGCTGGGGGCACCTGATGTAAGGACCGACTCTGCTGGGGGCACCTGATGTAAGGACCGACTCTGCTGGGGGCACCTGATGTAAGGACCGACTCTGCTGGGGGCACCTGATGTAAGGACCGACTCTGCTGGGGGCACCTGATGTAAGGACCGACTCTGTTGGGGGCACCTGATGTAAGGACGGACTCTGCTGGGGGCACCTGATGTAAGGACAGACTCTGCTGGGGGCACCTGATGTAAGGACAGACTCTGCTGGGGGCACCTGATGGCATCTGGTGGCAGGCGACCTGGCAGGTGATACGCTTAGGGGTCCCACTGATTCTGGATTATGGTAAGTTTAATGATTTCATTCTTCAATGATCCTGACACCATAACAACCATGGTGCCGTGATGATTGAAGCCCCAACACCAGGTGTTTGGAGTATCTTTGTCTGCTGATTGTTAAACTCTGGAATACACATATTTCTATTGTGGTGTAGGATCTGGGTCTGCTGACCTTCCATCCCTCTTTCCTTCTCCCCCTCTCCATCCGTCATTCATCTCAGACTCTAACAAATCCCCTTTCGAGCCAAACCCATTTAAGCAATGCCCACTATTTCACGTAAACCATGCCCATTTAAAAAAAAATGCTGCGCTAATTCAAGAAGCTATGCAGCAAAAATAGGCCAATATGAAGGAATGATTATCCCTAGTTAAAAGAAAAAAAATGCAGTAATCTGCAATAATGGTGTGAAACAATGATAAAGTGCACTAATTCAAGATGCTATGCAGCAAAAAGAAACAAATATGCATGTTTATTTTTGCTGCACAGCTTCTTGAATTAATGCACTTTATCATTGTTTCACAACATTATTGCAGATTACTGCATTTTTTTTTTTATTAGAGATAGTCATTCCTGTGTATTTTGTTATTTTTATTAGTAGTGTTAAACATACACAAATACACAGGGCAACCCATGATGGGAATCGTTGCGTTTTCAGGTCGAGGGGCAGATGCATAAATCCAGAGATTGCAGAGAATAGCCAGCCAGGAATAAAGCTACAGAAGACATCACCAGAATGTGAGAGGGAAATTGTAGACATTGCATACAATGTAGGAGGCAAATCCAGCTATTTATAGACCAGCGGCGGTGCGTCCATAGTGGGTGCAGGAGCGCCGCCCCCTCTCTCCTGCACAGTCACTCAACAATACATAGATTCATGCAATGCATGAATCCATGTATTGTCGCCGCTGCCGCACACTATTCTGGTGTACGGCCCCCTGTTGAGCGCCGGCCATCTGAATAACTTTCTAGATTGTAAGCTCTAACGAGCAGGGCCCTCTGATCCCTCCTGTATTGATTTGTATTGTGACTGTACTGTATTGCGCAAACTGTTGGCGCTATATAAATCCTGTATAATAATAATAATAATAATAACAGCGGTGGGTGTGTTGTGGAAGTGTCTATCAGAGCCAGCGGCTTCCTGACTTCCCGATTACAGCCTGTGGGCTCTAATCAGCTTCCAAATGGTGCATTCCCTGGTTAACACTGACACACGTCTCAGCCAATCAGGTTTACCGGTCTGGTTACCGGTCACCTGATTGGTTGAAGCGAGATTGAGGGCGGGAGAAGACATCGAGGGATCGTAGAGGGAGGATGGCTGACCCGAGAAAGGTAAGAGCTGGGCGGGGGTCAATCTGGCGGCATTTTAAGGGGTAATCTGGCAGCATTTTAAGGGGCAATCTCGCTGCATTTTAAGGGGCAATCAGGCGGCATTTTAAGGGGCAATCAGGCGGCATTTTAAGGGGCAATCTGGCAGCATTTTAAGGGGCAATCTGGCAGCATTTTAAGGGGCAATCTGAGTTTGTGCCCCCCAAAAATGTTGAGCACCAGCACAATAGAGGAACCCGTGCTGGGGGATCCCTCCGCTGATCTCTCTGCTTTACTGTCAGGGATATAAAGCATGCCTAGACCAGAAAGGTCATGTGACCTGAGACCTCTGTAGAGTGGGGTGAGACCAGTATAGATGGTGACAAAAGTATCCATGAAAGGGATCTCTCTGTATACAGGACAATGCATGGATCTCTCTGTATACAGGACAATGCATGGATCTCTCTGTATACAGGACAATGCATGGATCTCTCTGTTTACAGCACAATGGATAGGTCTCTCTGTAAATAGGACAATGCATATGTCTCTCTGTATAAAGGACAATGCATAGGTCTCTCTGTATATAGGACAATGCATAGGTCTCTCTGTAAATAGGACAATGCATAGGTCTCTCTGTATATAGGACAATGCATAGGTCTCTCTGTATATAGGACAATGCATAGGTCTCTCTGTATATAGGACAATGCATAGGTCTCTCTGTAAATAGGACAATGCATAGGTCTCTCTGTAAATAGGACAATGCATAGGTCTCTCTGTATATAGGACAATGCATAGGTCTCTCTGTATATAGGACAATGCATAGGTCTCTCTGTATATAGGACAATGCATAGGTCTCTCTGTAAATAGGACAATGCATAGGTCTCTCTGTAAATAGGACAATGCATAGGTCTCTCTGTATACAGGAAAATGCATAGGTCTCTCTGTATAGAGCACAATGCATGGGTCACTTTGTAATACTGTACTGTATAGAGCACAATGCATAGGTCTCTCTGTATACAGCACAATGCATAGGTCTCTCTGTATACAGCACAATGCATAGGTCTCTCTGTATACAGCACAATGCATAGGTCTCTCTGTATACAGCACAATGCATAGGTCTCTCTGTATACAGCACAATGCATAGGTCACTCTGTAATACTGTATACAGCACAATGCATAGGTCACTCTGTAATACTGTATACAGCACAATGCATAGGTCACTCTGTATACAGCACAATGCATAGGTCACTCTGTAATACTGTATACAGCACAATGCATAGGTCACTCTGTATAGAACACAATGCATAGGTCACTCTGTATACAGCACAATGCATAGGTCTCTCTGTATACAGCACAATGCATAGGTCTCTCTGTATACAGCACAATGCATAGGTCTCTCTGTATACAGCACAATGCATAGGTCACTCTGTATACAGCACAATGCATAGGTCACTCTGTAATACTGTATACAGCACAATGCATAGGTCACTCTGTAATACTGTATACAGCACAATGCATAGGTCACTCTGTATACAGCACAATGCATAGGTCACTCTGTAATACTGTATACAGCACAATGCATAGGTCACTCTGTATAGAACACAATGCATAGGTCACTCTGTATAGAACACAATGCATAGGTCACTCTGTATAGAGCACAATGAATTAATCTCCATGTATAGAGTACAGTGCATGGATCTCTTTACAACACAGTAGAGTGCAGTCATCTCTCTCTATACAATGCACAACGCTCTATATACTGTACACCCCCTATAGCTGGTGGTATTTGTAGTCCTCTTTAAGGTTTCCATTTCATCCTCTTGTTAAATACACACATTTTCTGCTAAATCTCAGCATATAGGAAAAATTAAACATTCCAAATTGTGCTCCACCAATGGCATATTAGAGTTAGTCACTCCTTGATTTCTACCTCCCTGAACCCCATATCAGATCTCATGGTTACCACTCGCCTCTCTGCACAGCCACACAGTGATTCTATGGCTCCCCAGCACCAATTAAAGAAAAGCCTTCCACACAGCAGGGAACAATGATGAACATTCAGTCACAGTGACCCCTGTGGTGGGATGACTATTACACAACATAACTGAACCAGAACTTGCAGCAGACTTGCAGAATGTTTGCAAAAAACGTTGATCTGGAGACTGTGCAATGTCCTCCAGATGCAGACTTGCTTCAATTGTGCAACAAACTTGTGAAGCCTAGCAAGAGCTTATCAAGTCATTTTCAAACTTGCAGCACAATTACTTGCTATCCGGGAGAGAGAGAGCAGGAGCGCGCGCGCAAGAGAGAGAGAGAGAGAGAGTGAGTATGAGAGAGCAAGCATAAGAGAGGGAGAGCATGAGACAGAGCATGATAGAGAGAGAGAGGGAGAGAGAGTATGATAGAGAGAGAGAGCACAAGAGCATGAGAGAGAGTGTGAGGGAGTGAGAGCCCAAGAGCATGAGAGAGAGCCAGAGCGAAAGCTAGAGAGCATGAGACAGAGCATGATATATAGAAAGAGAGAGCAAGAGCATAAGAGAGAGCGAGAGCATGAGAGAAAGAGAGAGCTAGAGCATGAGAGAGCAAGAGCATGAAAGAGAGAGCGTAACAGTGCAATGGGGAAAAAGAGAGCGCAAGTGAGCAAGCATGAGAGAGGGGAGAGAGAGAGTGCGAGACCATGAGAGAGTGCGTGAGAGAAAGTGAGAAAGCATGAGAGAGAGAGGGTGAGAGCATGAGAGGGAGAGGGTGAGAGCATGAGAGGGAGAGAAAGCATGAGAGAGCATGAGCGGGAGAGAAAGCATGAGAGAGAGAGCACAAGAGAGAATGAGAGAGAGCATGAGAGAGATAGAAAGCATGAGAGCAAGCATAAGAGAGCGAAATTATGAGAGAGGGAGCATGAGAGAGAGAGAGTGAGAGCATGGGAGAGAGAGTGTGAAAGAGCATTAGCAAGAGGGAGAAAGAGAATGAGAGAGATAGAGAGAGCAATAAAGAGAGAGAGCAAGAGGATGAGAGAGAACGAAAGAGAGCATAAGAGAGAGATAAAGAGAGAGAGAGAGCATGAGAAAGGGCACGAGAGAGAGAGAGAGAGAGAGAGAGAGAGCAAGAGTATGAGAAAGAGTGAGAAAGAGTATGGGAGAGAGATAGAATGAGAGAGAGCATGAGAGAGAGAGAGAGAGCACATGGGAGAGAGAACACAAGAAAGAGCAGGAGAGAGAGCACAAGAGAGAGAGCAAGAGCATGAGAGAGAGAAAAATAGAGAGCTAGAGCATGGGAGAGAGAGCATGATAGAGAGCATGAGGGAGAGAGAGAGCATGAGTGAGCAAGCCTAAGAGAGCGAGAGCATGAGATAGGGGAGAGAGAGCGCAAGAGCATGAGAGTGAGAGAGCGAGAAAGCATGAGACAGAGCATGATAGAGAGAGAACATGAGGGAGAGAGAGAAGGAGAATGGAATAGAGCATGGGAGAGATAGAGAGCATTAGAGAGAGAGAGCAAGAGCAGGAGAAAAAACGAAAGAGAGCGAGAGAGAGAAAAAGAGAGTGAGAGCATCAGAGCGAGAAAGGGAGTGGGCATGAGAGAAAAAGAGTATGAGAGAAAGTTAGGAGTATGAGAGAGAGTGAGAGAGCATGAGAGAGAGAGAAAGAGAGAGCAAAAGAGAGCGAGAGCATGAGAGAGAGAACACGAGAGAGAGCAGGAGAGAGAGAGCACAAGAAAGAGAGAGCATGAGAGAGAGCACAAGAGAGAGATCATGAGAGAGAGAGATAGAGCACAAGAGAGAGAAAGAGAGCAGAAGAGATAGAGAGATCATGAGAGTGAGAGAGCATGAGAGAGAGAGAGAGAGCATGAGAAAGCAAGCATAAGAGAGCATGAGAGAGGGAGAGAGAGCATGAGAAAGCAAGCATAAGAGAGCGAGAGAGCATGAGAGAGAGACAGCATGAGAGAGAGCATGAGACAGAGCATGATAGAGAGAGAGCAAGAGCAAGAGAACGAGCATGAGAGAGAGAGCATGAGAGAGCAAGCATAAGAGAGCGAGAGAGCATAATAGAGAGACAGCATGAGAGAGAGCGAGAGAGCATGAGACAGAGCATGATAGAGGGAGAGAGCATTAAAGAGAGAGAGAGCAAGAGCAGGAGAAAGAACAAAAGAGAGCGAGCATAAGAGAGAGAGAGAGAGAGCATGAGAGCGAGAAAGAGAGGGCATGAGAGAAAAAGAGTATAAGAGAGCAAGAGCTATGAGAGAGAGAGCACAAGAGAGAGAGAGACCACAAGAGAGAGAGAGCATGAGAGAGCAGGAGAAATAGAGAGATCATGAGAGGGAGAGAGCAAGAAAGAGAGAGTGTATGAGAGAGAGAGAGCATGAGAAAGCAAGCATAAGAGAGCGAGAGCATGAGAGAAAAAGAGAGCGTGAGAGCATGAGAGAGAGCATGAGAAAGCAAGCATAAGAGAGCGAGAAAGCATGAGAGAGCATGAGACAGAGCATGATAGAGAGAGAGAGAGAGGGCATGAGAGGGAGAGAGAGCAAGAGCATGAGAGAGAGAGCATGAGAGAGCATTAGAGGGAGAGCATTAGAGAGAGAGCAATCATAAGAGAGCGAGAGCATGTCCATTCCCCATTATATTACCCCCCCTTTTTTTTCTTATACAAATTCAACTGCTTTGGCAATGCTAACATGTATTTGGTCATGCCAATAAAGCTTATTTGAATTTGAATTTGCATGGGAGAGAAATAGAGTGTGAGAGCATGAGAGAGAGCATGAGAGAGAGCATGAGAGGGAGAGGGAACAAGAGCATTAGAAAGAAAGCATGAGAGAGAGAGAGTTAGAGAGAGAAAGAGCATGAGAGAGCAAGCCTAAGAGAGTGCAAGACCATGGGAGAGAGTGCGCAAGGGGCATTAGAGAGAGAGAGCGTGAGAGCTTGAGAGAGAGAGAGAGCATGAGAGAGAGCATAAAAGAGAGAGCATGAGAGAGACAGAGGGCATGAAAGAGAGAGAGCATGAGAGAGAGAATGAGAACATGAGAAAGCATGAAAGAGAGAGCATGAGAGAGAGGGCATGAAAGAGAGAGAGCATGAGAGAGAGAGAGAGCATGAGAGAAAGAGGGCATGAAAGAGAGAGAGAGAGCATGACAACGATCATGAGAGAGAGCATGAGAGAGCAAGCATAAGAGAGGGAGAGCATGGAAGAGTGAGAGCATGAGAGAGAGAGAGGGAGAGAGCATGAATGAGAGAGAGAGCATGAATGAGAGAGAGGGAGAGAGCATGAATGAGAGAGAGAGCATGAATAAGAGAGAGAGCATGAATGAGAGAGAGAGCATGAATGAGAGAGAGGGAGAGAGCATGAATGAGAGAGAGGGAGAGAGCATGAATGAGAGAGAGAGCATGAATGAGAGAGAGGGAGAGAGCATGAATGAGAGAGAGAGAGAGCATGAATGAGAGAGAGAGCATGAATGAGAGAGAGGGAGAGAGCATGAATGAGAGAGAGAGCATGAATGAGAGAGAGGGAGAGAGCATGAATGAGAGAGGGAGAGAACATGAATGAGAGAGAGAGCATGAATGAGAGAGAGGGAGAGAGCATGAATGAGAGAGAGAGCATGAATGAGAGAGGGGAGAGAGAGAGCATGACTGTGTACCAGTCACTGCAGAGAGACTACAAACTGGCTCCATACCTGAAGGTGCTACAAGACAGACAGACAATGAGCCTATACAGACTAAGTGGCCACAGCCTGGGAATTAGGACGGCACAGACAGACCTACAAGCCCAGGGAGAGTAGACAGCAATATGATGAGGACCACTTCCTGCCACATTGCCCAAAGTACTCATCAGTGAGGGACACTTACTTCCAGAGACTCTCCGCTTTTATCCTGGACTTCAACGCTACAGAAGAGAAGAGGAAACTCCAATTTCTACTGGGAGAAGAGGAGCCAATGGTGAAGATAGCTGCCCAATATGTGACAGCGTGTCACAGACTGAGAGGGACATGAGAAACGGAGGACTTAAAAATCCTTTCACAGACTTATGTCCATTCCCCTTTATATTACCCCCCCCCCCTCCCTTTTTCTTATACAAACTCAACTGCTTTGGCAATGCTAACATGTATTTGGTCCTGGCACTAAAGTTTATTTGGATTGACTTGAATTGCATGAGAGAGGGGGAGAGAGAGCATGCAAGAGAAAGAGAGCATGAGAGAGGGGGAGAAAAGGCATGAGAAAGCAAGCATGCAAGAGCATGAGAGAGAGAGCGTGAGAGAGAGAGCAAGAGAGAGAGAGAGCGTGAGAGAGAAAGCATGAGACAGAGCATGATAGAGAGAGCATGAGAAAGAGCATGAGTGAGAGAGAGAATTGGATAGAGAGAGAGAGAGCATGAAAGTAAGCATACAAGAGCATGAGAGAGTGCGAGAGCATGAGAGAGAGAGTGCAAGAGCATGAGAGAGAGAGCGTGAGAGAGAGCATGAGAGAGTGGGAGTGCATGAGAGAGGGAGAGAGAGTGCAAGAGCATGAGAGAGAGACTAAGAGAGAGCATGAGAGAGGGAGAGAGAGCAAGAGCATGAGAGAGAGGGAGAGAGAGCAAGAGCATGAGAGAGAGCGAGAAAGAGCATGAGAGTGAGAGAACGAGAGAGAGAATGCGAGAGAGCATGAGAGAGAGGGAGAGAGCATTGGAGAGAAAAAGAGCGAGTATGAGATAGCATGAGAGAGAGCGAGAGTATGATAGAGAGAACAGGAGAGAGAGAGAGAGCATGTAAGAGAGCATGAGAGAGAGGGAGAGAGCATTGGAGAGAAAAATAGCGAGTATGAGATAGCATGAGAGAGAGCGAGAGTATGATAGAGAGAACAGGAGAGAGAGAGAGAGCATGTAAGAGAGCATAAGAGAGAGATAGAGAGCATGAGAGGGAGGGAGAGAGAGCAAGAGCATGAGAGAGAGCGAGAAAGAGCATGAGAGAGAGCATGAGAGAATGAGAGAGAGAACGCGAGAGAGCATGAGAGAGAGGGAGAGAGCATGAGAGAGATAGAGAGCGAGTATGAGATAGCATGAGAGAGAGCGGGAGCATGATAGAGAGAACAGGAGAGAGAGAGCATAAGAGAGAGAGAGAGAGCATGATAGAGAGAACAGGAGAGAGAGAGCATAAGAGAGAGAGAGAGCATGAGAGAGGGAGAGCACAAGAGAGCATGAGAGGGAGAGAGCCTGAGAGAGCAAGCATAAGAGAGTGATGGTATTGGAGAGAGCAAGAAAGAAAGCATGAGAGAGAGAAAAGGAGTAATAGTGTGCAAGGGGTTTAGAAAATTAGATACACTCTTGCCTGTAAGTTTAATCTCGGCTCAAAATACAGATAGGGTTAATAACAAATAACTTTACAAAGATGCTTAAAATACAGCAATTTAGGTTACCAAGCCTTTGGGATACAGATATACAGATGCAACAAAGGGGTTAATGAGTTCACAAACACTCTTCCCTGTCAGTAATCGGAGCTCCTCGACAAACGTAGCATCTGATAGACTGCACCCAAACAGCCTGGTACGTGGCTTTCCTCCTCCGTGTCAATCCAGAGCAGCAGCAGCAGACACAATAGAAGATATATACGGGTCACATAGGACCTGCCTGTGAACAAGTTCTGCTCGTTCCATTTGTAGCCAGGAGCCAGCTATCTTACCTGCATTATCAGAAGACACTTTGCAACATTGCTGTAGTGAAACTGTTTCCCTCTAGTTGCAGCAAAGATTATGTCATCACATCCTACCAGCAGAGTGAATCACACCAGGAAGCAAAGCATACAGGGAATTGTAGTCTCAGGACTCAAGTGTCACATTGAAATTGCACTGTTTTAGGACTACGCCTTCCAGACTGCTGAGCAAGAGCAGAACAAACTGTTGGGAGAGGATATAAAAAAGGTTTGTCTAGGCCTAGATCTCTCTCTTGGGACCGGCGTAGGTCTGCCTGCAGGGAATCTGTGACAGGGTGAGCTGCAACTGAGTCGCAGCCTGCTCTGGCAGAGTTACCCAGCGTATATCTGGATAGACACCTGCGGACAGTTCCCTTTCACTGTCCGGTGGCAGCCCAGAGGCTGCTCCTATTCCATCCACCCTGCAAAGATATAGGATCGGTGTGAGCCGTGGTGTGGTGCGCCAGAAGCCGTATGTCATCCATTGAGCCACATTCATGAGAGGTCATCATCATCATAAACCAGCAGCTTCATCATCATCATCATTTGCTGTTCCAGTGTAGTGAGCGGGCAACAGTCCAGTCTTATAGACACTGTACATAGACAACATTGTCTATTGCACTCATTATTATCTTTAGTTCAAGGATCTGTATCAACATATTATAGACACTATCATAGGCGTGCGCACAGGGTGTGCCCAGGCACTCCCTAATCACCCTGTGCAGCATAGATTCCCCTACTGCCCTGGCTCCCCCACTTCCCGCGCACCGCTGCTGGCCTCCCTTCTCTCCCAGCGGCTGATGCTGTGGGATGTTTTAGGATGAATGGGGGAAGGGTCCAGTTAAATATGTAATTTACTGACCCCTTCCCTTTCTGAATAAACATAGTGAGCGATCAGTAGTGTGTGTTTTGAGCTTTGGGGTGCACACCCTAATGCAATAGGCTGCGCACACCTGTGGACACTATATACAGACATCTTTGCAATCCATTGTTCTGCTGATGCTTGTAGTTTCACAGAATGTAACATCTTTAAGTCAGTGATCACTGTAAATCCAGTTACAGTTTTGATTTACACAGGAAGATTGTCTGCTGGTTATACACTATTGGATCAGCTACTTTGCCTTACCATTTAATATTTCTTGCATGGAATTAAACACCAAAAAGCTAGCTGAAGATTAACCGGATTGCCACACAGCAACACGGGACTATTTTCACCTTCCTCCATACTTCAGGGATTTGTTTCACTGAAGCTCATAGAGCTGCAGTTCACCAATAACTCTCTGTAAGAGCAGGTTGAATTGTAATACAGTTCCTGTTTGCTAAAAGCTATACTTGTTTATCTACTATTCTGTGATTGTGGAGGAGCAGTAGAGAGGGGTGACACTCCTAAGAACCATTACTCTTCTCACCCGTAGCCTGTTCACATAGGCATTCAATGTACTTAGTTGAGCGCAGAGATTATCGATCTTACTGGTAAATGTTCAATATGTGGTATGTAATTATCATTTGATTATTGATTACATTCCTATAAGGGATACCATTTTAAACTGTAAAAGTTCATGTTGCCCACCAGAGGTGTATTTAGGTTTTGTGCTGCCCTAGGCCTGACTAAACTCGTGCACCCCCTAATTTAAATATGACCCACCCCTTCTTGTCACGGCCACACCCTGTGTTTAAGACCCGCCCTGAAATTTTCGAGTGAGGACACTAGCTCTGAGGGCCTGGGGCGGGGGCAATGGATTCCCTTAATTTACTTAGAATTCCTCTTACTTCCTGGTTGCTCATAGAGCAGGAAGTGAAGGGAAATCTTTGCAATGGGACAGGGATGGTAAAAAATAAACTATAAGCTATAACCCTCCCTTACTTTACCCAAAATGAAAAAAAAAAGTGTTGCCTAAAGTTCTACCTTAAGTAGATGGTTCAGTAGAAACATATGGCACAGTGAGGAAGGTTTGTGGTCCAGGATGATAAAACAGTCAAAATTGGAAGCGCCCCCCCCCCCCCCACAGTTGCAGAATGCCAGCCGCCCACATACCAGAAGCATCGCGGCCACCTTATGAGGCTGCTAGACTAATTTTCCTAACAGTGTAGCGCAAGCCGGCGGGGACTCTTTTCCTGTTGCCCCCTGCAAAGTACTGCCCTAGGCCTGGGCCTTGTTGGCCTAAGCCAGGATACAGCTCTGTTGCCCACCCTTAAATGCTTTTATCTTATCAGTAAACATACCTTCCGGTTTACCACAGTTGTGTTTCTTTTCTACTGCTGTGTTTTGCATTAATACTGCAGATTAGGTGTGCCAGAGGGTTGGGACTGCTCTTGGGATTGAAAGGCAGAGTACAGAACAAAATATACTCCTCCGGCGGTAGCGCTAAACGTGGGAGCTCATCCGGGGTATACCGTTACTCTGCAATTAACTTCTCAAGACAACTCCCGCATAAGCAGAAAAATAACCCCGCCGCTGCGATCCAGTGGTGTGGAGATGAAGGCGCCCGCCCAGAGTGAAGCATGGGGATTGAGCTTCTTGGGGAGGCCTGGGCTGAAGTGCAGATCTGTCAAGTGGTGAGGACATTGTCCCCAGACAAGAAGGGGTGGGTGATTGATTTTAAACCAGACCATGGAACCTCTCGCACCTGCTCGCTGCTAGAGTGGAAGTAAGGAGTCCCTGATGGTTTCCAAGGTACAATTGGCTAACAATATTGAGTTTTGTCTAATTCAGTCGAAAGCATCAGATACATGTACAGCCAGTTCTAGCACCATGCCAGACCCAGAGGTCACCACATCAAAACCAGCTACATCCTCTGAAGACTACTCTTCTCTCCTAGTGGATGAGTTTGGGAAGCTAGTCACAAGGCTCTTTAAAAATCCGGTAGTGTCAACCAATAGTGATTATCGTAAACTACGGTACTTCTCTGGGAAAGTTCCCACACCCTCAGGAGAAGATAATTTTGATATCTGGCTTGATCAAGCCATCCAAGTGGTCGAAGAGTGGGAGGTGATTGACACAGTAAAGAGACAGAGGGTGGTTGAGAGTCTGCAGGCTCCAGCTTCTGATGTAATTCGAAATCTGAAATGGGATAAACCCAGCTGCTCTGTTTATCAGTACTCTTTATGGAAGAGTAGAAGACGGCATGGAGCTGATCTATCTCTTCTACCACACATACCAAATGGAGGGTGAGAGACTGCTAGTAAAGCCTTCATGACAGAGGTGTAATGGGAGCACAGCCACTAGATTGTATTGTGCTACAGCTTCAAGCCAGAAGTTAAGATGACCTTCTCACTTACTCTAAACTTATGAAGGCTATTAGAAAGGAAGAGGCCCCCTCATCGCAGCCAAGCAGTGTTAATTTCGTCGACTAAAACATTTTAGTCGACTAAATTAATACTATTTTAGTTGACTAAAATATGACTAAAACTAAAACAATTGAGATGAATGAAATACAACTAAAACTAAAATGGCATTTTAGCAGGGCCGATCTGCCCTATAGGCTTACTATGCAAACTGCTTAGGGCCCGCAAAGCTGCAGAGGGCCCCCCAAATTACTAGAGGCCCTGCCTGGTGAGAAGTTATTTTCGGCCTCAGACCCCGCTTCTCAACTTATTGGTTGCATGGGAGAAGAGGTAAGAAGTCAGCAACCCCCGCTTCTCACTTTAATGTAGGATGATGACATTTCCGACTGCAAAACACCCCCTCCCCGCTTCTCAACTTTGCTTAAGGCCCCAGGGAGGTCAGGATCGGCACTGCATTTTAGTAGAAATACTAAAATGGGATGAAAAACTAAAATGGATTTTTGTTTAAAAGACTCATGCCGCGTACACACGATCATTTAAAAAAAATGCTCTAGCAAAGCGTGGTGATGTACAACACGTACGACGGCACTAAAAAGGGGAAGTTCCATGCGGATGATGCCACCCTTGGGGTTGCTTTAGCTGATTTCCTGTAAGTAAAAGACGATTCACGCTTTTCTGTCTGTTACAGCGTGATGAATATGCTTACTCCATTACGAATGGTAGTTTTACCAGAACGAGCGATCCCGTCTCATAACTTGCTTCTGAGCATGTGCAGGTTTTTAACGTCGTTTTAGCCCACACACGATCATTTTTTACAACCTGAAAAACTACATAGCTTAAAATGTTGTTAAAAAATGCAGCATGTTCGGAAAAAAAAATTGTTGTTTTTCAGAATCCGAAAAATTATGTGAAGCCCACACACGATCATTTTAAATGACATTTATTTAAAACACTTTTTTCATGCCTAATAATGATCGTGTGTACGCGGCATAAGACTAAGGCCGCGTACACACGAGGAGATTTTTCCGATGAAAACGTTCCGACAGACCGTTTTCATCGGACATGTCTGCTGGGATATTTTGGTTTGATCTGTGTACACACGATCAAAGCAAAATCCCCGCGGACAGACAGCATGGTGACGTGGCGGTGACATTGATGCCGCCACGTCACCGAACCAGGAAGTAAAATACTTCCACGCATGCGTCAAATCCATTCGACGCATGCAGGGGATTTTTGTCCGCTGGTTAGGCGTGCTAACCAGCGGACATGTCGGACAGCATGCTTTAAAACTTTTGTCTGCTGGAAACCTGTCTGCTAGCCCGTACACACGATCGAATCTGTCCGCTGAAACTGGTCTGCGGACCAGTTTCAGCAGATATATTCGATCGTGTGTACGCGGCCTAAAACTAAATTGAAAGTTGACTTCAAAATTAACACAAGTCTATAGTGCATGTTCATACCTCAATACCATAAATAATAACATATTCGATTTTTCACTCCAGCAGTATATAATGAGTTTGGAAATTGTAGAGAAATGTTAATGAATGTATTACAATTTAATTACACTCATTCGATTTTAGACTACTAAAATTAGTTTTAGTCTGGAGAAGGTCTTGAAGAGACTCCATGTCAAGGGGTTGAAGCTCTCTCTGGAGAAGTGACAGTTTTGTCAACCTTTGCTCAAATACCTTAGCTACATCATTTCTGCTGATGGAGTGGCCACAGACCCCCAGAAGCTGGAATCTGTCACCTCCTGGCCGAGGTCTACTCATGTGACCAAGCTTAGGTATTTTCTAAGATTCTGCTCATATTACAGGAGATACGTTGAGGGATTCGTTAAAATAGCTCACCCACTCAATGAGCCACTGAAAAGCAAGAGGGAGACTAAGGGCCCTTTCACACGTCCGCCTCCGCTCGTCCGTTTTTACAAGTCCCTAAACGGACTTGTAATGGTTCCCTATGGGATCGCGTCCATTAGCGGATGATGCATCCGCTAACGTCCGCAAAGATCCGCGTCTGTCTGGATCCGGTTTTTCGGACGGAAGAAAAATAGGGTTTTCTCCGTCCGGCGGAACGGATCGGATGAATACAGACAAACGGTCCGTTTTCATCTGATTCCCCATAGGGGAGAGCGGAGGAGAGACAGGGCGGTCCCTGCACAGTGTGCGGGGACCGCCCTGTCCGCCGACAGCTGAGCCGACGGACACACACGGAGCGGACCGAGAAACGGTCCGCTCCGTGTGAAAGGACCCTAAGCCTGTCAGACCAGCTGGAGGGCCCAAAGAGTCCATTCAGGAACAGTGGACTGCCCAGTGTGAAGTGGCTTTTAGGCAGCTGAAGAGAGGCCTCACAGCTGCTCCAGTCCTGGACTAAGCAGATCCAAAGAAAGGTTAGTCAGGGTGCTGTATCAAGAGCATGACGGGTGTTCACGGCCTGTTGCCTATGTGAGTCAGAGTTGAGCACCCACCAAGAAGATTTACTTCACTCACAAACTCGAATTTCTGGCTTTGAAGTGGGCAGTAGAGGATAAGTTAAGGGATTAGCTTCATGGTGCAGAATTCATGATTAATTCCCTCATATACCTACTCACTACCGCCAAGTTGGACCCCATGGGTCACAGAACTCTCCTGGACATGCTCGGGACCCTAACTTCAGAACAAAAGCAGAACTGGAGTAAGTATGTAGCAGTCTATCTTGCATGCTTACAATAACACTGCAAATGATGCCACAGGATACTCTCCCTATAGGTTAATGTTCGGGCGGGAGGCCTGGCTGCTAGTAGACTTGACGTTCGGCAAATCTCTAGACCATACCTTAGCAACATCCCACAGAGGGTATGTGGACCACTTGCGAAAAAGACTGAAGACCCTATGATAAGGCTCAAGCCACCTCAGATGCCAGAGGACAGAGAAACAAGAGGAATTTGACCCCAGGGTACAAGTGCAGGACTTGCAACCAGGCGAGTGCTGCTAAGGAATCTGGGTGTCCCTGGGAAGCAGAAGTTGATTGCTAGAAGTCACAGCCCTATATCATCTGCAAGCAGCTGCCAGGGCTCCCAGTGTACCAGATCCGGCCTGAAGGAAGCACAGGTCCGCTGAAGACTTGGTATTGCAATCACCTGTTACCTCTGTTGGAAGCAGTTTGTGTGCCCCCACAGCCAGATTCACAGCCTGCACTTACAGTTTCGCAAAGATCCCATCCAGTGACTAGGTCTCAGCCTGTACCTCTTCGCAAATGGCAAAACCAGATGCTCTCCTTTTTTCTCCTTCTAAGGTGATGGATACCAGGATTCTTAGGCCGGGGGCTCCTAAATTTGTGCCTCAAAGTCAGCACTTGGGAGATCTGGAAGGCCCTCAATCTCCCCTGCCAGCAGCAGGTCCTGGGGACTATCATTCCTTTATTGAGAAGGAACCTGAAGCTGATGTGGAGAAAGAAGGGGTTAATGAACCTATGACCTTTTGAACCTAAAGGGCAGAGAGAGAGAAAAAAATTATTCACCCACCCAAGAGACTAATGTATGCAATTTGGGTAAGAGCTCTGAGGAGATTGTTCTTACTTCCAAAAGGACTCTAAAAGCGCCTGATACTTCTGCTGCTGATTTGGTGGAGAGAGACCCCAACTCATCCCCTGGCACATCTAGTTGGGCTACTCCAATCAAAGTGGCCTATAGGCGAAGCGACCTCTCTTCCTATGATAATTGGTGGGAGGTTCCTCTGCAAAATTCTTAAAATTTACATTATCTGATATCCTGTGTGCATTAACCTGTTTTCCTTTCTTTTCTTTTGGGGGACCAAATGTTCTTTAGTGGCAGGAGGATGTATCCAGGAGACAGCTATCTTACCTGCATTATCAGAAGACACTTTGCAACATTGCTGCAGTGAAATTGTTTCCCTCTAGTGGCAGGAAAGACTGTGTCATCACATCCTGCCAGCAGAGTGAATTAACACCAGGAAGCAAAGCATACACGGAATTGTAGTTCCAGGACTCAAGTTTCACATTGAGATTGCACTGTTTTAAGACTATAACTTCCAGACTGCTGAGCAAGAGAACAACAGACTGTTGGGAGAGGATATACAAAAAGCTGGTCTAGGTCTAGATCTCTCTCTTGGGACAGGCATGGATATGCATGCAGGCAATATGTGACAGGTTGAGGTGCAGCTGAGTCGCAGCCTGCTCTGGAGGCCGCTCCTGTTTCATCCAACCTGTAAAGATATTGGATCTGTGTAAGCCTTGGTGGCGGTGCAGTGGAGGCTGGATGTCATCCCTTGAGCCACATTCCTGAGAGATCATCATCATCATAAACCACCAGCTTAATCGTTAAAATCATCATCTGTTCCAGTGTGGTTAGTAGTAAACAGCCCAGTCTTATAGACACTGTATATAGACATCATTAGCTCTTGCACTCATTACCATTTTTAACTCAAAGATCTGTATTAACATATCATAGACACTATATACAGACATATTTGCCATCCATTGTTCATCCATTGTTCTGCTGATGCTTGGATTGGATTGGATTGGATTAAATACTTATAGAGCGCCAAATGCAAGTTGTGATACTCGCGTCTAAGCGCTTACAAGTTCCATAGAATGTAACATCTTTAAGTCAGCGATCACTGTGAATCCAGTTACAGAGGAAGATTGTCTGCTGCAGCCTATTCAATCAGCCGCTTTGCCTTACCATTCAATATTTCTTGCATGCAATTAAACACCTAAAAGCTAGCTGAAGATTAAATGGATTGCCACACAGCGACCACTTTCACCTCCCTCCACACTTCAGGGATTTGTTTCACTGAAGCTCATAGTGTTGCAGTTCAGCAAGAACTCTCTGTAAGAGCAGGTCAAATTGTAATACAGTTCCTGTTTGCTAAAAGTTGTACTTGTTTATCTACCGTTCTGCATTCATGTGGGGAGGAGCAGTAGAGAGGGGTCTGACACTCATAAGAGCCATTCCTCTGCTTTTCTGTCTCCTGTTCACTTAGGTATTGAATGTACTTAGTTGAGCGCAGAGATTATCATTATTACTGGTAAATATTTAATATTTGGTATGTAATTGCCATTTGATTATTGATTACATTCCTATAAGGGATACCGTTCTAATCTGTAAACGTTCATGTTGCCACCCTTGATTGTATTTTTCTTATCAGTAAACATACCTTCTGGTTTACCACAGTTTTTTTTTTTTTTTTCTACTGTTGTGTTTTGCACTAATACTACAAATAAGGTGTGCCAGAGGGGTCGGGACTGTTCTTGGGGTTGAGAGGCAGAGTACGGAACCAAATATAGTTAAGTGGGTCCTACGGGGGTAAAACTACACACTGCTTTGGGGGTGGGACTGAGAGCTGCGCAGTGCACGCAGGGAAAGGGGAGAACGGCCTCTATGCATCATGGGAAGACACTGACAGGAGATTACCATACGTAACTCCTGAAGAAGTACATTTGTGGGGAAGAAAAGTACAGATTTTAAAAATGGTACAGTAGGAAAAAAACATCTGTTTGCCATTCTGCGCAGTGCTTTATAGTTACAGTATATAGGCATCCTTTATAAGAGCATAACAAGTGCTGTAAAGGTGAACTAACCCTTTAAGTTTAACCGCCCTCATTATACTGCGATAGGTCAGCACGTTCCCATGAATCTTAAGAGCCAGAGCAGATATGCGTATGCCCACTGTTCACCGGCCATGCATGAGCACTGTCACGAGAGCGAGAATGGGGATGTCTGTGTGTGTATAAAAACACAAATCCCCATTCTGTTAGGAGAGGAGAGGCAGATCGTCATTGCATGATTTAAGCTCTGATCACTGTATAAATGCCAATGGTCCCAAAAGTGTCCGATCTGTCTGCCGAAATGTCGCAGTCCCAATAAAAATTGCTGATTGCCTCCATTACTAGCAAAAAATAAAATAAAATAAAAAAAGCCATAAATCTATTCCCTATTTTGTAGATGCTATAACTTTTGCGCAAACCAATCAATATATGCTTATTGCGATTTTGTAAAGAATACATATTGGACTAAACTGAGGAAGAAATTTTGGGTACAGTGTCGCATGACCGTGCAATTGTCAGTTAAAGTGATGCAGTGCTGTATCACAAAAAATGGCCTGGTCATTAAGGGGAAAAATCCTTCCGGTCCTTAAGTACCGTAGTTAAATGCACAATGATGAAACCGCTGACTTTGAAAACACTGTTCTATTTTTCTATCTTTGTTAGGGATATTGATAGACCCATATACTCCTGTTTTCCTACCTGCCTTTGTGTAGGCAATGGCACAAAATTCTGCAGTTCCTTTACATGTTTATTAACCACTTAAGGACCGCCTCCTGCACATTTACGTCGGCAGAATGGCAGGGCTGGGCACATGCATGTAGAGGTATGTGATGTGCTAGTACCCAGCCGTGGGTCACAGGCGCACACCGAAGCTCCGGGCCGCGGGATTCACGGACGCGATCGCGATCGGTCCCCGGAGCTGAAGAATGGGGAGAGCCGTGTGTAAACACGGCTTCCCCGTCCTTCACTGTGGCGGCAGCATCGATCGCGTCATCCCTTTTATAGGGGGGGACGCGATCGATGACGTCACACCTACAGCCACAGCCCCCTACAGTTGTATTCACACATTAGGGAACACATAACCCCTACAGCGCCCCCTGTGGTCAACTCCCAAACGGCAACTGTCATTTCCACAGTAAACAATGCAATTTAAATGCATTTTTTGCTGTGAAAATGACAATTGTCCCAAAAATGTGTCAAAATTGTCCGAAGTGTCCCCCATAATGTCGCAGTCACAAAGAAAATCGCTGATTGCCGCCATTAGTAGTAAAACATTTTTTTTTAATAAAAATGCAATAAAACTATCCCCTATTTTGTAAACGCTATAAATTTTGCGCAAACCAACCGATAAACGCTTATAGCGCAAAAAATAAAAACCGCAGAGGTGATCAAATACCTCCAAAAGAAATCTCTATTTGTGGGGAAAAAAGGACACCAATTTTGTTTGGGAGCCACATCGCACGACTGCGCAATTGTCAGTTAAAGCAACGCAGTGCCGAATCCTAGGAGGCACTCTGCACATGCTCAGTTTCATGTGTATTGCCAGAGAGTTTTTTTTCTTTGGGAGGATGCTAGTGATCAGCACAGGGCCAATCGGCACTATCCAAAAAGAGGGTCAGAGTTTTTCTAATGCCCCGCAAATGCACCGCCCAGGTGTAAAAGCACCCATTGCAGAGAACAGGAGGCAGTTTTCAGGTGCTTTACAGGCGCTATTTCTAAAACGCCTGAAAACTGCCTCAGTGTGAACGGGGTCTTAACTACTTAAGGACCACCACACGATGATATACGTCGACAGAATGGCACGGCTAGGCACATCCCCTTTAAGAGCCCAGCCGTAGGAAGCTCTGTGACCATGCCCGTGGGTCCGATCGCCGCCGGTGTCCCGCAATCGGGTGACGGGAGCTGAAGAATGGGGAGAGGTGTGTGTAAATAAACCTTCCCTGTTCTTCTCTGTGGATCGTCACTGATCGTCTGTTCCCTGTCATAGGGAACGACGATCAGTGACGTCACACGCCCCCCTACAGTTAGAAAAAACACAAAGTCACACTTAACCCTTTAGCGCCCCGTGTCAAAAATGTCCGATGTGTCCATCATAATGTCGCAGTCACGAAAAAAATTGCTGATCGCCGCCATTACTAGTAAAAAAAATATATTAATAAAAATGCAATAAAACTATCCACTATTTTGTAAACGCTATAAATTTTGCGCAAACCAATCAATAAACGGTTATTGCGATTTTTTTTACCTAAAATATGAAGAAGAACACGTATCGGCCAAACAATTTTTTTAGATCTTTTTTGGGGATATTTATTATAGCAAAAAGTAAAAAATATAGTTTTTTTTAAAATTGTCGCTCTATTTTTGTTTATAGCGCAAAAAATAAAAACTGCAGAGGTGATCAAATACCACCAAAAGAAAGCTCTATTTGTGGGAAAAAAAGGATGCCAAAATCGCAAAAAGAGGCCAGGTTCTTAACCTGCATATTGGTCCAGATCTTAACCAGTTAAAGTGTTTTAGTGGGAAAAAATAATAATTGCTTAGAATTTAAGGCTACATTCACATGGGAGGTTTGCACCTATATATACACCAATATATACATGTATATATGTTGCATTTTTTCCACAGTTCTTCAATTAATTGACTTATGTTTAATAAACTTTTTTATATAAATATAATTTTCTTTAAAAAAAAATGTTTTGGTTAAATTGCCTTAAAAATCCCAAACTAGAGGTTAAAACATTGTTCTATGACTAATACTAATAATACTAATAATATCTACTACTCTACTAAGGGATGATGGCAATTACACACCTAGTCACGCACGTCTTTAATTTACATTCACATGGGAGTACAGGGTCATACAGTATTTGTCCCTGCAGAATCCTGCATCCGGAGGTTACAGGTGTTGTGTACAATCACCTATACAAATTAATGACAAATTAATGACAGGATGCGACTGGTAAAGACAAGTTCAAGAGTATCCATGCTTACAGGGATGAATGTACGCACAAGGTACCTGTGCGCCTTAAGTATTGCCTGTAGCTCCCTTTGTTATGCTGCTGCACTAGACCTGGTTTTAAAAAATGTCTAATTTTCTTTCACCTACGACACTTGCGGGAGTGTTGGAGGTGCTGTCTGAGACCTTGCAGTCTCCCCTTCTCCCCAGGTCATGATGTGATTGTAAAGCTTTACATTTTTTTTAGGGCTGGGAAAATAACTATTAATTCATCGATATTTTTTAATTTTCTTTTCCATTTCCTGTCTCTCCTCTTCTTGCTTTCCACCAGCATCTGAGCCGTTTTGCATGGTGGAAAGCAGAATGTGCTCACCCCCTCCCTATGACTACAGCCCTGTGTGAAGATGCTCTCTTATCCCTCACAGGCATGGAGGCTAAGCCTAATGGGAACTGTAGTTCCCATTAGGCCGTGATGTAGCAAGAATGAATGCGCACCGCAAACCAGGAAGTCAGTGAGAATAATCATTCAGGAGTGCTGGAGGTGAATAAATCAGCTTGATTTTAACAGGTATCAAACTAGTTATAATGCAAAACATGACTGACAGCTACTGTCAGACTTTAATTTAAGAGGAAAATATTTTTGTCTTTAAAACCCCTTTAATTGGTACTCACCTCTCCGCCGGCTTCCGGGCATTCAGGGAGTTCCCGTCGGAGATCCGGTGACATCACAGACACTGACGGGGCTTGCCTTGTCTATCTGAAGAGCTCCTTTGCTGAGCCTTCATATCTGCATGCCGGCGGGACCTTACTATCTGCCACACGCAAGGGCTGTTACACTTCCCTCTATCACTTCCCTCCACCAACCTGGGATTCTACAGCCATCCACGGGGAGTTGTGATAGTTGCCTTCACGGGACATCTACATGCCGACGGACTAATGTTAACCCCTCCTCATCTGGATCCAGCAGTGGCTTTGTTGTACACATTTTTATACCAGTATCATACTTTGCTACATGTTTTTATGACTGCTTTTGCTACCGTTTGGTATTACTCGCACCATTTTTACAGTTTATATAGCTACATCGATTTTATCTCCAGTGCAATATTTATTTTGTTACATACTTGAAGACTATAAAAGTTTTAATGCTATTCCCATCGAGCGCTGCCTTTGTGTGTTTTTTGTATCCTGCTATCCATTTTTCAGTGGCTGGTAGCTGCACTAGAAATCAGCCTGCAAGGAGATCAGCTATAAGTAGTTGGATCTGTATGTGCTTTATAATTAATTGAAATTAGTTGATTAATCGATTAAAAAAAAATCTATTAATCGATAACAAAAATTTAGCGCCACCCCCTCAGGAGCCACTGGATACATTTGGGATCGGTGTGTCACCTTTGTAGCATGTCTAGGGGTATGATGAAGTGTAGATGATGTGAGCAATGATAGAATGTCCAAACAGCAAGGTGTCGTTTTCTGCACTTTTATTCTTGTGCCCAACATGGCAAACAGGCAACTTCAGGTGAAGGAAGAAAAATGGTGAAGAGAGGAGGAAATTGCAGATTCAGGCCTTAACTATTTATAGAAACAGTCCTGCTTCAACGGTACCTTTGCATCGTCGCCACTTCAGCCGGAGTGGGTATAATGCACCCGGACAGTCTCTCTCACAGAACTGGCAGCCGGAATGTCACTAAGAGTCTTAAGAAGGAGAAACAAGTCTCTGCCACGACTTGGCTCAATAGGATAGGAGCGGTGCCTCTGCCACAGGCCCCAGCTCTAGAATGCAGCTTGATAGAGCAATTCCTTCTTATTAATCAAATTTGCCTGAATTACCCTCGGGTAGCGTCTTTGATTTTGGAGTCACCGACTGACAAGTTACAGCATATAATTCGTCAGTGTCCGGCAACTCAGATTCCCGGTGGATTGTCTAAGCCCTGTTTGATCATCTGCCTCCGGGCTCACCTCAGACCGACCGCCCCACCGAACAGCACAACTCGCTTGGGATCCTCTCATAGATGTGGGGGACTCAGTAAGTCACTTAGGCCCCTTTTCAGCTTTAGTTGCTCCGGGCTATGATGGTCCAGAGTCAGGAACTCCGCGTAGCATGTGCGCCCTGGCCTGGTAGGCCATATCGCCGGGGCCCGTGATGTGCGCACACCCCAAAGGTGGGTGCCACACCCGGATCCAACCTCAACTCCCCACGCCAAAATGGCGCCCTAAAGAAGTACCCCCCCAGCATGCCCCGCAAGGGAAAACCTCCTCTGATTGACTGCTGGCAAGAAGCTAATGAGGACTAATGATCAAGAAGCAGCAGGAAGCACAGATCTGCATAATAAATGCAGCAGAAGCATGGAAATCCCTGTACTGTTGATCCTCATGTACAGCTTCCTCTCCAACAAAGAGAACAGTGAGCAATGCAGAAGTGGCATCACCAAATCTCACTCTCACTCTGTGGCCCGGATTCACAAAGGCTTTACGCCGGTGTATCAAAAGATACGCCGTCGTAAGTACAAATGTGCGCCGTCGCATCTTTGCGCCGATTCACATAGCAAGATACGCCAAAAAACATGGCTTCAGTCGTCCGACGTAACTTGCCTATGCCGGCGTATCGTGGGCGCATAGTTACGCTGGACGTATTCGGCGTTCCCATTATAAATATGCAAATGAGTAAGATACGCCGATTCACGAACGTAGATGCGCCCGGCCGCTTCATATACGCGATTTGCGCAAGGCTTACGTCCGGCGTAAAGTTACCCCTGCTATATGAGGCACAGCTAATGCAAAGGTATAGGCCAGGGAACGACACCATCAAATTTTACGCCGTTTACGTAGTACGTGAATAGGGCTGGGCGTAGGTTCCGTTCACATGTCGTAGGAATTGCGCCAATGTCTCTTTAGGGAGTATATGCGACGTGATTCTGAGCATGCGCGTGCATGCCCAGTTCGACCAGCTATTCATTAGCATGGGGTCACACTTAATTTAAATAGATGCCGCCCACCTCCTTCCTACTTTGTATTAGGCGGGCTTACGCCGGCCAATTTACGCTACGCTGCCGCAACTTACGGAGCAAGTGCTTTGTAAATACTGCACTTGCCTCTCTAAGTTGCAGCGGCGTAGCGTAAAGAAGATGGGGGTTAAAAGTACCTCGTCAGTGGCCGAATAGCACCACAAAAATTACGGTAAAGCACCGTTAAAACTAGCAGCGTTTTACCGTCAATGCCCACCCGCCCCAGTGTGAAAGCAATGTTAATCATAAGACTCTCATGCTGCAGATATATAAGTATGAAGCCCAAGACACAGGCGCACAGGGGCAGTCACATGACAGGACATGCACTGCTATTTTTCAGGAAGACTTCAAAAAAACAAGATCTTCACTTTTTTCAAGTCTACTTTACGAAGGCACCATTGAAAGAATGGTGTCTCATTATGTAACCTGATTCTACTATGCTACTAAATCTATTGGATTAGCATCTCATAGTAAGGCCAAATTCACACTGAGCCTGGCCAAATGCACAGTGTTTAGCACTTATTACAAATAAGTATCAGAACTAGAGTTGAGCGGACACCTGGATGTTCGGGTTTGGCCAAACTTTGCAAAAAAGTCCGGGTTCGGGACCCAAACTTGACCCGAACTTGACCCCAAACCCCATTGAAGTGAATGGGGACCCGGACTTTTGACTACTAAAATTTCTCTAAAAGACGAAGGGAAAGGGCTAGAGGGCTGCAAATGGCAGCAAAATGTCGGTAAGAGCATGGTAAGTACTCTGAAAATAAATGTGGATAGGGAAATAACTTAAAATAACATAAAACAAATCTTGGCAAGCAGGAACCTTCCCCTAAAGCAGTGGTCTCCAAACTGCGGCCCCCAGGGCCGGATGCGGACCTTTGCATGCCTTTATCTGGCCCTTGGGAATTCTGGGACACTATTTCTCCCACTGACACAAATGATGGTACACTATTTCTCCCACTGATACCAATGATGGGACACTATTCCTCCCACTGACACAAATGATGGGACACTATTTCTCCCACTGACACAAATGATGGGACACTATTCCTCCCATTAATTCCAATGATGTGACACTATTTCTCCCACTGACACAAATGATGGGACACTATTCCTGCCAATGATACCAATGATGCGGCACTATTTCTCCCACTGACACTAATGATGGGACACTATTCCTGCCAGTGATACCAATGATGGGACACTATTCTGGTGCAATTAGATTTGTGAAGTAGGACTGACTCCTAACTTATTCTCTATAAGCACAATCAGGAACCTTTGCCTAATGTAGCTAATGCAGAGTATGTTACAGGAACATATGCATTGCTGGTGCAATATGCAGAGTATCTGACAGGAACATATGCAGTGCTGGTGTAATATGCAGAGTATCTGACAGGAACATATGCAGTGCTGGTGTAATATGCAGAGTATCTGATGGGAATATATGCAGTGCTGGTGCAATATGCAGAGTATCTGACAGGAACATATGCAGTGCTGGTGCAATATGCAGAGTATCTGACAGGAACATATACAGTGCTGGTTTAATATGCAGAGTATCTCACAGGAACTTATGCATTACTGGTGCAATATGCAGAGTATCTGACAGGAACATATGCAGTGCTGGTGCAATATGCAGAGTATCTGACAGGAACATATGCAGTACTGGTGTAATATGCAGAGTATCTCACAGGAACATATGCATTGCTGGTGCAATATGCAGAGTATCTGACAGGAACATATGCAGTGCTGGTGTAATATGCAGAGTATCTGACAGGAATATATGCAGTGCTGATGTAATATGCAGAGTATCTCACAGAAACATATGCATTGCTGGTGCAATATGCAGAGTATCTGACAGGAACATTTGCAGTGCTGCTGCGATTAGATTTGTGAAGTAGGACTGACTCCTAACTAATTCTCTCCCTATAAGCACAATCAGGAACCTTTGCCTAATGTAGCTAATGCAGAGTATGTTACAGGAACATATGCATTGCTGGTGCAATATGCAGAGTATCTGACAGGAACATATGCAGTGCTGCTGCAATTAGATTTGTGAAGTAGGACTGACTCCTAACTAATTCTCTCCCTATAAGTACAATCAGGAATCTTTCCCTAATGTAGCTAATGCTATGTAGATTGATCACTGAGTATTGTAATTTCGATTTCTGAAGCAGGAAAATCTAAATCTGTCCCTGAGAGCAGCTGCAGCCTTTCCCTACCCTAGCTAAAGCAGAGTGACGTGCTGTGCTGTGTGCCTCTAGCTTATATAGAGGCTGGGTCACATGCTCGGTCACATGCTGCACTGGCCAATCACAGCCATGCCATTAGTAGGCATGGCTGTGATGGCTTTTAGGTCACACGAGTAAAACAAATGGGGATTCGCTGCCGTGCAGCGCGCCATTACATTGCCGAACTCCGAAACCGAACTTTCAGCAAATTATTTGGGTTCGGAGCAAAAAAAACGAATGTTCGGTAGGAACCCAAACTTTACAGTTCGGGTTCGCTCAACCCTAATCAGAACTTCTGATTTTATGAGGGTGATTTACTAAAACTAATACACTCAGAATCTGGTGCAGCAGTGCGTGGTCGTTAAAATGGAGCTCCAGTCTGAAAAAAAAATGAAGTCAGCAGTTACAAATACTGTAGTTACTGACTTTTAATATAAAGACACTTACCTGTACAGGGATCCTACAATGTCGGCCCCCTGAGTCGATTCATCAATCGGCTTTGGATGCAGGCCCCGGCATTGTAAGTGTAGCGGCCTGCTCCTGTTGGGCTGGCGCTATTTTAAATTTAGGGAGAAGTCTGAGAGTTAGTTGACTCAGACGTGTCTGATTCTGAGCAAATTTGGCTTCTGTTCCAGCCATGGCTGTGCTGTGAGTGACCACTATTGTATGCCTGGGGTGTAGTTGTTACTCCAGGCCAAGGGTGGCAGCAGCCAGGTCAAGGTGATTTAGGTATTTCCCCTTGGCAGCCAATCAGTGGGGGTTGATCGTCCCGCTGTGCGTGCTGTGAAGTGGTACTTAAGGGACAGACGTCACTGGTCTGGGGTCGTCGCTGATCCTGTGTGTGTCCCTCCTGGCCCGGGGGAGCGTGTTCCTGTCATCCTGGCTTTGGATCACATTGGTCTGGGGTTGTGATCTTCTGAGTAGGCCCAGTAAGCAGATTGGGTCTACGCTCTTGAGGGTGATCCTGTGCTGTCCGTCCTGAGGGAGGAAGCCGCTTGATGAAGGACCTATCTTGGAGAGGACGAGCACGAGGCTGGTGTCTCAAGAGAGGACTTGAGCTTCATCGAAGGATGCACCATTGCTGAAAGACTTGATGGTGATCGCCTGTCAGTTTCAAGTTCTTCAATAAGTTAATCTAGAGAGATCTGGGTGCTGAATCCTGTGCTACGGGAATTCTGAATCAAAAAGTATCTCCATCTGCGGGAAGGTCTGTGACAGAGACTGTACCATATTCCGTGCGACATTCTGGCTGCTAGGTTAGTGAGAGAGACCTATCCGGGTGCGCAATACCCACTCTGGCTAAAGTGGCGACGAAAGCTGTGTCGCAGCATGCTTACCGACTGAAATACCGCACCTGAACCTATTTACCTGTTACCCTTCCACCCTTTTTAACCACTTATTTTATTCTTCTACCAAGTTCAGCAAATAAATCTTTAAAAAGGAAGTGTAAAGTGTGGACATTTAACTTTCTCTACTCTCATCCATTACCCTGGCCAACGAGGAAAAAGAGGTAACATACCGCCCGAAAATATCCAGTGGTTCCTTCGAAGGTGCTACAAAAGTAAGGGAAACCGGTTTCCTACTGCACATGCGTGAGTCGTGCCACATTCTGGGACCTGTGTGTGTCCCAGAAGGCAGCAAGGGGAAGGACTAGGGGCCGCAAATCCTCATAGATTGCTGTGGCGATCTTACACGGAAATGGCAGTGATTACCTGTCAAAGCCAGGTACCCGCTCCCCCCTAAAAAGTGCCAAATGTGGCACTGGAGGGGAGGGAGAGTGCGAACAATCAGAGCTTCCCCCTTTTCAGCTTCTAACTGCAGCTTTTTCAATTAACAATAAAACCTGGAAGCTGATCGGTTTCTATACAGAACTGCCCCAGATATTGCACTCTCCACTTTTAGTTGTTCTCCTCCCATACATCTTTCTGCTTTTGGAGATTTACATAGAAAGGACCCAAAACCACAGCTGCAGCTAGATGTTAAAAAAAAATAGTTTCAGATTGTGATTTTATTTTACATATGACAGATTCTTTCTAAATGCGTTCAAGTTCATATTTAAATATTACACTCATGTACTTTTCAACCATTTAGTAAAGGTGGCCAGTCATGTAATTTATGCACTTGAAGTTGACTTGTACACCCAAGACACCAGAAAGGTCTGTCATTCATCAATGAATAATCAGTTTAGTCTAGGGAATGATTCATTTTATAAAAATCATTTCATGCTATGTGTCCTGAGGGAGCCTCTAAAGAACTGCATGCATGCCAGAAAATGTTTAGCAAAGTGATGAAGTGATTTAGGACTAGCCATTGTAGTGAGAGTTTGATGGATTTCTCTGATGGTAATTCATTGAATGGAACCTCTACTGAGACTCTATGGGGGTTATTTACTAAAGGCAAATCCACTTTGCACTACAAGTGCAAACTACAAGTGCAAAGTGCTCTGCACGTGCACTGGGGACCTGCAGTCGCTGTAAATCCGAGGGGGACATGCAAGTAAAAAAAAAAAAAAATGCATTTTAGCTTGCACATGATTGGATAATAAAATCAGCAGAGCTTCCGTTAATTTCAGATCTACCCCTCAGATTTCTGCGCCCCCGAGTGACCCCTGCCCAGTAATATTTTTAAAGGGGCCAAATTAGTTCTGGCTCCCTACCTCGCTAAACGTATTAATCTTTCATTTTTAGAAGGTACGGTCCCCTCTTTTTTTAAGAAGGCTATTTTTACGCCTATTTTGAAAAAGGTTGGCTCTGACCCGTTGGACCCCAATAAATCCAGGCCCATTGCAGGTCTTGCTTTCCAGGCTAAAATCGCCGAGAAGGTAGTCTGCAGTCAGCTTCAAGCCCATGTGGAGGAGTTTGACCTACTGGACGGGTGTCAATCTGGGTTCCGTCCCAAACATGGGACGGAGACGGCCTTGGTCGATGTTCTGGGCAACCTACTGGTGGATGCGGATCGGGGTTTTCACTTCATCTTGGTCCTTTTAGATCTGTCCGCAGCATTCGACACGGTTGACCATCAAATCCTTCTTTCGAGACTACAGGAGGTGGCGAGGGTAAGCGATCCAGCCTTGGCTGGATTCGCTTAGTTTTTGGAGGATAGGGAGTTTAGGGTAAAGATGGGGGATCACTATTCTGACCCTAAAAAGGTGACTTGTGGTGTCCCCCAAGGTTCTCCCCTCTCCCCCCTCCTATTTAACATTTACCTTCATCCTCTCCTCTCCTTGATAGCGGGGATGGGACTCCGTTTTCAGTCGTATGCTGCTGACACCCAACTCTTTTCCAGAATTTCGGCCGACTCTCTTGCGGCTGAGGCTAGGTTGATTGAGGGATTGGACGCCATCAAAAGATGGATGGGGCTCAATTTCCTTCAGCTCAACCAGGCCAGAACGGAGGTGCTGCAGTCCTGCAACATTACGGGAGAGGTTTGGGTGTTATAATGGCCTGATGAAGGTGGGAAGTTCCCTAAATCTGCATCTACGGTGAGGATGCTGGGTGTCCACAATGATGAGGGCCTAACCCTCACGCGTGGACCAGGTGGTCAAAACTTGCCACTTTAAAATGCGGCTGCTTCACCGCTTTCTGCTCTATCTGACTGTTCAGGCCAAGATCTCTGTGGTGTGTGCTCTCATCCATCCGCTTTTGGACTACTGTAACAGACTTCTGCCTGGTTTACCTCTCTTCCAGATCAAACGCCTACAGAAAGTCCAGAATCAAGCGGTAAGGTTAGCCCTTAATCTGAGAGGCCACTGCCGACCTCTGGGCACCAGGCAGCCCTTTATTGGCTGCCTGTGGGACAGCGGATCAGATTCAAGGTTTTAATCTTAGTTTTTAAGGCGTTTAATAAACTTGGTCCTACCTACCTCCAGGCGAAATTGACAAGACATCTCACTGGCCGTTCATTGAGAGAGGCCACTCAATTCCGCATGGAGGTCCCAAAGTTTAGATTAAAAAAGTGGGGGGAAGAGCATTCTCGAGGTTGGGACCTAGAGAGTGGAACCTCCTGCCGTTCACTCTCAGGCAGACCTCAAACCTGCTCCAGTTCCGGAAGGGACTGAAAACCCTTCTGTGTACTGAGGGTAGATGGCTGTGTGACAGGGGGTGGAAACTGACTGGGTGAAAGGGGTTCTTTTTCTTCTCAGGGCTTTTTTACTGTTTTTTTCTATTTTTATTTGATTTATGCTATTGCTTTTTAATGTTTTAATGTTTCTTTGTTTTAACGGATTTGATGTCTGTGATTTTATTAATGTTATTGTATGTACGGCGAATGGCACCTGGTCCAGTCGCCGGGCAGCGTTTTGATACTTATGTGATTTAACGCTTAACAAAAATATTAAATAAACAATAATAAACAGCAACTGCACTTCCAAGTGCACTTTCAGTGCAATTTCAAGCTCACTTTGCACTTGTAGCTTACTCCCCAGTCTGGAAGGGTGACTTTGGGCCTAAGGGGTTTGGGTACAAGTTGGAGCCTTGCTGATAAACAAAGAAGGATCTGGGCAGGAGGGAAACCGAGAAAGACAATGGGAGCTAGTGTTGCCGGGCAAGTCTCCAGGTGGGATCCACAGGAGTGCAGCCAGGAGGGCTCGTGAGTGACAGGCACAGTTGGGAGAACTGGGGAGGCATGCTGGAGCGGACTGGGAGTGTGTAGTCTGAGATGGATGTAGAGCCACCAGGAGAGACTGTGATGGGCAATAGATTTGGGCAGCTTCAGCCAGGAGGGCTGGCAGAGTCTGAAGACGACTGACTGGAAGCAGTAGTCCACCAAGGTCAGCTAAGGTATTACAGAGTCAGAGTTGGGCCTACCATGTGCTAGCTGTACCAGGAACCAAGTATTGTACAGGAGAGAGAGAGTAATAGTCTACAAATAAGCATTGTGCTGGCAGAGGTTCCAAATGATCACCTTATTGATTCCATTATTGACGCTGGGCATCCCATAATTTTCCT
This sequence comes from Rana kukunoris, assembly GCA_029574335.1. Taxonomy (NCBI): domain Eukaryota; kingdom Metazoa; phylum Chordata; class Amphibia; order Anura; family Ranidae; genus Rana; species Rana kukunoris. The sequence continues at coordinate 491,260,210 of CM056052.1, forward strand.
TACCCTATCCCAAACGTCCCAACTTTTTGAGGTGGGAATGAGGCTGCGTACACACGGCAGAGAACCTCGACGGGCAGAACACATCGTTCCGCCCGTCGAGGTTCTCTGCCGGCCGTCAGATTCGGCGACCCGCCCGTCGGGAAAGGCAACCAGCCATTCATCCCGACGGGCAGTCGAGCAAATAGAGAACCTGTTCTCTATTTGCTCGACAGATTTCCCGACGGGCGTGGCTCGCTGAGAGCGAACACACGGCCGAGGTTCTCGGCAGAATGCGGCTCCCAGCGAGGTTCTCGCTGGTTTCTGCCGAGAACCTCGGCCGTGTGTACGCCGCCTGAGGGACACCTATCAGCAAAACTATGCAGGCATAGGACACACCACTTGCCACGGCCCCTTAAAGGAGAATTTTACAAAAAACAAGATTGGGTAAATCCACAAGTGCTTTTTTTTTACCACAACTATTCCTTTATATTGGTTTTTGGACTTTACAAATGCAGCAATTTAGAAATCAGATGGAAGGTTTAGTGCTGTAAAACACTTTTTGATAGATAAAAAGTGCATTTTATTTCCAACTATATAGATCAGTCCAAAATGAGGGACAAATGCGTAGTAATGAGGGACAAAGGGACTTTGTTCAAATCAGTGACAGTCCCTCAAAATCAGAGACAGTTGGGAGCTATGCTATCCAAGTTCAAAATCCCTCAATTGATTATAAAACAAACACACAGTCAGAGTAATTGTCTCTAGAGTGACTGGGAAGTGAATGCCATTCTGGGCAGGATACTATACCACAATATTCAGCAGAATTCTGTGAATGAAGGAACTGCAACTACTGTCAGCCATTGCAGCTGGTGGCTTGTAGTTTTCAATGAACAGTGGGAGCACTGGTACATTCATTGAGCTTCCTTGACTTTAGTCTGAAAGGCTCCCAAGATTTTTTTTAGAAATGCAGATTTTTTACCTGCAAAAATGTGCATTTATTATTATTCTTTAACAGGGAACTTTGCCTTTAAGGGGCCTGCAGTATTTTTGGTTAACATCTATGGGCCAGATTCAGGTAGAGTTAGGCTGGAGTATCAGTGATACGCCAGCATAACTCTCACTTTGAGCTGGCGTTTCTGTTTTCTGTAAGCAGAAAACAAGAAACGCCGGGTTGGAGTTCCTATACGAGCGGCGTAATTGTATTTCGCTGTCGTATCGGAACTGCAAATTTAAAAATGGCGCTCGGGGCGTTCCCGCTGATTAACGCCGAGAATATGTTAATCAGCGAGAGACGGAAATTCACGATCGTATGCGGGCCCGACGCAGTGACTTTCCGACGTTTCCGTAAGAGATACGTGGCGTAAAGAAAAACCAGCCCCCTAGGTGGAGTATCCTATGTTAAGTATGGCCGTCGTCATCGCGTTGAATTTAAAAATGTTTGCGTCGTTTGCGTAAAACGTCCGTGAATGGGGATTGACGTCATTGACGTTCACTGACAGAATTTGGAGCATGCGCACTGACAGTCGACGCATGCGCAGTACGTTCGCCGCGGGATCGCGCCTAGTTTAAATAATACACGCCCCCTACCCGCCCAATTTGAATTTCGCCGGCTCATTTTCGCTACGCCGCCGCAACTTTAGGAGCAAGTGCTATGTGAATAACAATACTTGCTCCTAAAGTTTCGGCAGAGTAACGTAAATGAGAAACGTTACTCCAAAATAAAGATTCGCCCATCTACCTGAATCTGGCCCTATGTGTTGTGGTGTGATGAAACAAACAATCATTGGGTTGTCCTTCTAAAGGAATAGCACTGCAATGCACTGTACTGTGTGTTTCATGTGTTACCAATCTGAACAGAGCCTTGAGATAAATACTAAATTGTAATGTAAATGTTAACCTACATGAGCCTGGAAATAAAGCATTCAATCACAATGAACGTAATGGCTGGATAAACAAACAAATACAATTCACTAGGCAGCCACCTGGATTAGGTTTATAATGGCAGCAATAAAAAAAAAGGCCATCTGGACTTAAACTATGCAATAAAACCTATTAACAAACCTTTGCGAAATTCATTAGCACTCTTCAGATATGCTTATTTTATAAACACAAGGACGTTTTTACCTTTGAATTCCAGGGGCCAGATTCAGAGAAGGGGGCGTAATTTTGTGCGGGCGTAGCGTATACTCTTTACGCTACGCCTCCGCAAACTTTATGGGTAAGTGCCGTATTCAGAAAGCACTTGCTCCATAAGTTGTGGCGGCGTAGCATAAAGTTTACGGCGTAAGGGAGCCTAATTCAAATTAGTCATGTGGGGGCGTGATTCATGAATTTACATTTTTTTTCTGAACGGCGCATGCGCTGTCCGTGGATGTATCCCAGTGCGCATGCGTGAAATCACGTCGCAAGATGTCATGTAAACGACCTGAACGTAAGTTACGCCCAGCCCCATTCCCGAACGATTTACGCAAATGACGTACAATTTGACGCTGTCCCGACGTCCATACTTATCATTGGCTGCGCCTTTATGTAGCAGGGGTAACTTTACGCCGGACTAACGCTTACACAAACGACATAAACTATGACGCCCGGCCGCAATTACGTTCGTGAATTGGCGTATCTCCCTAATTTACATATTCGACTCGTAAATCGACGTAAGCGCCACCTTGCGGCCAGCGTAAATATGCAACTAAGATACGACGGTGTAACAGACTTACGCCGCTCGTATCTTAGCTGAATTCCGGTGTATCTTGTTTTCTGAATACAGAAAAAAGATACGCCGGCGCAGAATAGACTTTACGTGGCGTATCTATAGATACGCCGACGTAAAGGCTATCTGAATCTGGCCCCAGGTGTTTACAATTGTTGCACCATATTCTAAAACTGCAACTCCATTTTGTAAAAAATGAATAAGTGAAAGCAATATTATTCGCTTGCCGACCGCCGCTTGTACTTATACGTCGGCAGAATGACACAGCTGCACAAAGCAAATCGATGTCCGCCTGTGTCTTGCGATCGTGTCATGGAGAGGCAGAACGGGGAGATGCCTATGTATGTTCTGCCCAGTGACAGGACAGTGATCTACTGCTCCCTGTCATTGGGAGCAGTGATCAGTGTTGTGTCACTAGTAGCCCAGACCCCCCAGAGTTATAATCACTCCCTAGGACACACTTAAGCCCTTCCTCGTCCCCTACCGGTTAACCCCTTCCCTGCCAGTTTCATTTACACAGTAATGAGTGCATTTTTATAGCACTTATCGCTGTATAAATGATAATGGTCCCAAAATAGCGTCAAAAGTATCCGATGTGTCCGCCATAATGTCGCAGTCATGATAAAAATCGCAGATCGTCAATATTACTAGTAAAAAAAAAAATATTAATAAAAATGCCTTAAAACTACCCCCTATTTTGTAGACACTATGGGCCAGATTCACAAAGCACTTACGCTGGAGTATCAGGCGCTGGGCCTGCGCAATTGGAAATATGCATCTTTCGTATCTATGCGCCGTATCCACAAAACGATATGCGCCAGAAATCTATTTTTTTACGAACAGTGTAATTTCGATAGACCGGCGCATCGTGCGCGGAAAAAATGCGCTAGACACACCATTGATTTGCTTGGCAAATATGCAAATGAGGGAGTTACGTCGATCCACAAAAGTAAGTTTGTGCAGCGCAGGCTACGCGCTGTGCGCATCATCTGCACGTCCTGTCTAAAATTAGGCAATATAAAAGCTTGCTTAAAATTAGACAATCCGTCTACATGTCAGCTAAAGCAACACTGTTAGGGACGAGCTGAGCAGCCACACTTGCAGGATAACAATCTGTATGCCAACATGCCAGGGGCATCCTTGCTCATAGCTATACTACTGACTTTAGATGAGCGCAGAAGGAGGAGGGCACGGAGGAGGGCACAGGAGAGGATATACCACACACGCATAGACATCTTTGGCATGAGTGATTCTGAGGTGTCTCGCATCTTCAGATTCACCCCTCATGCCATCATGGAATTAACCACAACCCTGCAGGAGGACATCACCAGCCCAACACATGGCACCACCCATGACACCCATGACAGCTACATATACAATCATAGCCCCATCCCAATGGAATTAGAACAGAACATGTATGGGGACAGCTGGCTGGTTGGTGAGTGACATGGGTGGCAGGCATGACTGTCCCCCCCATGATGCAGAAATCACAAGGGGCACATGCACTACTAACATCCTCCTGTCTTTTCCCTTCAAGGTGACTCTGCATATGCACTAGGACCCCATCTCATGACCCCATCTCATGACTTCTATCCGGAACCCCCCATGGTACCCTGTTGTATTCCCCAAATTTTGTATGTCAGATCATCGGTGCATGTTGCATGCTGCACAACTTCGCAGTGAGAAAGGGCCTGGAGATTGACATAAGTGATGACCTGACCCCTGAACCAGACAATCCCCCCCTAACCGAGGCTATCCCGTCTTCTGAGGGAAGAGCAGCCAGGAGACAGCTCACATTAGACATCTTTGCACGTTAAACACACACATTAATCATGGCACAATGAATGCATGCATGCACACCACTGTGGTCCCTAGCACACACACCCCACATCCTCATCAAATTGGATTAGCACAAGCCCACCATGCAGGACTTGTGAGCAGCAACGCCACGGCTCCAATTATGTCACTGTACATTCATACACCATTCACACGGACCTGGGGATCACTTCTCCCTGGTCCTGGAGAACCCTTCTCCACCACAAATGAGGGTGACACCCCTTTTCCGGCAGGAATGTCACCCCCACATTCCAAAATCATTCACAAACAGAAAAAAAATGCCCAGCAAAAGAAAAAAAAAAGACCAGCAAAAAAAAATTAAATATATATATATATATATATATATATATATATAAAAAAAAAACACAGCAAAGAAAACACAGAAAAAACTAAAATCACTCTCAAAACCCCAACCAAAACAGTCACCAAATATCTCAAAGACACGTCACAACCCAACAAACGCTAAGAAACAACAGAACAAAAGCACCTTGCTGTATAGGAAGGGATACAAATGGATGTACTTTTGCAAATGAAGGGCGTTTGTCTCTGTCTATTTAAGCTCTCTGCGTAGCTTACTAAGTTGACCGGGCCTAGTTCCAATTTCACTGATTGCGCCGTGCCGAGTTGTGAGCATGCGCAGAGAGGTGCTGACCATGGTCTGCTTCATGTGCGCATGCGCAATTCGGCCGGCCCTTCATTTGCATGGGGTCACGGCTCATTTAAATGGAACACGCCCACGTCCTTCCCAATTTGAATTACACCGCCTTACTCCTCGGAAAGTACGTTGCACCGGCGCAAATGTCTGCGCAAATACTACGAGGATACAGTAATTGCGCCTCTACATTGCGCCGGTCTAACGTAAAGGAGGTGCGCTACTCCGGTTAATATATGCGCCACTGTACGTGAATCTGGCCCTATAACTTTTGCGCAAACAAATACATTTTACGTTTATTGCGATTTATTTTTTAACAAAAATATGTAGAAGAATACATATCAGCCTAAACTGAGAAAGAAATGTGTTTTTTTTATATATTTTTTGGGGGTATTTGTTATAGCAAAAAGTAAAAAATATTGCTTTTTTTTTCAAAATTGACGCTCTTTATTTGTTTATAGCGCAAAAAATTAAAACCGCAGAGGTGATCAAATACCACCAAAAGAAAGCTCTATTTTTGGGGAAAAAAATACATCTATTTTGTTTGGGTGCAACGTCGCAATTGTCAGTTAAAGTGACGCAGTGCTGCATCGCAAAAAATGCCCCAGTCATTGGGCAGCCAAATCCTCCAGGGCTGAAGCGGTTAAAGTCTTGTTTTTTTGGGGGTTTAAAAATAACAAACATGTTATACAGTACTTACCTGCTCTGTGCAGTGGTTATGCACAGAGCAGCCCCAATTCTCTTTTTCACGGGTGCCACGACAGTGCTCCTGGCCCATCCCTCCTGCTGGGTGCCCCCACAGCAAGCAGCTTGCTATGGGGGTACCCAAGCCGAGCCACTGCTCTGTCTGTCCATTCAGACATTAAGCGGTGGCTTGACCCCACCCCCTCTCTCTCCTCATTAGCTCACTGTCTTTGATGGACAGCAGCGGGAGCCAGCTGTCACGTTCTGTTAAGGAGTGACAGCTGTCCCCCAGCTGTGCTCCAGCATTGTCCATTGGTGACACACGCACCTAATGGAGAGAATAAATGGCAGTTTCAATAGACATTGCTTAGGCATTGTCACCATCAGGACACCCTTCCACAGGAATGATGTTTACCTAACGCTGTAGCTTGTGCATGCAAGAAAAGACTGGAGGAGATCATCAGTGTTGAGATGCAATAAGATGAAAAAAGGTAAAAAGAGTATATTATAAGAGTTGTTAATGATGCATAGTGCTTTAAAAAACTAAAATGTAATGAGTTTAGGGTTAAGATCTACTTTAATAACAGATTCATAAACTACTACATCTTCTCTTAATTACTTCCCTAAAGTTAATATATTTCCACATCGCCAGACATACCAAAGGTGCTGTTTACAGCTGGCCATAAACGCGGCTCATTATAATCCATGTACAGTATGTGTACTTTTAGAACAGATCAGTAAAATGCTGAATGTGTAAAAATGTTTTGTTAGTTTTCCAATCAAATTATTGATATATGATTTACTTTGCAATTAGTGTTGGGTGAATGGTTTGAGCCCAGCAAAAGTTTGGCCCATACATCCCCTGTTCGTTCTTTCGCCGAACACCTAACTTGCAAGGAGCATTGGATAGAAGAAGGTCCTGGACTGCCGCACTCCTTAAAGCGGTTGTAAACCCGCATATACATTTTATTTATTTTTTTACTCCTGCAAGGGAAAAGCCATAATGAGCTAATATGCACCGCATATTAGCTCATTATGAAATACTTACCTCGGAACGAGGTGAGAGGAACTTACCTGGTCCACGCCGAGCGAGATGTCCTCTTGCCTGGCGTGTCTTCCTTGTATCGCCGCTCCAGCGCTGTGATGGGCTGGAGCAGCGATGTCATCACTCCCACACGTGCGTGCGGAAGTTTTCAATTCGGCAAGGTCCGGCGGCTGCCGGTCCTTTAGCCGAGAATCCCCCCTGCACATGCGTCGCTGCAATCAGCGGCGCATTGCAAGGGGAATATCTCCTAAACTGTACAGGTTTAGGAGATATTCTCCTTACCTACAGGTAAGCCTTATTATAGGCTTACCAGTAGGTAAAAAAAAAAAGGGTTTACAACCACTTTAAAACAATGTCTTTATTATAAAAATAAAATCCAAAAAACAACCAAAGCGATGCAGTCAAAATGAATTGAACAACAGGAAAAAGGTGGCTGACATGTTTCACATCATGTGATGCTTACTCGAGTAAGCATCACATGATGTGAAGCATGTCAGCCACCTTTTTCCTGTTGTTCACTTTATTTTGACTGCATTGCTTTGGTTGTTTTTTGGATTTTATTTGTATAATAAAGACATTGTTTTAAAGTGGTTGTAAACCCTTTTTACCCCTGCCAACCGTTTCTGGTCCCAAAACGGACCAGAACCCCCCCCATGCCCCTTGGAAATTACCTCTCACCCCTGTCTATCGATCCTAGCCCCAACGGTAGCACCGTTCCACCCAATCTGTGAGTTTACCAGCCTGGATCTTGCTGCCGATCGGCGGCCATCTTACTACACCCAGCCCCAAATCTCAACACCATTACAACTTGATCCAGGGTTCGCCCGATCGCCTCTCAAGGGGTCAGGAGGGATTTTTTTTCCCTGCCACTGCATATTGGCGTAGCACGGTCAGGGATTTTTTGCCTTCCTCTGGACCAAGCCAGGATAGAGGATTCAGTTAATCCTTGACAATCCTTCCCGCCCCCCCCCCCCCTGGTGTTTGGCGACCATGGTTAATCTGCAATACTCGGCAGAGACCATTTGGGGTCTGAGGCGATTTGCCACAATACTACCAGCCATCACCAAAAAAGCCCTTCAAACTGAGCGACTATTGAGGATCGATCGACGATCAATTGTTAAAGTTTTCAGCCGTTTGCCCCAACCTAAGCACATATCATGTGCTTTGACCAACACAAGATCGGCAGTAAAACACTGATTAAAAATCCATGATTTTATCCTACAATGCGATTTAGACTGCCTCTTTATTACAGAGAGCTGGCTTACAGCCGACTGTAACACCATTCTAGGAGAATTGGTGCCAGAAAACTACCGTATTATAACGGAAAACAGAATAGGGCAAAGAGGAGGAGGACTGGCGGTGATCCATAAGACGCATCTTGCGATCACAAAACCAGTCCTTCAAAATCCTCTTCCATTCATGGAAACCCTTACTCTGCAACTGCAAGCAAACTCCCAGGAGACCGTCCATATTCTACTCTGCTATAGGCCACCCGGCCCAAAATCGCAGCTTCTCCCTTCATTGACGGACTTTATCTCCACCTATGCCCTTAACAGCAAACACCTTTTGCTGCTCGGGGATTTCAACCTCTAGGCCAACTCCCCGCAAGATCCCGTTGCCGACACCTGCATTGACCACCTGGAAGGATTAGGCCTTCAGCAATTAGTATGTGGCCCCACACATACTTCAGGTCACACGCTTGATCTTATTTTCAGACACGATCTGGAAATAAAAATCTTGGGAAATGAACCATTGCCATGGACAGATCACCATGCAATTAAATTCATTATTCCCAAATCCCCCTCCTTAACAAAAACATCAAATCCAGTGATAACACACTGGACTAGATGTCAGAAGAAGCTCCATTCGGAATTCTTCTAAGCCACGGTAAGGAAAAAAATAAAACCATTCAGCCGCATCAAACGGCTGAAGAAACACTGGATGTCATAAACACAGCCCTATTATAGTCAGCCGACTTAATAGCGCCGAAACGTAAAACCCACATCCGGAAAAATAACTCCAACTGGTTCAACAACCAGCTGGCGTTACTGAAGCAAGTAGGGCAGAAGGGCAGAAGCCGCCTGGAAAAGAAGCTCTTCAGATGAGAACCTCTCCTTCCTTCTACAAGGCAATAACCAGAAAATACCACAAGGAAAACTTCAATGCCAAGAAAAACGATTTTTCTGAGGCCATCAACAACGCCCTCAACCTCCCCCGCGAACTCTTCAAGCTGGTCACTCAGACCATGAATCCAGGATGTTTTGAAGCCCCCAATTCGGACACACAAGAATTTTGCAATGAATTATCGGATTACTTCATTAATAAAATCGAGGGAATCCGGCAAAGCATTCAGCAAAACAATTCCCCCCGTAGCCCCCCCAGTAATTATTTACACAACACCAGCAGTAATTCACCACAACCAGGTAAGTTCACGCTGGAACCCGTCTCTATCCATGACACAAAAAATATCATCGGTACTCTGCGTAACAGCACTGCGCCAAATGATATCATTCCCACCAAACTGCTGAAGGAATGCGCCGACATCCTGGCACCTCCTATCATGCAGCTTATTAACCAATCCTTCAGGGGGGGCATAGTGCCCTCCCAGTTGAAGGAGGGTATAATTCGACCTATCTTGAAGAAACCCACCCTGGACCCCAAGGATCCACTCCACCGCCGTCCCATAACAGGCCTAAACGCTCTTTCTAAGGTCATGGAAAAAGTAGTGGTACAACAGCTGCAACAGCATCTAGATACCCACAACCTACTTGGTCCATATCAATCGGGTTTCCAGCCCGGTCACGGGACAGAAACCGCATTGCTCAAGATATGGGACGACGCTCTCGAGGCCGCAGACGAAGGAGAATCTTGTCTTCTGGTTCTATTGGACCTAAGCGCAGCCTTCGACACAGTAGACCACAAGCTTCTATTGACTCGGCTAGCTGAAGTAGCCAGAGTCGCAGAAGGCGACTTATATTGGTTCTCCTCTTTCTTGGAAAACTGGTCGCAAATAGTGAAGTTAGGACCTTTCACTTCTGAAAAACGCACAGTATCATGCAGAGTCCCTCAAGGATTCCCTCTGTCGCCTGTGTTATTCAACATCTATCTGCGTCCTCTTTTTGGAATCATTAGCAGTCAAAAACTGCTCTATCACTCATATGCAGATGACACTCAACTGTATTTCCACATTTGCAATAAAAAGGATCACCACCTCAATCTAGAGACATGTCTCTCTTTGATAGAGGACTGGATGACCAAGAGTTATGTTAAACTCAACGGAGCGAAAACAGAACTTCTCCTGTTTCACGCCAAGCGTAGGAATCAACCAGCAACAACTTAGACCCCCCCCCCACCCATTCTGGGCAAAATCATCACCCCTAGCGCCAAAGTCAAAAGTCTTGGGGTCATCTTTGACTCCTACATGATAATGGAAGCACAAATAGGGTCAGTAGTCAGCGGATCTCACCATCTGCTGCGCCTACTACACAGACTTATTCCTTTCATCCCTAAAGAAGACGTAGCAGTCGTGGTGGGAACAATTGTTAACTCCAGACTTGACTATGCAAATGCCCTTTACCTCGGACTCCCCAAGTACCAAATCGCTTGTCTGCAAGTCGTTCAAAACACGGCTGCAAGACTTGTGACTGGGAAAAAACCCTGGGAAGCAATCTCACCTTCACTGAAAACGCTTCATTGGTTGCCAGTAAAAGACAGAATTGCTTTTAAAGCACTCTGTCTAACGCACAGATGTATTCATGGGAATGCCCCCCAATATCTGTGCGAAAAAATAAAAGTTCATAATCCCAATTGCATTTTGCGATCCACCAACCAAAATCTACTCCAGATACCGAAAGCCAACTACAAGTCCAAAGGAGATAGAAGATTTGCGGTCCAAGGTCCCAGACAATGGAACGCTTTATCAACCAGCATTCGGTTGGAGGAGAACCACCTAGCATTCAGGAGAAAGATCAAGACTCATCTCTTTTGATACCAAAGGAGACAGGAACAACAAGCGCCCAGAGGCGATTCAGTTTGCATGTGCCGCGCTATATAAGTTTTCATTCATTCATTCATTCATTGCAATGCCACAGAACACACAATAGGACAGGGAGGAGAAGGAGGAGGATTCTGGCAGTTTTGGAGGCATAGAAGCAGAGAAGACATGCATCAAACCTTAGGAGATGGTTATTAGACCCCAGCAACCTCCGGAGTATTATGTGGCTGGAAGGAGGCAGTTCCAGATACTGTAATCTCCAGTGACCCCGAGGACTCTGCTTCTCATGCCTCCACAAACATGCGGTGCACAGGCTCCCTGTTTTCTTAAAGCCTGCAAAAGGACCCGAGAATTTGTGGCATCGAGGCTAAGGATCATTATTGGTTGGCAACCCTCCTTGACCACCGTTACAAGGGGAAAGTTTCGGAACTCACCCTGCCCTCACAGAGGGAGCACAGGATGAAATATTTTGAGGCCACCCTAAAGATGAGGTTATATAACACCTTTCTAGAAGGTAGGTTACAGCCTCATCGAAAACTAGTTTTGAGTCTTCTGTTGGTCAAAAGTGGAGTAGTGGAGAAGGGTGCTGCCTCAGTGATGCATTTAAAAAATGTTTTAGTTCTCGTTGCACAGGATTGTCAGCCTCAAGCTCCCATCTGCAGTGTCTGCATCATATGGTGACAGATTATCTAGGGGTGAAAACAGGCATGAAGAGGGGTTCTGGGTCATAAGAATAGACCACTGGCCAGAACTTGCCCAGTATACTATTGAGCTGCTGGGCTGCCCTGCATCCAGCGTGCTTTCCGAATGGGCATTCAGTGCTGCTGGAGGTTTTGTTACTGATAGTAGAACGCGTCTGTCCCACATATGATGTTGAGCCTTCATGATTGGAAGAAATTAAATCAAATGAATGAAGAAAGAAAAGGGGTAAGATCACAGACAGTCATGCTGGGGAGAAAAGCAATAGATTATGTTAAATGTCCTTGAGCCGGGAAAGGTGTTGGGCTCTACAGTATATGACTTCCTGCAGCTTCTAAAGCACACTCTGAGAAGCTCACAGTGTGCAGTTAAATCAGAGTAAGCTATTTCAGTACAGAAGAGTCTGTACAACTGTGCAGGACTGAAGAGCAGGCTGAAGCCCGTCTAAGGGCAAAACCTTTTCTTTTCTTTTTGGATAGAGCAGAGAGGTATTAGAACCCCTGTCAGTTTTTATTGCTGTCCGAGTCCCCATTAGGGAGATTCACCCTCTTGGTTTGTCCATGTTTGCCATTATCAGTGAAAGTAAAAGAAAATCACAAATTCTGGTTTGTCACCAGAAAAGTAACTAAGGGGAAATCTTCCTAAGGGGGGACTAGTTTTGGTGACTGGGGGGACCCCAAGAAATCCCCTTAATTAGCAGGGATTTTCTCTCACTTCCTGTTTTGGCTATGGGACAGGAAGTGATGGTAAATCTCCCCCATGGGACAGAGATGGCAAAAATAAAGCTGGCAGGGGTTATAACCTTCCCTTACTCTAAAATTAAAAAATTAAAAAGGTTTTGCCTATAGCTCTACTTAAAATATCTTGGCTGGGCCTGTTAAAACCCCAGTCTGGCACTTTTTCTCTAATTCACAAATGTCTTGTATTTTTGTATTTTTTTTTTTTAAATTGCCAGGCGTCACCTCTGCCTTGCTTCCCACATTTATCAACATTATTTTTATGATGTTCTCCTGAAACGTTAGGGCAATTGTACAGGACACCAGTAAATATCCATTCATGAATGATTGATACTCAAGTTTTATTGCTGTCAGCACCAAGGTAACTCGGTTCATTGCCTTGCTACCGCCAAGCAAGTCTGTGGATATACAGTGATAGAGCAGCTTGTATTGTAAAGCACCTAAAGTCTGTATAGATAACCATTAAACATATGCATCTCACATGTCTCTGCTTTGTTAATGCCTGACAGGGCAGGCGATGATGTAATGCATCCTCTGTAAACACTGTAGTGCTGGGCGAAGTGCTAAAAATGTCATATTGTAAAACAACAACTCACATGATGACTTCTAAACGGTGTTCTTGAACTCCTGACTTCATTATCACGTGAGACTTCGAAACATTAGATAACAGCATTTTTCATTTAGTGTGTGAATGTTTTACAATTGCTAGCTCGATTTATTAATTCGGAATTTGGAAGCTTAGCTTAGCGAATGAGGTGAAGCTTATCAAGCTTATTATGAAGCTTATATGTCTTCATTTATCCAGTCATATCTAGTCACCCTATATTATATTCCCTGCACATGATTAGGCATTATTTTAAAAGTGAATTTTCTCCACATTCACTAAGGGAAAATTTCATTGAAAAGTAAACAGCCTTTTTGCCTTTAAAGCAAACAAACCCCAGCTAAACAGTCAGTGCCCAGGGGCAGTTGTGCTATTTCCCAAAGCAACCAATCAGAAATACTTTCTTAGCTGATGTGACTACAGCAAATTAAAATGTAATTGATTTTCATGGGTTACAGTACCTTTTCAGAAAATAACAACAAAAAGGAGAGTATCCCCTGAAGACGTGCATGAGCACGGAAATGCAATGGGAGGAGCTATGTGCTGATGTGACGCTGTGGCATTCGTGTTGGGGCCCAACGGCTGCTTAGTAAGTGCATGTCCCCACATGGTAGATTTACACTCTGCTATACCTGTAAACTTTGGTGTATGGATTTAATGGATGGATAGAAGCTGATTTTACGAATAAATTACTACACTATATACTTTTTTTTGTGTCTCCAGTGTGGTGAGCCTTTCTCCTAGGCGTGATATATCAGTGGTGCTGGCGGCCCCCTGTACAAGTGGAAGATTACAATGTGGATAGAATACCATACTGCGGGGATATGCAATGAGCGGATCTCCAGATGTTGCAGAACTACGATTCCCATGAGGCATAGCAAGACACCCATAGCCACAAGCATGACACCCAGAGTCAGAGGCACGATGGGACTTGTAGTTTTGCAACAGCTGGAGGTCCGCTAATTGCATATCCCTGCCATACTGCGATGCCCTGTCATTGCTAAAAATGCAAATTAAAATCAGCCACAGTTAATTAGCTAGTGCTCAATTGCAGTTGTGCTATTTTCCAAAGCAACCAATTAGATATACATTCTTAGCTGATGTGACTCCGGCAAATTAAAATGCAATTGTTTTTCATGGGTTACAGTACCTTTTTAGAAAATAACACAACAAAAAAGAGAGTATTCCTTGAAGACGTGTATGTGCACGAAGGGAGGAGCTATGTGCTGATGTCACACTGCAGCGTCTGTTTTGCGGCCATCTTAGTAAATGCATGTCCCTACATGGTAGATTTACTATCTGCTATACCTGTAAACTTTGGTGTATGGATTTAATGGATGGATAGAAGCTGAATTTACAAATAAATTACTGCACTATATACCTTTTTTCTGTGTGGTGAGTGTTCCTTCTAGGCTTGATACATCAGTGGTGTTCGCGGCCCCCTGTGCGAGTGGAGGATTACAATACTGATAGATTCTTATACTGTGATGCCCTGTCATTGCTAAAAACAATGGGCCAGATTCTCAGAAGAGATACGATGGCGTATCTCCAGATACACCGTCGTATTTCTGTTTCTGAGGCGTCCTATCTATGCAACTGATTCTTAGAATCAGTTACGCATAGATTTGGCGTAGATCCGACTGGCTTAAGTCACTTAAACCGTCGTATCTAAGTTGCAATGTTACGCTGGCCGCTAGGTGGCGTTTCCGTCGATTTCTGCGTTGAATATGCAAATGGTCTAGATACGCGTATTCCGGAATATATTTGCGCCCCGTCATCGTAGTTTACGTCGTTTGCGTAAGCGCAGGGTTACCCCTGCTATATGAGGGGTAATCTTGCGTAGGTTCGGCGTACGCCATGTTAAGTATGGACGTCGGGACAGCGTCGTGTTTTTACGTCGTTTGCGTAACTCGTTCTCGAATAGGGCTTTGCGTAAGTGATGTTCACGTCGGTTTCATTGACTGTGACGTGACGCATTTAATTTAAATACAAAACGCCCACCTCCTTCTTACTTTGAATTACGCAGACTTACGTCGGCCCATTTACGCTATGCCGCCGCAAGTTATGGAGCAAGTGCTTTGAGAATACAGCACTTGCCCGTAAAAGCTGCGGAGGCGTAGCGTAAATGGGATACGCTATGCTAGAATAAAGATACGCAAATGTACGAGAATCTGGCCCAATGTCTGTTGCCTTTCTTATGCAGCTTAATAACGGGTGAGTGTGCAAAGGGGGTGGTTTGGCGCAACACGTGGTGATAGATTTTAACTTTCAATAGTTTTTATTAGTATAAAAAGAAACAGAGAACATAACTGTATAAAGAAACATAGAGAAACATACTCTTAGTGCAATGCATTGGAGCATAGAAGTATGAACATGCTTAACAAGCATAAAATATACATTAGTGTCTTGTGAAGTTACAAAGAGGAGACTTGTG
This sequence comes from Rana kukunoris, assembly GCA_029574335.1. NCBI lineage: Eukaryota > Metazoa > Chordata > Amphibia > Anura > Ranidae > Rana > Rana kukunoris. The sequence goes on from CM056052.1 coordinate 491,275,584, forward strand.
CATTCTTTAATCATTCCAAATCACAATATATCATTTCACATCACCCTGAAACTCCTCCGAGTCCAGGCAAATATCTAAACCTACAGCGGCGGCGAGAAGCCCCGCACCGGCGCGCCCCAACGGGAACACACTGCGCGCGACAGCGCAGGGCCCCCACCCCCGCTCCGTCTGTACTATCTCACTTGTTCATTACTACAACTATCCATGACCTCACTGTCATTACTTATATGCACTTAACTCTGCGAAATTGTTTAAAAAAACAAGAGGGGGATTAGGAGAAAAAAGGGAACAGAGAAGGAAAATAGAAAGAGTCAGAGAGGAAAGAGTGTGGAGAGAGGGTAAAGAAAAAGGAATAGGAGTAAGCTGGATGTGCCTCAGTAAACAGAACCAAACCAGGACCGGGGTGTTTAGTCTAAACCCTGTTTCTCCTGTGCCAGTCTACCCAGGGTTTCCAGGTCTGGGAGTTAGTCTTAGATAGATTTTGGGAAGCCTCAAACATAGTTTCGTAAGTAATATGTAGGTTCGTGGATCTAATCACCTCGTTCAGAGAAGGGCGTGGTGATAGATTTTGACTGTTGGATGAATACTACACACAGACATCTGTTGGCATTATTATTTACCACTGCATTTTTTAAAGTCACTCTTTTGTTGGGTATTTTTGTCATAAGTATATTATTTACACTTTGGTTTTTGATTATAAGATTATAAAATAATAAAATTAAGTGTGGGCCTCTAGAATATAAGATAAGAAAAAGGATTTTTTCGTCGGGTAACCATTGAAGCTGACTTTCATCAGTCTTGCCTACACAGCATCTGTCAAAAATCCGCGCCATTGCGCCCATTATAAATTGATTAAAAATAGAATGTGGGGAGGAGTGGGTTATGTCGATTTTCAAGACTACTTCTATGCCTCAATATTGTCTCAAATGAGAGAATGGTTCCAACCCTCCCCAACGACAAATTGGGGTCTAATTGAATCCTCCTATTGTAATAAACTACCGACCAACCTATGGCTTTTTGGTGCACATATGGGAATTAAACTTCCCTCGCACTTACCTCCCACGATGAAAGTATCCATTTCTACATGGCTTAAGATTTTGAATTCTGTGACCTCTCCTGATACAACAATAACGGTAGACATTCCCTTTAAAACACTGCATCTTATAATGTATCACTCATCACTTAGTCTTTGGAGCGAACAAGGCGTGGAATCTCTTTGTGACCTTTATGATAAAGGCACGATTAAACCATTCCAAACCATCCAGTCTGAGTTTAATATACCCCAACATTGTAATGCTCATTATAGACAAATAGCAAAACGTTTATGTAAATTGAATACCAAAAACGTTTGCCTACATAAATCAGTCTGGACCTTTCTCTCTACTAGTACTGAATCAAAGAGAAAAGGTATTACCTTTTTTTACAACCTACTTCAGGACAAAAGAATATTTTCAAAAACCCCATCACATCTACAATGGGAAAAAGACTTGGAGTGTTCTTACACTGATTACCAATGGCACATGGCTTGCAAAATAAACCAATCAACCTCTAAATGTGCATCACTATGGGAACTCTCAGTAAAGATCACTCTGAGGTGGTATTATACTCCAGATGTACTATCTAAATTCAGTCATCAGCAATCTAACCAATGCTGGAGACTGGGGACTTGCTCCATATTTTATGGAGCTGTCCCATGCTTACTAAATATTGGACAGAAATATTTGGTATAATTTCGGCTTTAACTGGTTCATGGATGGATCCCAACCCTGGTTTAGCTTTACTGTCCTTGGGTATTGATGACATTCCTGCTGTTCTCAGGAATTCTATCAACCATTTACTTCTGGCCGCAAGGCTCTCAATCACTAGAAAATGGAAGGACTCTTGTCCTCCCTCTACTATTGAAGCCATTGATTTGACCAATCTCCACTTCACGTATGAACGTATGATGGCCATTTCAATGAATAATCTTTACAAAAATGATGTTTCCTGGGCCCCATGGAAACACTGGTATGAACTTGGGGTGTGGTAGCTCTCGACTGAACCCTTTTCAACATTTCTCAATGTCCTGGTTCATTACATGATACTTTGTATCCGGATGATACTGATCTCTCACGTGTTCTTTAGATTAGATTTCTTTTGATTGAGTTTACTTTGCTAACATCAGGGCC